>VJMY01000075.1:0-174044 GCA_009869795.1 Neelides sp. FZ-2019 | reverse complement strand
TATATATATATATATATATATATATATATATATATAAGTCATATATATTTAATTAAAGACTTTCTACCAAAGCAAAAATTACAACTTGATAAATATGAGCTTAATTTAATTGAGTAATGGCAATGTGCTTTTCTAATCAAAAGTCTCAACGAAATAAGAGAGTAGTGAAATGAAGTTCCATTACACAAAATATACTTTAAGCATTTTATTGAATTCTGCGGGCTTCTCATCGTTAAGATCCTGAGCTTGAAATGCATATCCTAGATAGTGGATCAAACAACTTTATGATATGGCTACATGCATAAAAGTATATACATGTGTATTGGGTGAAGATTGAAATGAAAGTTTAGATACTCAATGAGATGAGGAGAAAGTGATGAAGTGAGGCGGGCGGGAATTTGCTTTCACTTTTATTCATCTTTTGTTTCCGCCCACAAACCGTTTGACCATAAATATCCCCCCACTTTCCCCTCTCATTGATGAGGACAAAGGGGGAGTCGGGGGTGGAAACGAAGAGCCCATTCATTCACGAGGGGGTGAGCGGAGATAAATGTTGATTCGAGAAGCTGGTCCCCCTTCTCGCATTCAAACTTTGAAGATAAATGTAAAGGGAGAGTTAATTAAGGCGGAAGAATGTAAAAATGGCGGGGGAAATGAACAAGCTGCGACTCCGACAGTTTCCACCATCGGTCGCATCGGAGAAGTTGATTCCAAAGGGATGATACACATGTTGATGGGAGAACATTAGATCTTATCCGAGTCCGAAGGAACTGCGGGAGATATGAGAGAATGTTGCAGTGTCTGATCTCCCCGGCTGATGCATAACATTCCAAAGATCCCCCCATTGATTTCCTAAGGAGAGCAAATGAGCGGGAGAATGTTTGGTTGATCAATAGATCGAAATGAATCCCGCCCCTCTTTCCATTTACATCCTCGAGGGGAGAGCGGACGTCAGCGAGAAAGGGCAAATTCGGATTCAAAGAACAGAAATTCAGTCAATTTAATTCCCAATTAGGTGAAATGAGTATTGGGGAGCTTAAGCCCCATTAGGAATGAATGAGGCTCTTTGGGTGTTGAAGAGGAGATGCGAGGATTGAATCCTCAAAAACCATTCCGCTTTCTAAACAGACCAACTCATCCTCAGCTCCTTACACAAATATGAGGTGGAATTAGAATTTTATACGATCAGCCGCCTAAGAAACACTTCAAATTAATACTTGTATCTCAAGGAGCCTGTAAGACCGTCATAGGTCTATAGCGGAGCACTAGAGGCTCCTTGGAGCCCTTAAAGGAAAACCAGCATATGCACCTATACCTACATATGTGTATTCAATCCATTCGGGTTTCTCTCCTTCATGGTTCTCGTAAATAAACGATGTTTATTTTTCTAATGCCTTTTTCTCTGCCGTTTGAACATTTCCTTCAAGATATTGAATGGGGATTTAACATTTAGTGTTCCGTCGAGGCAATGAATGTGCTTCACCTTCTTCGCCCCACTTGAGGAGAAATTGAATGGAGTTGAGCCTGAAGTGTGAGGAAAGGTCACGAAACGCCCATAGTCCCACCTTAAGACCGACAAGAGACCAAAACGACCTCTACGACGCTTCACACGCCTCGAGAAAGGATTCAAAATAAATAAGAAACTCACCCTTGCAAATTTACGACCCTTTCCCCTTTCTACTTTCCTAATCTGCCCAATTGAAATTTTTAACCTTCTTTCTTCACAATTCTATGCTTTTCAATAAACCTCAAAACCCTTCACATCTCACAAAATTTACATTTGAAATACAACGTGGTTTTACATATAAATTTCTGGTTACTCTAAATAATACCTCTACAACATTTTTCTATATGTATGTTACATATGTTCAAGTATTTTAGACATGAGTTCCTTTAAATAAACTCATTCTTATAGTATATTATAATATTATTCTCATTACGTAGTAAGAATACACTTTTTAATGATAAGCACGTTGGAAAGGCTCATTTAAGAAATGCTGTAAAAAGTTTTATATATTGTATAATAATGACTTTTAAAGGTTTTAAGATAAATTTTAATCTACATTATTTGAATTTTTTGAGTGTTATTAAAAAAAGTGAATCTCACGACCAAGAAAAATAATATGAAAAGCTAATCTGCTACGGAAAGATCGTTTTAAATCTTTCAAGGTTCAGTTTTGTTAGCAGATTTATTTAAAAAATTGGTTTTTATCTTTTATTATACATGATTTCATAGTATTTGCGTGTATAATTCTCTTATGCGTTTGTAAAAGTTGCAAATTCTTAGCATTTTTCAAATTCAAGTGGAAAAACTTACAATGTAATGATAGGTGATGGATATTAAATATCTATGCATCAGTAGTATTATACCTAATGTTTTTTGTAAATATATTTATTTATATAAATATAAGTATATAATTCAATATAATCAATTTATAATTAAATAAAAGTTACTAGATTATAATAAGACATTTAACTTTCACTCACAACTCACAAGTAATATGCTTATATTCACATAATGCTAATGTAGAAATGACATGATTTTAAATATCTTATTACCTTGTATGTATATTGTTTGTATTTATAATACTATACTATATATTAATACCTACTATTCGTATTTAGAGATCGTTCATGCTGCGCTTGATTTGAACTTAAAAGTTAATAAAAAGGTTATAGGAAAATATTTAAATAATATAGATTTTTAAAACGCGTTGGATTAGTTAAGTAAGTTCGAATATAGAATATCAATATCAATTTCACTTGAAGGTTAAAAGAGAGTGAGTGCAAACTTCATCATTTGCTTCAAATAATACGCGAGTCATTTTGCCTAATTTAATTAAGAATGGATGACACTTTGGTTCATTGATGAAAACAAATCCTCGCGGTCTCTTGAGCCTATCCATGGCTTAAATGATCCTTTTGAAAGAGACACCTTTGATGTTGGCAATGAGGAGGTTGAAGGCACTTCATCCCAACTTAAACATGAAATTAAGGGAATGAATTCCAATTCCCTCACCATTCATCTTATTCCGAATCCTCAAACTGAGAAATCTCCGACTCCAGCCACAAACTCAGGGAAAATGGAGAATCCTGGAACATTATTATCACTTATGTAATGGAGATACGATCCGGATAAAAATTTATCATTATAGACATGAAGGAAAATTGAAAGAGGCATGAAAGACATGGAGATGATATGTAAATTTGATTTCTTGCTCCACTGACTTCAAATTCTCTATCTTTCTCCATTCTTCATTTATACATTCACTCTCGAACTCTTCAATGGATTTCATATCATGCCGAACAAGTCGGAGAACTCGGCTCATATACAAACATGCATGAACTCCTATACCTTGTTTGCCACTCCTCATATTCCAAGACTCAGTTTGAAAAATATGAAGGTGCGATATGGGGACATTTGCATGAAAATTTACTTATATATTATATTAGTTGCATATATAATAAGTACTATGTATGGATGGAGAGATATAGAGTCGATTAAGATTGAATAAGAGATTCGTCCCTTCTGTTTCCCCTGTATTATTCAAGTTTTCATTCTCGCTCAATTCCCTTTGGCTCAGCTTTCCCTCCGCTCCACCACGAATCAATTTATTCTTTAATTTCATTGGAGAATAATGTACAGATTTTAAAATCTCGACTCTCTCAGCATTTCCCAAACCACGTACGTTTCAACCTCATCATCACTTTTGAGAAAATGGAAGCTCAACGTGAAAAGAGAAATTAATTTCAAATTCCTCCTCCTAAGCAATTCTTTCCAAGGACAAGAACAGGGAAAAATGAATATTTAATTATTCCTTCATTAATTTTTTAACTGTGAAATGCCCAATAAAGTTTAATTTGTCAACAAATTAATCAACTCGTAACTTTGAGTTAAAAGGGAAACGTAGAATTAAAAAGGAAAATTTTCATAAATTGGTATGACGTAAGTAGCACGCCAGTGACGTGTCAAGAAGAAAATGAATAAACGTAAAAAATGAATTTAATTCATTTAATCTTCTTTAACCTTAATAAAATAATGAAAAACCCGGGTTGATTCTCCTTGATCTAGTCCATTTAATTCCGTCAATTCCTCATTCTCATTTATTAGCTTTCTGTTGCTCAAGAAGTCAAATTCCTCGCTGATGTATGAAGATGAGCCGCGTCTTGCGGATTAAGCCGAATGAAGAAGAAACACGAGAGTGAAAGTTTGGAATTGATCAAATTACTCATGTTGTTCTTTGTTCTTTGAGGAATTCTGAAGCGAGGGAATATTTGAAACAAAAGGAAGATTAATTTTTTGCTCGTTATGAAGTGATGGTCGTGTAAATAAATGGACTTCCTTCCTTTCTTATCTCCAGACTCGACCAAGAGAAATATGATGAGGTGGAAAGGACGCTCGACTCTCACACTCATTTCGCTCTCATCAGCCGAAGTTCATAGAAAAGTTAAGAAGGGGATTATAAGAACATGGCGGGAGAATTTGAAAGAAAACATGTTTTATGAAGTGAAGAGCAAAAGGAGGAGAGATACGAGCATTATGATTATTAGAGCAATTTCGAAATAAGGCACGTGTTTGATAGCTGGGCGATTGTTTATCTCTTGTATTTACCTAAGTATAAGTCTCTCCTAGAAAGACTCCGTATGCATGAGCGGTTGTTTCCGAGTCTTTGCTCGTATATAATATGTATATATACTTATATGTATATGTGCTCTGATGAAAAATGTATAAAAGAGCGGAGTGATGTTTGGAAGTGTGTGCGGATTGTGCTGAGTCTCCTTTGCTCCTTCACTGCCGGCATTTCCATATCTTTGAGAGGAAAATTCTTTTGTTTCTCATCACTCGACTGAGCTGAATAAGTGGAAGTGATTTGCCTCACTTTCTCCTTCACTCACATTTTTCTTCTCAAATCGACCCAAGTTTGTCCTCAAAAACTTCCCTAATATCCATTATTTATTCTTTGAATCTCAATATTGATTTTTCTCTCATCTCGCCAATTGAGAAAATTCTGTCACCTCCGTCGGTCTTAACTTTTCATCCTATCAAAACCACAAAGTCACACAAGGGAACCCATAATTATAGCCCATCTCAACACTACAATAAAAAAATACTTTGTCAAAAATATTTTTAAACTTTTCTTTTCTTTTGGAAATTCAATTTTACTATTTCGAATGTTTATGTTTATTGCAATTTTTGAAAATTAGAATTTATTTTTAAAAATAAATTACAATAGATTATACAAATATATTAGGATTTTTAATGCAATTGACTATTTGACATCATTTAATTTTGCGTATTATTAAAAGATTTTTTATTATTAAAAAGAAGACCCAGAGTTCTTGTGACCTTTATTGGAGCAAGTATTGAATAATGGTAAAGACTAAAAGGGATAATGGGTAAGAGGGTAGTTGTATTATGAACTATATGGACTCGGTTAAAAGTTGAACATGAAAAACACTGATGTGAACATGGGAGGCAATAAATCATGAGATTATTGAATGAGCATTTCCAGACGGAATTCAGATAGTAAGAGGAGTGTCATTTCACGGGTAGAGATAACCAGCTATGAGATTTATCCATTTTCTACACTTCGTCGGATAGAAAAATGAAGATATTGATATGTAATGGTGGAGGACAAGGCGTAATATGGAAAGGGAGTTGATGGCCAATGTAATGCCTCTTGAAAATATGAGGAGACTTCTTATAGGAAAGGAAACTTCTCAAACAAAAACAGCCGTTGGGCAGCTCAGGTTTCACTTTAAAAGTCGAAACTCTTCTTAACTCTTCAACTTCTTCTTCACCATTGGAGCATCTACACAGAGTGGCTGAGAGTCCGAAGTCGGGACTTTGGATCAACTCTAACAAATTCAAAATTTCTTCCAGAGTTCATTTCAAGGGATTTGTCCAAGTGGTTTGATGGATTGAAGAGGTGAGCTCCCAACACGTGTTTCTGTATTTATAAGGAATTTCAACTGTCAATCCATCATCCCCCTTTCCAATCTCAATCTCTTTTAGCTTTTATTATGAAATCTCCTTTGTTAAACCTGAGCGGAATGCGGGCAAAGTCGGATTCCTACCTTGGTTCCCAAAAGGGAACGGCTTAAGGATGTAGATAGGGAAAGGCATATAAGGAGTCCTATGCGTCTAGGATTCCTATCCTGGATCTCTGTTTGATCGCTCGAACTCCGAGCTAGGGTTAAAGGAGAGATATAGTGGCCGACGACATCACATCTCTCATCAACCTCCATTGTTCATTTTTATTGAGGCGGAATTGTAATTGAGGAATTATTTCTCTCGAGATACTCAACTCAATGTATTGTTCAAAGGAGAGGTGAGATTGAATTCTAGTCCATTAAATTGAATTTAATGCCCGGGAGTTTTAATTTGATTCCTCTCCTCCCCAGATGAATCTTCGGTCTGGGCCAATGGTCGCTTTTAAGGAAGGAAGACAATCGATTGAAAATTTTCCGTCTCGCCGTCTGACACTCCAAATGAATGGATTTGAGTGAAAGTGAGGAATTAACCATCTCACCGCATCGTCCATTTCACCGTCTGCTCGCGGGCTTTACAGTCCGAAATCACGAGTTTTTTCCCAATGAGCGAGGTGAAGACAAAGATTTCTCTTTGGAAACCTCATCCTTCTTCCTTTGGATGACAAATAGGCGCGGTAATTGAAGTAGAAAATGGCGGAATTTAAAATGTGGCTGAAGGGACGGAGAGAGATAAGGGCCTTTGCAGGAGCCATAAACCTAGTTCCCTTATTATAACACGGGGAGGGGGAAAGCATAAAGTTTTATTAGAAAGCAAAGTTTTTACTCTGACTTGACTTTGCTTTTACTTCCCTCAACAAACGGGGGGGAAGTCGGCGGATAAAATAAAGAGTGAAAAGAATCCCCCACTCCAACACGATTACCTCATACGAAATGAGGAAATTCTTTCACCCACTCGCTCTTACATGCAAAACTCATTCTGGGCAGAGCGATGGAAATGGACGTTCATTTACATACGAGTTCTCCCCTTCATTTCTTCCCACTTGGGCCAGAGAACAACAAGGTGAATTTTTAAATTTACTAATTTGAAAACACACTTTCACTCTGAGAAAGTCTTGGAGGCCTTGTTGGTGTAAGGTGGTGCGTGACGGGAAAACCCCACCAACTCCTCACCACCACACAGACTCCCAACCGGTTCCCGACCAATAAAATTTTAATAGAAATGTCTTGATCCGCTCCCATTAATTTAAATTAATAACATGATGATTTAACTTCTCCATCATTCCTACACTTTTTAACTAAATCAAATTAAAAGTTTCTCTTTATCAAATTCCCTAATAATTAAAAGGATCAATTCAGCAAAATTGATAATTAGAAAGGACTTTATGCTCCAAGCCTGTGTATTACAGTATACATTAATACAAGACTTCTATTATCATTATCACTGTAAATGCAAATCATTTAAATAACAATAAGAGTAAAAGTCTAGAAATTGTGGTCAAATGCACAGAATAAATATGTGAATGTGTGTGTTTGTTCAAATATGTTTATTAAATGGAAAATGCCACTTGATGGGTCGCATCTCCTAATAACACAATTATTCCTAGAATGAATCCCGTTTTTAAAATGTAATTTGGAAGGGGAAGCCATGTGATGGGAAGTTCTTTCTTGAACGTAATTAAAGGCAGTATAATTAAACTGATTAGGGGAGAAAGTCAGAGGAGTTTTCCTTGTCAACTGAGTTAGGGGATTTGGAAATGCGGTTCTGGGTTTTCTTCTCCCTCAATGGATTTGACGAGGACACCTCCTGCATCTTAAATTCTTCAAATTCCCGTTTCCTCAAAGAAGTTGAAGTCTTGAAAGAGCCCCCCATCTTTTCACCAAACTTGGAGGATTAAATGCAAGGAACAGGTTGGTTCTCCCGTCTTGCACATCTGGACCTCCGTTGGTCTAATCACACTCCTCCCCGCCAGTTATTTCCTAGTTTCCCCGTCCAAAGATCTCATCCTCAGTCAATGCTGCTAGAGAGCTATTAATTGACCTCCCTCTCTGAACGAAGGATAAAAAGAAGGGCGGAAGCTCCCGCCGCACGTGCCCGCCTTCCCTTATTCCTATCCTTTGCCATGTGAAAGGAAGAATTATCTTCGGTGGCCAGACAGGCTTGAAAATGTGATTTTCTAAAAAGCCAAAGTTGATTAAAGGAGTCTTGGGTATTTGGGCCTAATTTGTATTAAGCATCGTGGGGGATGTGATTTGGTTGGAGGGAGACAATGGTAGTGATCTCCGTCGGAGATGAGTTGAGCCGCGGCGCCCCTGGGATCTCCAATCCCTTCAAATCACTCTGATGGAATACGGGAGTCAAATGGAGACTTCTTCAATATGGAACTGAGGGGTTTGTTCAGTTAATAACTCGGAATGTCTGGAGTGTCAGGGGACTTTTATACCTCTCAGTTGGGTTTCATGCATTAGGTATTGAATTCACGGACGAAGCATTAGGAGGGGCCGGAGTAATATTGGATGCCACGTTGGGAACTTTAGTTGTCCATTCAGGACACAATAGGTGGGTGAATGTTCAAGTGTGGATTTAGTGCGGGTGCCCAGTGAACCCGTGAGTCTCAAAAGGTGTTCCATTCGAGCCCGACCAAATTGAAAAGAAAGAAAAATAAGGAGGTAAATTGCCAAAGTTTGAGGGAGACGTAATTGAGGTGGAATACGGAGATGTTCGCTAATAAAAGCCGAAACCCTCAACACATCCCAGAGTCCACCAGTTAATGTTATCTATAGGTGATATGATGGCCCTTTAAAACTTCATTCCATTGACGCGTGTAAGCCGCGGAACTCTCCGACCCTTAATCCTCCTCCCCCGTGAGGATCCCCTAATGTCCCGCCGTAACATCTTTATAGACACTCACATATTGTAAAGACTTTCTAACTAACCGCATCCTCCCATTCCCATCTTTTTTATTATCAGGAACGAACCCTTTCCTAATTTATAAGCTCATTTTATACAACCACTTTTTAAACTTCCAACCTTTATTCAACAAAGGAAACTTGCTCCACTGAGATACAGGGAAATTGAAACTTGGGTTAATTTGGACTCCAAACGCCTCAAGGCCTCTGAACTTTGTATTAATATCTACAATTATAAATAATATGCCTCATGTACTTACATTGCATAGCAAAATACAGATCCAACCATTAGGATAAATCCACAAGAGGTAAAAAGAGTTAAAAGTGAAAACAGTTAGACCTGAAAAGAAAGTTACTGTTTGAACTGATACCCATATATAACCATCCATTATATTTATACCTATATGCATAGGGAGAATGAGCTTGGAGGATCAAGTGAGTCGGAAGTCTATGGCTTCCGCTAAAATATAGTCAAGTACAATACATTAAGACATAACAAGTTTTTAATAACTAGAGCTATGCAAGCTGATATTCAGTCCATGTTGGGTAGTGGATGAGAAAGGATCGCGCGGGGAATCTGAGAAGAATGTATCAATATAGGAAGGTCTCAGAACTTTCAAATGGATTGAATGGAAGCCGCAAGTTTGGTCTTTTTTGAAGGATGAAAGGAAGAAAATTGAGGAATGGGGAGAAATAGTTTACAACTTCTTTCTTTTCCCCTCAACGAGGAATGCAAGGAGAAAAACAAACTTTCCTCTACAATAAATTAAAAGTTTAAAATTTCCCTTTGATTTCAATTCTAATCCGCCGTTTGTTCTTTCATTTAAAACATTTCCTCTATTCTATCCTCCTCAATATTTGAGTTCGTTAAAATACGAACTCACATTGCCATATTCTACATTTAATACATGGAAACAAATACTCATGTCATGCCCATTTATGCATTCTTCTACCTTCTACGTACTCCTATGTTTACAAACATATAAGTATATGTATATATACTTGTACATACATATACGTCATATACCTTCATATGTTCATAGCTCTACAAACAATAATTAATGCAAATGTTCTACGTAAATACGTCCAATACATTTGATTGCACCCGAATAAGCTTGTAATTGTGTATAGCTACGATATGTGTATCTTGGTTCTTGGTGAATCCTTGCAATTCTATTTATGTATTATAAATATAATTATGTAAATATCATGAAATGTTATTTAAATAACAATCATGATAATCAAATAATATATTTTATTTTTAATACATTTCTTCATTTCGCATTTGGCTTAAAAGAAGGTGGATGAAGCATGAGGAAATGAGAGGTAAGAAATTAAGAAGGAATAATCAGAAATTGGTAGAACTTTTGAACTTTTTAATTAGACGAAATGATTAGATGGGAATTCCTTCTCCAAAACGACCTTTTGGTTCTCCGTGAACTTACTCTTACTTCTTTCAATCCTCTTCGTTAAGAATAGAAATTTTTAATTTTTCACCATAGGAGCTTCCCACAGCTCCCACCACAATCATTTAATTATACCAAATAACAACTAACTTTATTTATTACAATCTATTTTGATCATCTCATTTTACTAAAACGCATGTAATCACAACGAGTATGTATAACTAACCTTCCTTTTGACGGGTTTTGAGTCTTATAATTAAACTCCTTTTTGCTCCTTGTATTATAGGTAGTTCTGGGAAGATACTTATTACTTTTAAAAGCTACCCAACTCACTGACTCACATGAAATTCCGCCTTGAATGAAATGAAGTCAGAGAAAAGTCAATTGGTGATTAAAGGAGTTTAAGGTGAGGCGTGAATTAAAACAAAAGGTGCGAGTGCGTAAATAAATCAAAGTGGAGAAGAACATTGATCTGGGAATGTTTAGTTTTTCCTCCCGGCTTACGTTTATTAAGGAGAGAGAAAGTTATTTAAGAAGGCACTAGAGGAAGATGTGTAAGCCTTAATGGGTTGGAGGACCAAAGTTCCAATTGACTGCCTCAAATACACCCAAGAATATTCTCTCTCAACCATGACAATAAACGCTAATTGAGTTGAGAGAGATTAAGTTCGTGCCTCTGAATAGGAAATGCTTAATGAATTCCACAACGTATATTACGAATTTATCCAATCATGTCGAATACAATTCTTATCGTCTCACTACATCCACTCTATTCTATTATCAATGTAAATAAGGAAGACGTTGGGAATTACAGGACGGCGACTTGGTATAAGACCACTTTATTAAGTCAAGTTTTAATCTAAATTCTTCGGAGATGAATGTTGCGAATGTGTTCTATATGACGTCCTATCTGAGTGACCATTTGACACCATCTTTTCCATGCTTGGTAGTAGCTACTAGTCCTAGCGATGTAAATTTTGAACCACTCCTGTTGTAAGCATTTCCAAACTCCTTTAACTTCGCTTGTCTATTAAAGAGTCGTTGTTTAAGGAATCCGAAACCGAAGAAGTCCAAAGAAGACATGTCAGAGAATTTGACTGGAATTTCTTCTTTTGGAATTATGGTAATTCCTACTCTCCTCTTTAAATCTTCAGCGTTTTATAGTAATTATATTAAATTGAGCTTATTAAATATTTGTTCGAAATACCCTAATTATTATTCATATTACTTTTATTATTAATGATGCTGTGAACTCCAGTTTTAGAAATTTGAATCTCTTCTTTCAGCAATTTTACAATTTCCCATTCACAATAACTTACTTTGTAGAAGGCTAAAACGATCCCCTCAACTCTCGGACTAATTTTGGGACCCATCATAGAAAAATAATGCGCAATTAGATCAATGGATAAATTGCTAGATGTATGAGAAGAGTCCCGCCTAAATTTCATTCCGCTGACATTATTTTTGTAAATCGTAATGGATTTCGTAGGTGGTCTTATACCAAGTCACCGTCCTCTGTATTAACCATATAGCACTAAGGCAATGTTGTATTATGTACTACTAACTACTATATAAAATATTATTATATGTTATGTATGTATGTATAAATTTAAAATTTCTATTACAATCATTTAAACACATTTATAAAAATGCATAATATCTATAGTAGGTAGTAAAGAAAGTATATCTGTGTGTATATTACCTATATCAGTAACTATATTTCTGTACTTTGTTTCCTTTTAGTTGTATACCTTACTTTTTAATAGTCAGGTTAAAGTATTTAGGTATGTGAACAAAATAAAGATAGAAGATAGGATATAATAGCATACTCAACTTGTATTTAAGGCCTAAAACTTTTACCAAGTAGTTTTATTCAAAAGGTCATTTCAACTTTAAAAAATTCACAATCAATAATATATATATTATTAATTGAAGAAATTCTTTGTACATACGCAAAAAGTCAATACTGCAATTTTGTAATTATTATTACATGGGAGAGTAAAGTATAAAAACGAGAACATTAGAATCGGATGAAGTAAAAAAAAAGGCTCAACATAAACGCGTTTGGATTTTGGACCCAATGAGTAAGAAAAGAATCAATGAAGGAATTAATGAAAAATAACAATAAAAGTTGTTTGAGATTAGAGCGGGGAACATAAAGGTTTAGCTTGCAAGGGCGACGTTGACTGTTCTTGACACATATCAATTTATAGGAGCGGACGTGAGGGCTGGGTCATAGGACGATGGGTGCGGGGGTTTCTCTCTTACGGTCTAATTACGCCTGGTGGGGAGACTTTCTGGTCTCAATCAATTTATGAGGAAGCGAGGGATCTTTGTAGGGGATTCAGCTCCAATGACATTCCTCCCCTCTCATAAGTCATCATTAAGTAAAAGCCCTTGAGACAGTTTCGAGATTACTTCCCTTTCCTTGTATAATTCCATCCGCTTTTTCACCTCTTCAAACTTTAGGAAACCCGGGAAATATTTTCAAGGAAGTCCCTCTAGCCATTTACTCTCCATCCAACGTTTTAAACTCCATCGAGCCGTGTTTGGATTCCTAAACTTCTACGTAGAAACTCATAGTCAGGCATTGGGAACATTTCTGAGAAGTACATACACGAGTGACTCGTGGAAACTCATTTTAATACTACTGTTTAATATTGATGTAATTTAGAATTTATGTTAACTTCCATGCTCAAAACGTGATTTAAAGTTCAAAAAGTTCCCAACTAATAATAATGATTGATGGATTAGATAGCTCGACCATAATAACATCAAAACTTATTTGATTGCATTTTGTAATATTTATTAAATCGAAGTAAAATAAGTGTTAAAAACAGAACTATTAGAGCATAAATAATATGTATAATGAACAAAGTTTTAGTTTTAAACAATTTATACATAAAAATGATCCTCAACTGATACTTGTTCAAGTAGATTAGGATATATAAGCAAATGCGGAAGTGAAGGGCTGGGAATGAGGAGGCTTTGTGAGCTAAAAGGACTAGGATATTAATTCTCCGTCCATATGGAAACTTGGAATGAAGTGGATGACGAATAGGATGGTAAAAGATGTCATAAAGGAAGAGTACTTAGACGCTCCATGAAAAGAAATTGAGAGATCCAGAGAAATCCACAGATTGAAAAATATTTTATGAGGACGATCATCGCCCATCATTCCACCTTATATAACATGAACATTCTAAAAAAGAATACTACTTAATAATAACATATTTTATAGGTATATATATAATGTAGATACATATTCATAAACATATGGACCATGTTGAGGTGCAAATGGCTTTATATAGACAGAGTCAATGTACGTTATTCTAATACATCTATGTACAAAATTTACTAAAAGCACTTATTCTTTATAATATGTTATACATTCAATGTATGTACTTATTTATATATGTATAGAGTATAAATATATAGGTATATTTAATAAATTGAATGTTATGAAAGGGAAAGTTCAAGAAGATGTGTTGGATTAATAAAAGAGTACCTTTTGAATGATGGCCCATATAGATAGTATACACAAGTAAGTATAACTTATGGCCATTCTATAATATTGACAATATCGAAGTGAGATTGCGGCTTTCCATTCAATTTTCAATTCTCGGAATCGTTTCTCGTCATCTTCCGACTTGGGTTGTAAAAGTGCTCCTCCTTTTATCCGCACTCGAGAGCCTCAATCTCAAGTTCAGAGAAAGTTAGGTAGTGTTTAATAACAACTATACTTATCCCTTAGCTCTTCAAACAAGTGAAAGAACCGGGACGAATTGTCTCAAAAAGTAAAAAGTATTTACCAAGGTCCTTAGAAAGTAGTAAATAAAGTCGTGGAGAACAACCAGCATTGGGCCAGTGTGTGATGTGGGAGGAGGCGAGCGATATGTGTATTTAAAATGATGGGATCATTGTTGACTCTGTCCTCTGAGTGGGCTGATGAAGCGAAAATGTGGATTATTTGAGCGGCGAAGGAGCTCTGCCAAAAAAACCCTGGAGAGCGAGCCAAAAGAGAAAGTGGGTGGCGTAAGGGAGACATCACTTCCACTCTTCTCCCTCTTTATCAAATATTCTTTCTCATTTGGGAGAGATTCGCCAAGGCAGATGCTCGTCCCGCTCATCATGACCCAATGAAGGAATTTTCGAATGTTTGAAAAGCACTTTCTCCTCCAACACCCACATTACTTTATTAGGAGAGTGGTGGGGGAAATTCCGGACTTCTTCCCGGCACTCTCAGAAACCCTCATAATAAAACGTCTATTATGTAGATGAGAACGACCAAAGTTTTATTTCAACTCTCTTTGTTCTTCCATTGCATAAAAGTGTATATGAGATCTCCTTGTTTCCCAAGTCCTACACATTGGGGATTTCATAAAGATATATACATATTTATTTATACAGTCTCTTCATCCGAATTTAAATGTTGAGTTCTAAATGGCGATGGAATATTTGCAATCCTATGCTCTCTCAATGGTTCATAAAATCTCATTTTATAATATAATATATTCCTTTATAATGGGCCAACTGAGCAAAGTCTCTAATTAATGGAAAATATGACGAAGCTAAACGATATTCTAATCATGAATAATGGCCGAGTCCTTTGAGTCAATGAAAAAACTTTCCATTTGAACATTTGAGTGATAAAGTAATTGACGAAAAGGGATTTAATTGAATGACCATCTTTAATATTTTTCTTTTCCCAATTTCCCCTAACAAGAAGAAAAAGATCAATTCTTGGCTCTCGGCTTTCTCTCCCTCTCGCCTGCCTTAAATGTAGGTCGAAAGCCTCAGCATTTTTACTTACATAATGAGAATTTTTTTCCATATATGTATTTTTATACGTCGATTCATCCGCTCCCAAGTCTTCGGTTGCATTAACGGAATTAAAAGCGCCAAAAACCCGGGTTCTCCTTCAATTTCACTCAATCTCCGAATTGTCCTCGACGAATATCAAATGATCAGAAAGTGAAAGATTGAAATTCGTCAAGTGGAAATGCCGGGCATGTAGGTGTGTATGTCGGGGAATGGTAAATTATGCTAATTTTTCCCAGTTTTTGATGTGAAATGGAAATGGCTTTTGAGGAGCGTGAAGTCTCGAGATTATAATATACAAATTCGGCCGAGGAAGAGTGGCACATCTGTCGGTTATCATTCACATGTCCTTCCTCCCACTCACTCCCTGACTTAATCGATGATTGATACTCATTTAGAAAAATGACGGCTTTCTAAAAGATTCCCATCATTTCCCTTAATGAGCCCATGCAGGAGAAACCGAGTCATCAGAATGGGAAAAAACACAATGTCACTCGCCGAGAAACTCCCATTTGAGGATTTTATCTCATAAATTTATGAGGAATGAAATGTTGGAAACCACGGAATTCATTTTCAACCAACGACAGCCCGATTCTCTCAATTATTATCAACATTTTATATATTTATATTTTGTATTTATATATATATATATTTATATGTACTATGATTTGTCATGAATATTTTACATTGAATACCCTGAAGTGAATACGAGAGAGTATTTATCAATGACATCAATTGGAAAGAGTCATTCAATGCAGAGGCTATGTATTTGATAAATATAAATGGATAGAAACGTGTAATTTTTGGAACTTTTCTTAGGCATTGTCAAATTGGCTCGATCGTGAATTGTAATTGTTGAAATGCATTTAAATGCAATAAATTCGAGAGAGGATATTTCCCTCTGAAACTCTGAATGAAATATACAGGGGAGGAAAGACAAAGAGGACGTTGACCGTTGGGCTCTAATGGACTTTCATGTACTGGGAGTTGTAAGTCGTTTCCTTGTTAAAGAGCTTTATAATTCCTTTTGGGTTATTAATGAGAGCGTCGTTTGAGGAATGATTAAAGGATGTAATTCCTGCATCAATTATCCGAATTCGAATTTAAGAGGACCCGAGGCCCCTCGGCATATCTATGGAGCGACTCATTAAAAAATGATAAATTGAAAGTTTGAAACACCTCAGGCCGCTCCTTCGCCTCCTCGAAACCACTAATTTACTAATTAAATCAACGATCCCCACAACAGTAATTAGAGCCAAATTTCGTTAATTTCCCGAAAAGTTAGACAGACTTCTCGTCGAAACAACTTCTGCCTTTTAAACTATCCATCTCATTTATTAATTATTCGTTAGGATAGTCCTTCATTGGATGAAACCCCACTATAACCTTTCAAGTTTTCCTCATCAATGACGAGTCATCATGCATCCTCAACAAATCCCTTTCTCGACACAAGTTTGGTAGCAAGGTGAGTTATGTAATATCTTACACTACGCCCACGCCTCTGCCATCTTCATCTCTGCTTGACGTATTTCATGAAGATATAATTCTTATGCCAAGAAATAAAACATTGCCTACTTTTGTTATTCATAAAAAATATTTTCACAAATGAAAAATTTATGTTAGATTTAATTAGGTACATATCTATTTAATACACACCCTATAATGATATAATATAACAAATGTTACGTAAATTCTAATAAATTCATTCAATTTTTATTTTCCATCTTATTCGCAAAGATGAAAAAATAACTATAACCTTTGTAATAATTTTTTCGATTTTTGGTGTATGTAAATAACAACTAAAATATTTACATTACATTCCTTATGCTAATACGTAGCATATTGTTTGACATAGTTCATATCAAGGTTCATACCAGGGAAACTGAGGGAATTTCTCAGAAATAAAAAAACGGACTTTTCACGTATATATCGATCTGTTTATGCTTTTAGTCATAGTCAATTCTCCCTCCATTACGGGAAATGTCGTTTGTGAGGAGGAGGAGGAATTTTAGAAATAAATGTCTCTCAATATCCAGGAATCGACGGAAAAGAAAAGTCTTTTGAACTCACAACGTGACACACGTCTTCATCCATCGAACGATGAGGAATGGAGAGACTTTCCCCCTTTTATTACCACAGTAGAAATAAGTAGAAAATATATATTGCTCCATGATTAATAGCTAAAGTGCTTTAGGTTAAATGAGCATGAACTTATGCAATATTTACTTTTAGGATCCTATATATCATAATTATTATTCCTGAATTACCTATTTATTATACAAGCTTCTAGTACAAATATTTATATATTTTTGGTTGACTTTGGTCTATAAAGTAATAAAACCCAAATACACTATGAGACTCTCATTTACTTCTAATATATCTATATGCATAAACACTAACTGAAGAAAGTATGAATTGAATAAAATATTTAAATATAATAGATAGGTAGTTTAAATACAATTTGAAAAACGAGCAAGTTAACGCAGCAAGCAAAATATGTTTTAATACTTGAAATTTTACAATTTGTTGGTCATATTAAATCATAAATAGTTTTTGTGTATACAAAAAGGTGAAGTTGAAATTAACAAATAAAAATGTAATACACATCGGCTAAATGTTAAAACAATAAACAATTTATAAAAACTAGAATTAGATCTTATGATTCAATGAATGAAACATTGTTAGTTTAATCCGCGTATATGGGGAAACAGCTATGATGTGAAAACTACTTATAAGAAGATGGGAATGAAGATGAAGCCAATGGAGAAAAGAACAATTTTGGTACCCTTATTACATTTGCTATGTTTGCAAAAGCAAACCGTGGTCTTGTTTGGCGGGTTGTCGAAGGTTTTACACCCCTCTTCGGTTGCAATGGGAGTATTTCGTGGACCGGGAACTTTGCCTCTTCCCATGCACCCACGCTCCGTAGTCCTTTCTCGGTAGCGTTGATGGACTAGTTTAACACAGAATTCAGTACCAGGTGGACATTTTCGGACGAGAGTGTCTTTCGCCTCAAGGTCATAGGAGTTCCAGAGCTCAGTGTCACATACCGGTTCCTGGTCAGCATTTGCGTTTGAAAGACAACGGAAGCAGTCGAGGAGTAATGTGTCTTCAGTCCTGTTCTTTTCGGTCCCGTCTGGATAGATGATCCCATCTGGATTCGCTGCTTTTTGGGCTTCCAGTTCTTCGTCTGAAATTTAATTATAATTATTATATGTATATTTTTCTAATTAATATATTCTGCTCTATGTTGAGATACAAGACTGAATACTGTCGAATCATTTATATATGCTAGGATCACAACCCGAAAACGGCCATTGGCCGTTTAAAACAACCACAACTAGGTGAGAGCTAGTCAAAATTGCTAAATGCTGAAATCGTATATTGGTAATGTACAATCAAGGTTTAATTGTACTAAATGCACTTGAACTTTGACTAAACCTAACCTAACCTAAGATAATTGAACTTTATTAAACATGTCCCTTACAGTATCTAACTTATTTGTTCATTACTTAAATGTGATTTCGGGGTCTGGCAATTTTGACTAGCTCTCACCTAGTTGTGGTCGTTTTAAACGGCCAATGGCCGTTTTCGGGTTGTGATTCTAACATATATATATATATGATCTCATTTTATTTAATTTTATTTTAAATAACTTTATTTCGAAGAGGCGGAAATAGGCATACGACTTTTTAATCTCTTTTAACTAATTAAAATATGCTATTTTTTTTATAAAATAATTTCAAAGAAGGGTAATGGAGAGTTTTCGACTTATGATATTTAAAGGCTTATATGCTCCGCTCTCGTTCCAACGTGCAGAAGTAGGAATAACAGTACACTAAAGGTTAAATTTCGTTTGAGTAAATGTAAATTAACATTTTACAAGAAGTCACCCCTGTGCCTCTGTATACTTACTAAGAAGTGATATAAAATACATAAAAAATTTCTAGATTGCTCACTAATGCTGTTTTGAACTCTCTTGACGCGACTCTTGGATAAGAGAGGCAAGTTGAGATGGCCAAGGAATGCCTGGGGCCTTGAGACGGATTCGTTGGTCGTACCGTTGAGAGAGAATGCGGTGGCATTGGAGTCATAGATCTTGTAATCGTTATAATTAACATAGATCGAACCGTTGTAATTTAGGAAAACTTTTCCAGAGATCATTTGAAATTTAGGGATCTGATAACTCATTTTTGTGAATTCATTGTAAACGACAAGTATGGCGAAGGAAATAAACATGGAAGCCCAAATGACAGAAAGTTTATTGTAGGTGATGCTCTTCATCTTCAATTGGCGTCCAAAGAACGGATCTTCGTAAATATGCAGAGGCTGGCCTGGTTCTTCGTTCTTAGGCAGTTGAAATTCGGAGAGTGTACGTAGTGCGGGCCATCTGTGTAGAATGAAGAAAGTCGGTTCACGTGTCTAAAGTCCCTCGTTGTTCCATGGGGCTGTAATAAGAATAGGACGGCGTGTGGGCAGCCATCATTCAGCTACGCCGTGTTCAAGTGTAACCATCAGCCGGGCTTCGCTCGTGTCTTAATTAATAGCTAAATGGAGGTAAAGAAAGAACCCTCCGAGGGAGACAATCCGCTCGGGAAAGAAAGTAAGAAAGACCTGGACGACGAAGACGAGAAGAGCGACAATGCGTCGCTCTCCGGAGGTGAAGAAGAGGAAGGCCCTCCTGACATCCCCTTTGAACTGGTACTAAACACTCGCTGCTCTTCTTCTTAATTATTTTCAACTTGATCATTTGAGTTCCTACAGAACCTTCCGGCGGAGGTCAGACGACGAGTCTTAGCCCTAAAGAAAATTCAAGTGGAAGTTACGAAAATTGAGACTAAATTTTTTGAAGAGATGCATCAATTGGAGTGCAAATACATGCCATTGTACACTCCAATGTTTGACAAAGTGAGCGCGCGTTTGGACTCATTAGCCTACTCGCATAATTGATTGATTGAGTTGAGGCGAGACGAGAGTGGTGGAAAGGACTCGCAATTAATTTAATCTCTCTTCATTTTAGCGGAAGCAAATTACAACGGGAGAATATGAGCCTGCTGACGATGAATGTGATTTCGCTGGGGGATCCGACTCTGAGGAACTAACTGAGACCATTCAGAAAATGAAAGTCGAAGAGTAAAGGACAAATCTTTTTTAATACACAAGAATCTTTAATTGTGGGGAATCCAGGTGTTAGAAGGGTTTGAGAGGGAGGCTCAACTCACGAGCATTTTATTTGGATTTCCAAAGGGAGGCTGGCGAATTGAAAGAAAAGGCCGTTGGAATTCCTGACTTTTGGCTCACTATTTTCCGTAATGTGGAGATGCTCAGTGAAATGATGGAGACTCATGATGAACAGATTCTCAAACATCTCACGGATATCAAAGTTGAGATGACCGATAAGCCGATGGTGAGTCAAAATTACCAAAAACTCTTCTTTAACATATAAATTTAGAGAGTACATAATTGTGATGTTATGTTCCTTAGGGGAATAAATTGAGAATATTTTGATTTTTAGGGTTTCAGGCTCCTTTTCCATTTTGAGCCAAATGAATTTTTCACAAACTCCGTCTTAACTAAATCCTACGAGATGAAATGTGAAATTGACACTGAAGACCCATTTGCTTTCGAAGGCCCAGAGATTATCAAATGCACTGTAAGTTCATTTCCGGTTAATTGTATTTTTATCTTATCAATCTCGATCATTTGTTATGAAAACAATGATTTTGTTTCTCCACATCCTCTGAGTCCATTTATATGAGACGTCGGTCAGCAAAGGAGAAGAAATTAAAAGAAACAGTAACAATCAATCCATTTTCACTTTAATGGACTGTTTACGCTATTACGACATTTTCTCATTTTAATTAATTATAATTGTCTCGCTCCTACTGATCTTCAGTTATTTATTTGGATCTAAGAGAGAATTTTACTTGACCAGGGTTGTCCAATTGATTGGGTGAAAGGAAAGAACGTGACTGTTAAGACTGTTCGTAAGAAGCAGAAGCACAAACATCGTGGATCCATTCGGACTGTGAGCAAGACCGTTGAGGCCAACTCATTCTTCAACTTCTTCAATCCTCTTCAAGGTATTTGAACTCTCGAATTAACTTCAAACTCTCGTACTTATTTTCTTGGTCATTTAATACCATTAAAATGCTTTTATTAAATTTTCATTTTAGTTCCAGAAGATGAATATGCTGATATGGACGAAGAGTCTCAAATGCGGATTACTAACGATTTCGAAGTTGGCCAGTTTATTCGAGAGCGTATTGTTCCAAGGGCCATTCTCTACTTCACGGGCGAGGCCCTTGAAGATGACTTGGAAGAGGAAGAAGAAGAGGAGGAGAACGAAGAGGAGGAAGAGGAAGAAGAAGAAGATGGCCAACCAACTAGGCTTAAACACAAGAAAAATGTTGGAACTAAGTCCAGTCCTGAATGCAAACAACAGTAAAGTCCCTTTCATGTATTAAATTACATCTTCTTTCAAAAAAATATATTCAATATTAAATTGACATGAGATATTATGGTTAATAAAAGTAAATTGGACGTTATCACTTTAAAAAATATATACCTACATTAAATAATTGAATCATCAAATTGAAATTATGAATCATACTGAAATTACGTTGTCATCTATTCATCGTCAATTCATTCGAATCGAATGAGCTGGGGTTAATCATAAATACGCTATTTCCTCATTGATAGTCCGCGGCTTATCTATTGTTTGCGTATTGTCCATCTGCGGCTTATATGTGGGGGCGACTTAGTGGGCTTTTTCATTAAATACATGTAAAATGATAGAGGCTTATCTAATATTTAAAATTTGGTTTTAAAAATCTGCGGCTTATCAGCGGGGACGGTTTATCTGCGAGAGCGGCTAATCAGCGAGGAAACAGCATAGATTGGTCAGATGGCGACCTAACTGGGGTTTCTGGATCACCACGTGGGTGCTTGGATGGAGGGAGCTCATCAGACGGTGGATTTTCTTCAGGGGATTGCTGATCTATGTGGGTCCTGGGTTGGGTTTAGGAACTGCGTTTTCATGGGGGAGTTCGACGAGTCTTAAGCAGAGGTCTCTGTTGACCAAACTTCCACACGGCTCGATTCGCTAACAGATTCAAGCTTTCTTCCTTCTCTTGACTTGACCTCGGAGGACAGTCTTTTTAAATGTCTTAAACAGTAAGAGACCCTGAAGATGTTCAACACGAACTTTGGCACGGCTCCTTCATTTGGTAATTTTCAATTTTATTGTAAAAAGAATTTTTAGCGACTTTACTTCGCCCAGCATGCTCCCGCTACACTTTTTCCTCTTATGGTCAATAAATGGATTTCTAAAGTAGTTTCTCAAATTTATTTATCTCAATGTGGGGAGTATTGGGTCAAGTTGCATGGGGCTCGCAAGGTCATTTTTCATTCTTAAATAGTTGTAAAGTTAATTTCAAAATTATGAGAAACCGCGAGCCGTGGCGGGTGAGGCCGGTTGGGATAAAAAAATTGAGTATGTGAGAATGGTTTTTGACCTTTATAAAATCTTTTGACCGCCACAGGAAAAATGTATAAATTAAAAGAAAGAAATAACTTGACCCAGGGGGTACTTTGTTAATTATGAAATTGGGTCTAGGAGCATATACTAGTGCGACGTCGACGTCGAGCAATGTATTCGGTCATCAACAACAGCCGCAACAGTCGACGTCACTGTTTGGGTCAGGCGGGTTCAACCAGCCGAAAACCTCATTTGGCCCCACCTTTGGGTCAAATACGAGTGGAAGCACAATGTTTCAGCAGAATCGTCTTCCTGGAAACAGCGCCAGCATATTTAGCGGGAACTCAGCTGCCGTCAGCCCCTTTACTACCAGTGAGTGTGTTGAGTAGTTTATTGGTTTTATCCTCATTCGTACCTTAGAGCTACCGAGACCTGACTTCGCTTCTCTTCCAAATTATTTAAATTCCTTTTGTTGTTGCCTCTCTTTGCGAGGTTTTGCATTAGTAGTCGTAGAGAATGAGGCGGAGTACTAATAGAGACAGAGATTACCGGAGACTCTCGTTTTCCGAGGGCTCGACCAATTTGACCATGTGTGGGAATTTAGGCAATGCACAAGTGGCAGGGACTTCCGTGGCCTTTTCTCCCATCACGGGTAACGACACGATGATGAGAAACGGCTCGGCCTCTCCCATCTCAACTCGTCATCAGTGCATCACCTGTATGAAAGAGTACGAGACGAAGTCGCTGGAAGAACTCCGACTCGAAGACTACCAATTGAATCGAAAGGGGCCGACGGGCACGGCTGGAGGATCAACCCTCTTTCAGAACAATCAGCAGCCAGCCACGACGAATCTCTTCGGAGCCATGGCCAATACTTCTGCATCCGCCACGACCTTCCCGCAGCCTCAAGCCACATTTGGAGCCGCCACTGGAGGTTCGTCACAATTACATTTAATTTATCTTTACTTATTTTCGGCTTCTTTGCACAAAACTTCCTTTCTCAAAACCTGGAAATAGGATTAAGAAAATAAATAATTGGCATGACTCGAGTCCTCTTAATTAATTAATTCAACTAATAATTGCTAATTATCTTCAAAAATCTAATATTTATCAATATAATTTGAATGGCAAATCATGGTAATCATAATTCATAGAGTTCAAACCACAAGGGCAAAGCCATGAATTTATTAATTGAATTAACTCGTAAAAATTAAAGATAATTTATTTTGGTAATTATTTAATTATGAATTGAAATGCTCAGGTATCAAAAACCCTATGAGATTTTTATTTTAAGGCATTGGGTTTAGGGAAACTCATTTAACTTTGAACGCTTTTGATTGTCGTTAAACTTGTCAAATGACAATTTCATCATGTTGAAGAATAGTTGGATTAGCCATTAACAGATTCATTGTCTTATGCAGGATTATTCTCGACTATGAATCAACAAGCCAAGCCGACATTCTTTGGAGCACCAGCGACTTCAGTTCCGTCTTTTGGAGCGACGACTTCGACTGGCTTCCCCTTCACCGGAGCTGTGAGTCAAGCAGGAGGGATGTTTGGCCAAACGACGAACACGACAGCGGGTCTTGGGACCACATCGACCTTTGGTGGATTTGGTCAACCAGCCCAGGTACAATTTAATTCCCTCCTTTCTAAATTGTAAAATTGCATTTTCATTCAAATGGAAACTAAGCTTGTTAACAGGTTGAATTTCATTTTTAATTGGCAAGAGTTAGAAAAATTTCATTTTTCATTGGCAAGAGTTAGAAAAATTTCATTCTCGGTTTAAAATATTTTGTGTCCAACTTTCAATTCCAATATTAAGTAAACTTTAAGCAATCACTCAATTTTTGTCTTTCATCATCGCGTATACATAATCCCTCATTTCCAAATTCAAGTGTTATTAATATAATTCTACTTTAATCATGTCCAATCGTAACCAATGACCGAATTCGCCTGGGAACAGGCTCGGTGGGCCGGGTGCGAATCCTCGTAGTAATAGCCATAATCATTGTCGGGGCTTGTTGGTCCAACCTCGGGACTCGCCCTCTCACATGGAAATATGACCCGAGCCATCTAACACAAATTTCGAAGCAATGGACGTTTAGCCCAGTGTACAATTGCAGGCTCTGAATCCGGCAGTCTCGGCTGCACCGGCCTTCGGGGGCTTCGGAGCAACCCAGAACACAAGTCTGAACAAGCCTTTGTTTCCCGCTGGTGGGACAAGTGGATTTTCGCAGCCAGCCACGAACACCTTTGGCGCCCCGGCTGCTGGGGGGATCTTCGGTGCCACGACGCAACAAAGCAAGCCTTTCGGATTCGGAACATCCTTCGGAGCTACTTCCACGGCCCAGCCGGCTTTCGGTAAATTTAAAATATTCATATGCCGGACTAATTCTAATTTCATGATATTTGGTACTTGCATACTCGTTTCTCGTTGATTAAAAGAGTCTGTAATTTTAATTATTTAACTCAGGGCTAGTTTAACTATTTATTTAAATTTATTTAACCAAATTTTTATCATTTAATGATTTAACTTTAAATTAAATACGTTTTGACCTTTTAAATCAGTGATCAGCCGATTAGCTGTTGTTGGCTGATCATGCGAAAAGCCAGTTTTAGCTGATGAGTCAATAAGGGTCCGAGTAAGGCAGCGTCCCTTTCCGGTCCGGGTGGTGACGTTCGTGCAGTGTATTTACTCTAAGGGTGGCCGAAACGATAAAAATTTAGTTTATGATATATAGATAAACGATAAACGAAATTCGATTTATTGGTTAACCGATAAATTATCGATAAATGAATTTAATTCCAATTTATTTAATTTTATACAAAAAATTGTAGTAATATACATATTTTATGTGAGTTCAGCGTCTAAATATTTAAAATATTAATGCAAAATTAAATTTGGAGTATTTAAACAATTTTTTATGAAAATATTAAGGCAAAAACAAAATTCATCCAAAGAATCTTTATCTATTTTTAATCTTATTTTAAGTAAAAAGTAACATGTTGATTAAAACACTAATTATAATAGTAAAAACTGCATAATTAATTGTCTTCCATTCAAATGTAATTATAAAACAGTGGTTTAATTATCAAAAGGACAAAAATATTTTAGAATTTATCGATTCATCGACACGATTTTTTATCAATAAACGATAAATCAAAAAACCTAATTTATCGATTAACCGATAAATTCAACCCCTAATTTACTCCCATTCAATTTAGTTTTAGATTAATTTGGTTCTCACTAGATGGCGATACTCCCTATCCTATCTACAGAGAGATATCCTGTCTAAAATGTGCTATTTGAAGCGCTTTATCTAATAAACATTTAATTTTGATTTTTCGGCAGGCACATTTTAATTGCATAGAGGAAAAGTGAAATTCGTATACCTATAACATTAAGGAATTTCTATTTTTAGCTCATTGAGAGTCGGCCCCCTAGTTTTGGCTTCCCTTACTTGGTGGGATGACCCTATAGTAATATGAATGCCCCTTTCCTAGTACCTATTTATTTTATTAATTGCAATTATTAAATTATTCAATTAATGCAAAAATTTTATTCTCATTAAATACACTTGATTAAAATTTAATGATGAAATCAGAATCATTTAGCAAATTTTAATTTTCAAATAGCGAGTTATGAGATTCAAGCCTCTATTATTTCATTTAATTGTAAGTTGTATATGTATGTATATCGGCAGTTAATAGAGACCCGGCAATTATTGAAAACTCGAATTCGAACCCCCGGCAATTAATAGAATAGTACTGTACATTGTCAGTAGCTACCAATATCACAATTCTACGTCTATTTCTAAATGTGTAAGCGCTGCTTAGGGATCTTAAAAGCTCCTGGTTAGTAGACCCAAATGAGAATCCAAACCTAGCCTAGCCAAATGAATGGGAGAAAATACACTGCCGGAATATTCACCCCCTGGTCCAATTGTTTTTTTCAAAAAAGTAGAATCATTTAAAATAAGCTGTAAATTGTTCGTATAGATCCTGCGATGATCCAAAGAGTATTCCTCCCTTATTTATATACCTAAAGAATAATTTATAATATGATTTAGGCTCCACAGCTTCACCATCTTTCACATTCAGTAACCCGACGACAACCCCGAGCCTCAATTTTGGAATTTCATCAGCCCCTTCATTTGGCACTGCGAATACAACGACTTTGGGAGGATTCGGCGCAAATTCAAGTTTCTTCGGGAGTGGGGCTGGAGCGACGAATACATTAGGATCAAATTTCTCCTTCAACACCCCACCGTTGAATACTGGTTACTCGCTGTTCAATCAGGCCAATCCACAAGCTACGCTCACGACAACTACTGCACCTTCTATTCCTTTCGCGACGACTCCTTTTAAAGACTCTCCTTTGTTTTACAATCTCATCGTATGTCAAATCTTCCTTTTTATTTCTCATTTATTTACAAAAGTTTTTTACACATACTTATTAAAATGCCAATTGTGAAATATTAATATTTCAACACTTCATTTGATAAAAATATTATTCCAGACGGATCGAAACGTTGAAGAAATGAAAAAGCCGACCAGCGTCATCGCTCAACGAAGCATCAAAGAAGCTTCGAAACGCAAATCAATGAGCATTTTTAACACCACTTTAGGCCTAAAAAATTTAACTTACCCTGTGAGAAAGACTACAGCCTTTGAAAGGGTAATTGGATTTTTTTCCTATTGAGCTCCAATTCATTGTGGATGATCTGGCTAAAGATCTTGTGTTGATTTAGGGCACGATCTTCGACGGGTTTGAAGAGGATGAATATGGGAATTCGGAAGACCTCCTCTCTCCAAGGAGCTCGGTCAAGAAGTTGAACATGAAGGTTGTTGGGGTCGGCATTGGGTCATTAAATTCAACCTCCAAGCCAGGCCATGCCAGCAATTCCCTGCGAAGCGGCTTCGATGAAACCCCAGAAGACGAGTCTGTTATGAACGGACATTGGGGAACGAGGAGATCGGAGCTCTACACGAGGAGATCGGAGCTCTACAACGAGACCATGGGCTCAAAGGGGGATTACATGGAAATGAACGAAGGATCAAGTGCTGGCCCTAGGCCTGGAACCATCTGTCGTATCGTCATGAATCGGAATGGCTACTACATTCGTCCAGACCTCTCCGAGTTGGACAACTTGACGGACGATGAAGGCAATTGCGTTGTGCGGGGACTCGTGATTGGGCGCACGAATTATGGAGAAATTCGTTTCTTGGAACCTGTGAACATTAAAGGAATCAACATTGACGAGATAGGTAAACTGTCATTTCCCTCCTTATCATCTAAATAAACACTATTGGGATTCTTCATTATCATTTTCATGGATTTCCATCCATAATTCTCATTTTTTGAATTCCCAGTTGATTTCCGACACAAGGCAGTTGTTGTCTATGAGGATGAGAGCAAAAAACCTCCTGCCGGTGAGGGGCTCAATGTCCCAGCTGAAATTTACCTTCACCGTGTGTGGCCAATTGACAGAGCGACGAAAGACTGCATTAGAACCCCCAGCCAAGTTCGAGCTTTAAACTATGCAGAGAAACTCAAGAAGGCTTGTGCCAGACTCCAGTGTCAGTTCCTGGACTATGAGGAACAAGAAGGCATTTGGTCATTCAAGGTATGAGTTTAAACCTGCCCCATGATGTTTTACAAGGGTGAAGTGAGACGACTAGCGGTTTGGATGGATCTCATATTTGGCTCTTTTTCCTGAGCAGGTAGAGCATTTCTCTAAATACTCCTGTGACGTGGAAGATTCTGACGATGACGAACCTCCATCGACGATCCCAGCTATGGTTCCTCCAAAGAAGGGCTTGGGCGGTCAATTGGCAAAAGTCCCTGGGCAACTCGGTCTGCCTATGCCTGCTGAAGGCCAATTGGAGGCGCAGAAAGAAGTTGGAAGTGGGGACCCCTTCTCCAATGAACCTTTTCATCCCTTGACACTCGTTCCTTTGTCTGGACTTCCGGGAAAGAACTTCTTCAATGAAGAGATTGAAAATGTGGAAATGAACCCTTTGAGTGATACAGGTATGTGGCACCTAGAATAGAACCTATTTATGCATGCCAGAGTTCATGTTGAAGGATCCGTTTAGGGGTTGTACACAACATACGTCATCAGGTTAAGGGTGGGTAGGAGGTAAGAAAAGCTGAAAAATGATGGCGTTGTGTATTTTAAAATAGAGGTATCGATGATTTGGGGGTAGGTGGGGGGTCAAAATCGGCAAAAACCTGATGACGTATGTTGTGTATAACCCCTTACTACTCTAATCCCTACCTTGGTATTAGAGAGGATAAGTGAGAATTTTGTTTGATTGTAGAAAGCGAGCGTGATGAAGGGGCAAGCCCGTTGGACACAAGTACGAATCTTCTCTCGTATGCTGCCAAATCTAAGGGTCGGCCCAAACGGCTCTCATTGTTGCAATCCGTCCTTTTTATGGAAATGGAAGATGAATTGGAGAAAGAGGAAGAATACGGTAATGATCTCTCCAAAGCTCTTGGTTTTCTTTGGTCCTGAGCCCGTGAGACTCAATGAGGTCAATGACTCTTGTGCTTTTAGATGCTTTCATGGATGGGCCTCCGAAGTTGAATCGAAAGTCCATGGATATCCCTGCCTCTTCATACCTTCCAAGAGTGAAGCAGCCGCCGGGACGAAAGGGTCGCCTGTCTGATCCCTTTGGGTTTCCCCGATGTGACCCGAAACGAGTCCGAGACAACGTGGAGTATAAGACACCAGTAAAAGAATCCATCGCGCTCCAGAACCGCATCCGAGAACCCATCCCTCTCAAGAACCACCTCCGAGAACTCGCCGACAGCCCTAAACGAAAAGGACCCATCAATCTCCTGAGACCAACCCAATCCGATGCCGACATCTCGAACCCACAATTCACGCTGAGTCAGATTATGGAAAGAGATCTGGACAAGAATGTTCACATCAGCTCATTCCATCTGGCCTACAATCTCAAGAACCTGAATTGGAATCGGCGCGAGGCAAGAATATGGAAGCCTCGGCGAGACGACCAGACCTTGTTTGCGCGAGTCAAGAAGCACCGGGAGTGCTTGGATAGCCGGAGCCGCGGAGGTGGGCGAGTGTCCTTTGGCCCCTTGGGCTCCTACACCACCATCTTCCAAGTCAATATCCGCGGGCATCGGAGCCACGTGGTGAGAATCAATGGCCGCTACGACGGCCGCCCAGTAGAGGAAAAGTTGAGAGACGAGGAGAAAGAGCTCTGGGACAAATTCCAAGTTTCCGTCCTTGAGAAGCAAATGGAGTTCTTTGCCCAGAAATTCTCGGCCGTCGCCATCGAACCTTGCTATTTCAAAATCAATGACCCAGAGTTCCCGCTCGACCAAATGACCTTTCTCAGAACCTTCAAAGGACCTGAGAAAGCCTCGCCAGTGTTGAAGGAGCCGGAGAACCCAAACTTCCTAGTGTTAATGGAGTCAGAGAAGCTGGACGTCCCGTTGTTGATGGGGTCGGAGAACCTGAACGCCTCATTGTCAGTGTTAAAGGAGTCGGAGAACACTAACGTCTTAGCGTTAAAGGAGGCGGAAAATCTGAACGCCTCAGTGTTAAAGGAGTTGGAAAACCTGAACGTCTCAGTGTTCAAGGAGTTGGAGAACCTGAACGTGGAAGTGTTGAAGGAGTCGGAGAACCTGAAGGTCCCAGTGTCGAAGGAGATAGAGAATCTGAAGGTTGAATACGAAATGTGGAGGTTGATCAGCATCCTCTGGCCGCCGCAATCTACGCTCATCCCTGAAACGGACGCGAGCTTCGGCTCTCGGAAACGACGTCTTTTGTCGGCCTGGTTCGTGGAGAATGCCAAGTTGCTCTTTGGGAAGAACTATGATGAGACGGATAGCTCCGTGTTTGGTCTTGTGGCTAAAGGGCATCAGAGCGAGGCTATCAAGACCGCACTCGAAGATCGGAACTTCTTCTTGGCCTCTTGTTTGGGGATGATGCGGTTGAACGGGCGCGGGCGATTATACCTCGACCGCCAAATCCAAATGTGGGAGAAGTTTGAGGTGTGGAAGCACATCGACTACAAGACGATGATCCTGTACAAGCTCTGTGCCGGGCTCCCGGTCTGGGATGGGAAGCTGTTGAGGGAGATGACCTCATATGACTGGCTTTACTACTTCGCTCTGTACCTCTGGTATCTCTCTCCGCAGGCGGCGAGTGTTGAGAAGACGGTTCTGGCCTTCCAGGCAAGTCTCCAGGGCGGGGAGCCGGACCTGGAATTCCCTGCCAACGCCATCTCAGGCATCCCCAACTTGTGCGTGAACCTTCTGAAGATGGCGAGTCACTACGGGTACCCGATGCACAGGATCGTGGCTCCACGCTGCTCGGCCCTCGATGCCCTGAACTACAAGATCCCTTGGATGGTCATGAAGCACCTCTGCGGCTCCTGTGGCCTCACCATCGACTTGCACTTGGAGGAAGACGTGACCTTGGGCTTCGCCACCATGTTGGAGGATCTCGGCATGATCCATTGGGCAAAGTTCGTCCTCTCTTGCTTGCCCATCTCACGAACTCGGAACCTCATCATGAACAAGTTGGACGAGCGCATGGAGTTTGAAGAACGTCGTCGCGACCAGAATCGCGTGGGGTTCACGTTTCATCTTAGTCCAATTAATATTTGATCGAGCCTCATTCATTCAGGGCATTCAGCGGACTGGCAATTAATTGGGAAGGAAGAAAGTTGTAAATTCTAAAATGTACCATGTATTTATCCAATGAGCTAGTTTATTAAATTTAAAGTATATAGATTATACCGAGCGAAGAAAGTTGAGGCTTTGAAAGGAGAATCACATTATTTCCTAAATAATAATTTAATTGAATGAAAGTACGAAGTTGTATGACTAAATCAAATTTATATTGAATAAAATTCTAATCGCTCCGCTTCAAAGCACGAATGATCATCAAATACTTTATATTTAAAATATACAGAATATTTTCATTAAGGAGGAAGTTAAAAACCAGAAGAGGCCTTCAAAGAATTCTTTATACAATTTTTGGTACTAATTTTTACTATTTGCCTATAAGTTTACCTTATCCAGAGTGAGAGAAGAGGGACGAGTTTGAGATGTTGTCCCTTTGTAAGTTATTTTCTAATTCAATGTGTTTCATTATATTTACTTCGAATGACCTTCATGTCTTACTTTACATTTCCGTTTCTATTGAATAAATTATTACCAATTTATTGATGCTCTTTTGCTGCTCATGAGTCGAATATGATTTGATCATATAGAAGTATTCAAAGGCAAGGTGTAACTTGCCATGTGGAATTTCATCATTTCAATAAAATTTCAAATTGGCATTTCTTTATAAAAACTTCACATCGCCTCAATTAGCTTAATTATTAAATTATTATTAATTATTGCATCTCAAGTTCTAAAATAATAGGTCAATTACCACAAAACGAGGAGATATAATTATGACGATCAAAGGAATGCACTGACGAATACCAGTCAAATGAATGATTTAATAAATTGTTCTTTTTATTTCTATTTTGAAACATTAAAAGCCTAGAATTACAGTTTTCATTTTTATATAATTATATAATATATGTATATCAATTCATTAAAGTCTCATATACATGATGGACGTCTTTAAAACAACTACATGAATTTCATGTTTAAAACAATGTTTTAAAAAGTTAAATCTTAAAACATTATTGACACTCGGTTTTCCTCACATACCTACATGTTCTATTTTTAGTCTTATTCTTCCATTAAAAACATTCGATCAGACGCAAGCGAATTTCACATATATAGTAAAATATGTACGACCATTAAGTACATCAAATAATTAATTACTGTTATTCCATACTAACCATCCTAGCTTAAACTTCCTTTCACAGTTAAAAGCGAAGAGGCCGTCGTAGTTTAAAGGTTTCATTCCCACCGTTTACATTGGACTTCAAGGCTTATTGGTTTAATCTCATTTTATGACGCAAAAGAGACTCAATTGGAAAAACAACCCAATATTGGACGAAAATCGAACTCACAAAGGAGCAAGTATGAATAAGTGATCTTTATTTATTACTTATTCACCAATTTGTATAGGTAATATAATATATTATATTTATATATAGATATTTATAGATATGATTAAAACTTTTAAATCTCACATTATTTTTAAATAGAATATTATTTAATCTTCCTTTTTATAAAATGAATATTGTCGTTACATATATAAATCAGATGATAATTAAAAGAGAGAAACATTAGAGAAACGGAAGTATATTTGTTTGTTTTACTAAATTGAATTACATATATTCTAAATCGTAATTAATTAATAAGCCTCTAGTGTTTGGACAAAGTACATACATACATCGAGTTCGCGAGTTAATTATTTTTTTTATTAACTATGTATATAAGGATAATGTATTTTATAAATATGTGTAACTATTTAGTAATGATTTAATTGTTTAATAAAATACTAACAACACATCATGTAAGATTAGTGTAATTATACGCAAATTACAATTGTCATGTTAAGTTTAAAAGTTTTTTTTGTTAGTGGACGATCGTGAAAGATTGAGAAAACATGTGAAATAATCTCCTTTTGTTTCATATCTTAACTGTTATACAGATATATATATATATATATATATCATTTTGTAGATGAATATGAAATATTGTAATGGCTCAAGTTACATTTGAATAAAATCGAATATAAAAAACTATTATTGCATTTATGTGTATTAAAAACTACCAAGTAGGCATGTGTGTACGAAAGATGAGACTGTGTAAGTAACCGTATCAGATTCATTAAAAATGAGATATACCTAGAAGATATACCTGTTTGGTTTACCTTCGACCATACATTTAAATCAATAACTAGTTGGTATATTAATTAAGTGGATTCCTAAACATTGTTCATTCTTCGCCTTTTCATTTTGAGGTACAGATGAGTCTAATTGACTAGTTCTAACGCCTTTTTCATATTTTACCTATGTACATACCTAACCATTAACGTTTTTGTGTACAGTTTTTGTTCTTTCTCTTCGTTCAGACGTATTTTTGTAAATAAAAATTGTTAAAACATCAAGTTCAAACGTGACATTAACGTTTGTTGCTTTATATAGTAGTAAATAGTAGCATATTTGTAAAACTAGCATATTTCTCTTCCAATAGAATCTATATTGGACAATTGCATTATTTTCTTTGCATCCTTGAAACTCATTTTGTTAATTCGCTGAATTCGTTACACTTCAACTCGGGAAAAATATTTGTCCTATCCGAGCTCGTACAAAAAGACATTGCAAAGGCAAGGGTTGTATAAGCTGAGGGTAAAATGATTTAATATAAATTCATTAAGTAATTGGCATTTCACAAAACATTATTGCATGTAACACATTTAAGTATATTCTTATTATACGCAGGTTTACGTAATTGGTCGAATCATTTTGGCAGATTTTTCTTGAAGACAATACAAATCGTATATAAATCAAGGCACAAGTTTTGAATACAAGTCGTTTTTTAAAGTTCAAGGCATTTAGAATATTCTTAACCTTATCGTTAGTGACGAACTGAATACTGTGAGTCCCTATGAGACCATCAATTTAAATCTATTGACAAATAGCTAAAATTGACTTCAAAAAGATTAATAACATTTGACATCTCGTGCGTGTGCAGATGGCTTGAATTGAATTGACCCATTGGACAAACAATAATAATATTTGAAACAGGTTGGTTAGGGAAAGTCAAGGGGTTAAATGAGAAAAATAATAGGGAATTATTGATAGGTAAATTACTAAATTAGCAAACCTATTAATTTAATATATGGGAATATTAACAAATATATAAATTGTGTTAATTGAAGGAAGTGTCAAAATGCTGTCAAATCTAGAAAAGCCCATATAAAAGAAATAGCCTTTAAAAAGTTGCAGAAGTTGATCTCAATTTAAATTGCTCTCCTTATAAGAATTTTACACATAAAAGAATCACATTAAAATGCTAAAATAAAATAATTAGTTTCAAGATGCACAAACTATTCAGCTAATCTTCCCTTGTCAAATGGCCTTTGAGCTAAAACGTGCATCATAAAATCTAAAAAGTTTAAAAAGATCACACATTTTTTTCAAAATGAATGTAAAGTTTACCATCATCAATTTGAAAAAAGTACATAATTTATATAAACATTAAAGAAGAAAGGTACGAGTGCGAGGAGAAACAAGATGTAACATAGTACAAGTCAACCAGGTTTTAATTTAATTAAAAGGACCTTATACAATTCCATACATATAATGAGAAGTTAAGAGTTTAAATACACACTTGAATTAATTAAGTTTAAAGTGTAAGAGGAACCAAGAAGACCAAAATTTCATTGATTAAGAATCCTAATTAATTGTTATTGCATTTAGGATGCAATTTGTTCTTGAACGATTAATTTAGAGTAAATAGGTATATACTTTTTGATGCGCATTCCGAGGCGCCCTTGACACTTTTCGTCCGTAAAAGAACATTATTGGGTTTGGCTGTATTATTACTTTAACATCACAACGCGCTATTTCTTAACATTTCCGCCTTCTTTCCGTCCTCACTTGGATAACTTGCTAATGACTCGTATAAGGGCGCCGTTTTCATCACGGAGCTTTTGGTTCTCATTTCGCAGAAGTCGCGACTCCTTCAAATCAAAAAACTCAATTAGCACATCAAACTCGCCATTATTGGTTTAAAAAAATAAAATCACGACACTGTCAGTTTAGTACATTAAAGATCAAACAATGAAATTCGAAACTCCAGGCGACTGGCTAATGTGTGAATGTTAGAAAAGGTTAATTATATTAAATTCATTTAAATCGCAAGTTCATCATTCTCTCTGATTTAGGAATTTTCCTTTTGACTCCACTAAGAATAAAAGTAAATTAAATCCTACGGCAAACTCATCACGTCACACTCAATTGAGCATCTTAATTAAAATCCCGTTCCTCACTCTTCACTCAATTGGTAGCGGTGTAAAAAAGGAAGTTCTCGCCTCCTTCCGGCGGCTGAGTCAGAATGTTAAGGGATTGACTAAGGGAAGCGTTGCGGTGCATCACACAGAGAATGAAAAGAATACCCGGGGGTTTAGGGGCCCGAAGAGGCTCCTCTCGGAGCATTGCTCAATTTGGAAACAACCCGAGTTAAGGCTCTATTCTCGGCTTTCAGCTTTTCACTCTCCAATTTCATTTTTTGCATTTGCTTTTCGAAAAGAGAAAAAAAACTATATAGAATCTCCCTCATTCCTTAACCTAATCACCAAGTGTGCGAACACCAAGACGTATGTATATCATATACAAACATCTATAGGTATTATAGGAAGATCTATTGTCTATTTATATAGAGAACTTCCAAACATGGTGGCATTGAACATTGTGAATAATCTGTCTTGGCATATTTACATGTAAATCAAAGAGAAGGGAAAACCTCCCAGTAGACAAGAAAACTTTGAAAAAATGAGTGCAGAGATACAATTGAAATAAGTTTACTAGATCAACACCGTGTTAAATGTCAATACCTTGAGCTCCTCTTCCATTTCTGAGAGCTTCCGCTCCAAGGCTCGCTTTTCCCTTTTCTCGGAATCATCAGCAGAAATCCTCGGCGTCTGAAAACAGAACGTGTTAAAAGCAACGGAAGTAAACATCTAGTCAGAATCAATAAACAGATTGTGCCAGATGTAATCTTACGATGGTGAGCTTCTCCATTTTGAGTTTTAGATCTGTCATCTCGTCCTCGTTCTTTGAAAGACGGGCTTTGAGGAGTTGATTCTCCTTCAAGACCTCCTCGTAAAGCTAAAGGCAAGCCAAGAGATTAATCAACCAAAGTGAGGGTGAGCCATCAACACGATATGTACATCCACACGTATGCCTCAAGATTGAGGTAGCGGACGGAACGAACCTTTTTGTAGTTAATTCGCGAAGAGACCCCGTTCTCGCTCTTCGACTCAGGTCCAGATTGATCCTCGAGGGACAATGCACTGCCCTTTCCGCCCTGCTTAACAAAGCACTCATATTAATTAATTGATGACTCCATGTCTCGCAAAGGAGAAAATAGGGATGAGAAGCTGAGGGGAAAGGGAGCCATAGGACAAACAGAGTAGAAGAAGTAACTTTACACTATCCGAGTCCTCATAATCACTCTCGTCGTCATACTCCTCCTCGTCTTTTTTGATTTCCGGAGCCGGCGGCGGCCTCGAGGCGGCGAGGGAACCCAAGGAATTGACCAAAGAAGTCAGGGACGTGGAGAGTCTCTTTTTGAGATTGAATCGGCTCTCGGCCGCACTCCGGGCTTTGTTCCTCCCAAGGAACCTGGAAGTGGGGGGTTCGGGCGACGGAGCTCGGCGCCTCCGCTCACTCTCACTCACATAGGAACTCAACGGGTCCGTGTGGGACCGAAAGTTGTAGCTCGACGGGGTGGAGACGTAGGAAGTGTACTTCTTCCCCTCACTCCCACTCGTGGTCGGGATCGAGTAGTGCCCCAACACATAGCCCCCCGCGGCTCCCCCGTTTGCCTCCCTCGGGGAGTAGTAGGAACTGGACTTGGCGGCGGGATAGCTTCGCGGGAGGGAGTAGTAGGAACTGGGCGGGTTCTGCTTGGGCTGCTTCGGAGCGGAGTAGCTCGCGGGGGAATGGTAGTCATAGGCCGAGAGCCCATAGGAGTTCCGCCGCTCTCCCGAGGCGGAGGGCAAGGCGGAGGTGAAGCGGTTCCTGGGGTAGTACGACGACATGGCTCAGACCGGGCCAATGCATTTGATCACGAGGATCGCAGCGTCCACGGTAAGTCTCGACACGCGCTTCCACGCCCCGCGGAATCTCTCGACTAGCCCGCGCCCAGGCATGGAGTTCGCTCGGAGTCTCTGGGCCTACTGCTCCCTTCCCTCTCCTCGCCGGCCCCTCTAAGAGGCGGAGAGGGGCCCGTGCCAAGAAAAGAACCGAGGCGTGCCAAGTGTGACAGGCGGGTGTTGAGCCTCCGCCGTGGGCCCAAAGCCCATTAATCCACCACAGGAAACCGCTATTATGGACTCAAAAGACCCCAGGCCTTTGACACCTCCAAACGTTCACCTCTCGCCCCCAATCACCCCATCTGCCCAAAGATCCCACCCAATGCCCCCAACGGCTCTCTTTCCTCCAGGAGTGAGTGTGCGGGAGCCGAGCGGGGTCGTGGGCACCTCGAAGAACAAACTCCTCCAACGAGCTCCCCGACTCGTGATTATGACCTTTTAATTCAAATCTATTTTACGAGTTGAGAAACCCCGCATGTTCCGGGTATTTTTGGATCCAGATGAGAAAAAACCTTGGCTCGGGTTGAGAAGGAGTGAATTGATACAAGCCGCCACCGCCATGCTTACTCGCCCTATTTACTGACCATTCAACTCTCCATAGAATGAACTCGTCAGGCCCTTCCAGGTCCATCTGCCTAAACCAACTCCACATTGTTCTTCCAAGAATGGGAAATAAGTCCAATAACCATATCCAAGGACTCCAAACGCTCAAGAACCAAAGGGGTAAGGCAAAGAAAGGATCAAAAGGAAACAAAAAGCCGTCACAATTTACCGTTTCGTTCTCCTCCGTCGTCTCAGTCGGGCTCTGGAAAAAGGAGGGGTTATTTTAAACAACACACAACTGACTCGGGTTAAAGGGATTCTAGAGATTCAAAGGGAGAAAAAGACTCGGCATGAAAAGAGAATTCTCCTTTCACACTCAACATGCGTCATGAACGTCAACAAGGAATTTGGTGGGGAATTTGAGAAATTCCTACCTCTGGTGGAAATATGTTGGGTCCAGTGAACCGTCGCTTGGTCTTTCGCTTCCGAATGTTCTTTTCAATACCAGAGTTCTTGACTTCTTCCTCTAGTTGGTCAGAGTCCTTGGCGCTCTCCTCAATGGACCTTGAGAGCCGTGGGCTTGGAGAATCATTCCCAACTTTTGGACGCGATGTGGGCGACTCGGGAGGAACCGGCGGCCGGACATTCTCTCGCCCTCGCCTCGTATCCTCAAGAATGAATTTGATCTTGTCTGAGTCGACTTGCTTCATCATCCAAGAAGGTCGACGGTCAGGTGACTCAACTTCCACGCGGACGTTCGACACGGTTGGTCCAACAGTTGAACTTGTCTGTGGAACGTCGCTCGGCTATTCAAAAAAACATAATGTAAAGACTGATGTCCAGTATTGTACAGCTTTTATTTTTTAAATATTTAAATATAATATATTGAATCGTTTTACTTGTTCAGGGGCTGGAGACGGAGATGTTCCCTGTTGTTGGCTATTTTTCATGTATTGTTCAGCCGATCTAATATTCATTAAAGCAATATTATTTATTGTTAGATGAGAAGAAGATAATATGAATATTTGAATTTATGTAAAATAAATGAATTTTACTTGAGTTCTTCTAATGTGACTCCTTGAGTTGATCGTCTCGTTTCCCTCACTCGCTTTGCATGAGCCTTCCTCTGCGTCTCTGACTCCTCGTCTCTTGAAGGCGGAACGAAAGATCTACAAGATTTTTAAAATATTAAATTCACAAATACACAAAAAATGAAAAATAAATCTCATGCAATGTAAAAATTCAACTGGTCAAACATTCCGGTACATGGCATATATAATTATAACCTATTGCTGATCAATTAGATAAATTCTAATTTAAATAAACATGCAAAGTTGAATCAGACTTTAACTAATAAAATTAAATAAGACAAAGAGCAAACTATTTACAGTAATTATACTGAAATGAATGCATTAGCTTTAAAATTCCGAACATAAAAAAGTAAACAAAATTCGCGTTAAATATAATTAAAAAAGCATATCAAACAGATTTTTCATTCAATGGGAATGAAAGCAAAGCAGAGAACACAAAACTCAAGAAGAAATCGATCACCACGGAGTTTTATAGAATGAAAAAGACGAACTTGAACAAAAATTGCTTGAACTTTGAGACTGGGCCAACTTTCGCTCCAGGAGTTGACGGTGTGGTCGGTGAACTTCCTGAACTCTCACTCCAGCTTTACCCAAAGAAGAAATACAATAGAGCCATCACCCACAAAAGCAACCCAAAAGCACCCAGTGAAAAGGAACAATCATTGAGTAGCCCCATAAAATAAACAACCTAACTTTATTATACATTAATTAACCTATCTAATCTTCTGGTTATTCTGACAAACTAATTTAATATCAAATACATAATAAAACAAAAACAATTACTTAACTGAATCCTAATGACCTAAAGAGTCAATTCATTATATTTATTAAAAAAAATTAAAATGATTCCAATGCCCTCATATTATTTTTACTCCTAGTCTGATAATGGGATCATTAAATGTAAAAATATATAACTTTTTCAATATTAGGCCATATTGAACTATGCCGAAGGTTCAAGGGTGAGAAAATTGCGTACCTTCTCATATTCAGCGAATTATTGCTTGACGACTGAGCAGCCCGAGGTGGCGAGAAAGTGGAAAAGGTCGTTGGACGCGGGCTCCTTGGAGTGTCAACCTCTTTCCTAAACCCACAATGATTACTTCACATTTGATTCGAAAAATTACCCGCCATTCACCAATCGGTGTCACGGTTCTCTCGTTATACTCCAAACGGGCATTTGACCGTGAGTAGTGATGAATGGATAAAAGAGTGTGTGAGTGAATTGTGTACCTCCTGAGAACCACTTCAGAGTTATGTGAGTTGTCATTAGTGTTAGGAGGGTTCTCTTGTTGATTAGCTTGTGAAGAGTTAATTCTTGCTAGAGTGGAGCTCAAGCTCCCGGAAAGGTTAGCGCTCATAGCCGCTGAAGCCTCCTCAATAGCCTTAATTCGATTTCGAGCAACTGTTAGTCTGGTGTAAAACCTGAGAAGAACACGAACACGTTACCAACTTCCCACTTTTTTAGTTCCCAATCTCCGTCCTCATCATGTTAAAAATTCATAAAATTAATAACGCTCTTTAGTAAAAAGAAGTAAAAGAAAGATTAATAAAAAAATAAAACAGTAAGTTCATTAGATGACAATATTAGTAAATCAAATGTGAAATCTTCATATTGTATTTATGTACAAATCAAAAGTGTATTTGAAAATTAGATAAAAATAATTGCATGTCTCCAGATGGAGTCGTATTAAAAACCAAAACCAAATCTAATGTATAAATTAATCATTTCTGCAAAAAAAAACTCTTTAAATTAGATATTGTGAGCTAATGATAACATGAATATGAATTGAGGCATACTTTGCATCCGACTCGAAACTATATGCCCTTCTTAGATTGACATCTGATGAGCTTTTATCATCTGACCGCGTTCGTCGAACCAAGCTTCGATCGTTGTCATCTATTAAGAAAATCCAAGCATTTAATAAATACCGACCAGCCAATCTTTTTGAAAATAAACTTGGATAATAGGCAATAAATAATATTTATGTATCATGATTGAAGGTATCATGTTCATACCAGGCTGGGTTTTTGTGTTTCTCAGCGAGCCTGAGCGCCTCCAGGGCGTTTTGTCTTCGCCTTCCCCTTTCAGTCCTTCCTTCGGTCCTTGTGGTGCGGAAGAAGGAACACTCGGTTCTTTCACAACTTCAGGAATCTTAACCGTCCTTGGAAGTACGAGTCGGGCCCCTTTAAACAGTTAAACAAATCCCATTTCAATATTCCTATATAATTAAATTGAAATGGAATGTAATTGAAAAAATACTCCAAGGACAGAATAAACCTTTGAAAACACAAACCGTATATTGGCCAAATCAAAACAAACAAGTACATTAAAAGAATAGTAAAAACAAAAAAAGCAATGTAAAACTAGAAGTGTTTAGGTAAGGTTCTTCGAGTTGCACATATATTAGTTTTTACCATCAGAGTCAGGCGGTTGAGGTTCTTCCACGATTGCTTCGCTTTCAGGTGAGGTCGACTCAGCATCACATGTGACTTCCGCAGAAGGAAGGTCAGAAAGGTCAGGAAGAGGCGCAAGAGGAACGTCTCCAGAAGGAAGCTCACCCACCACGTCCGACGCTTCAACTTCTTCTTCTACTACCCCAACACGCACACAAAGACAAGGTTAATGTCACACAACAAAAAGCCACGAACAACGTATTAAACACTTTCGGAAAGCTCCACACAACCAGGGCCAAGATATGTAAAATGGCTTATACCCAGAGTGTTTGAAGGCTCCGTAGGCCGGAATGGACCCAAGGTGGTAACAACCGTGATTTCTTCGTCATGCGGTGATTTGACGGGCCTGAGGAAAATATTTAGATTTAATTCATGGATCAATTGCAATGGACGTTGGGGACTTGGAAGAAAGGAATGTACCTCCTTGGGGGCAACGGCAGAATATTTTGCCCACCTTCCCCTTCAATATTCTCATTCTCGTCGTGCTTTTTCTTACAGTCCTTGAGCACAGACACAACGGACGGTTCAGCAACTTCCAACGGAGTTTGATCCTATTGCAGAAATAATAAACGGAGTGAGAAGACACAAAACACACACTATTTATCTATTTACGTAAACCGAGGATCTCTCTCAAAATAGAGCTATGAGTAAAAGGCAGACATGGGGGGGATTCACATACATTGTTGTTCTTAATGAGAGGATTCGCATTATTTTCGACCAGAACTTCACAAGCCTCTTTTTGACCCCAGTGCGCCGCAGCATGGAGAGGTGTCCAGCCGTCATAGTCCATGGCATTAATGTCTGAGCCAGCTTTGATCATTAGACTGGAAAAACGAGAAAATTCTCAATTATCATCCAAATTCTGGCATCTCAAATTGTTCAACTATCCCAAAGACTCACTCAAGCACTTTGATGTATCCTTTGCATGCGGCTACATGAAGCCCAGTTGCCCCAGTGATGTGATGGGCCTTTTCGTCAATTTTACCAGTTTGAATCCACCGCTGGGCGTCTTCCATCATTCGGATTTCCTCGCCTTTTCTGGCAGCTCTTAGGTCAATTCCTAATTAATAATTAGTTATAAATTATCTCAAGTTCTTATTTCTAATAATATTATTGAATTTCCCCTTTGTTTATTCATTTCGATAATTCCTCAATCCCTCCCTTCAAAAAATCTTAAATAATTCCTAACTGGGTATTCGTCAATGGTCTCATTATTAGTAATTTAAGTATTATAATTTTGAATATTCACCTTTTTCATTTATATCTTTGAAGAACAACTCCATGATCTCTGTGTGCTTACAAATGTCCAATGGGATGCAACAGTCATTGTTAAGTGCAACGACGTTCGCACCATGCTCAAGAAGAAGCCTATAATGTCAAATTACGATCATTTTCTTGACTAATTACTGATAAACCATTATTTAATGACATATGTGGGTTGAGGTATTTACTTAGCCAGGGAAACAAAGGAACAAGTGGCAACGGCATGAAGGGGCGTCCATCCTTCGTTGTCACTGATGTTCACGTCGGCTCCGTTGGCCAGAAGAAATTCCACAAGGTCGAACGAGTCTTCGATGCAGGCCTTAAAAGAGACGGGAAAGTGAACGGACATGTTCAAGTAGAATTCGTTTGAGTCTCTTGAGTTTCTGGGACAGAGTCCATGTGCTAATTTTAGGGGGTGCCGGTGTGCGCTCAATTCATGCCATCCATCCGGAGAATTTAATAATAAATCCCACAAGAAGCTCTTTCAAAACATCCCACGACTCTCTCAAAACATTCCATTTAATGTAATAGGACCCAAGGAGTTATTACACAGTCAACTCCCAAGCCCTGTCAAATCCTTTTTTATCTCTGGCTATATGGCCCAATGTGTGCGGAGGACTCCGAACTTCCGAATCTCCGCTTGCGGAGAAAGACGAGACGAGTTTTCCTTGCTAATTAATAACGATTCATATTCATTTCATTGTGAGATCATTAATGGAGGTTTGGGTGTGTACGTGGGTTTAAAGGCCTTCAAGCCTCCTGACCTTTTCCCCACGATGAATGGAAGATCGGGGATCCATGGCGAGGAATCACCCGGGTTTATTCGGAGAGCTCAGACGGTTGTAATATTACGTTTTCTGTCCCTCCTTTCCGGTTTAATAACCTCCAACTCATCCAACTCCCCAGACTCGCATTCCTTCCATGCCAAATCCTCAGACACACCTCTGAACAAAACGCTTTTTCTAAAAACATCCTTCAACTCTCCGAGAGAGCCTTCACGGAATCAAGGGAATTGGATTAAATGGTCAATTAAATACTTGGAAATTCCTCGGGCTAATAATGGCAAGTAAAGTAGGTGGGAATGATAAAAATTATTTGTTCACTTATTTAAATAATAATATCAAAAACATGAACTGATGACTCAGAATACTTACTCGTCATCTGCTATGAAAAAAACAAAAAGCTCACGATATAATACAAAGTATATGATTTAATTAGTCATTAGTTTAACTATTTCATCTATGCGAGTCCTCAATTGCGGCTCAGCGACTTGTATGCTTGGCATATTGTTACTAATTATACTCCTAGTTATTCCTGTGCTGGTCAAATAAGGAAAATAGCTTAAATTAGATTAAATGTCGCTTAGAATTGACTGTCACTTTTTCCTGATTCATAATCAGACATGCATGTGTTGAGCTCTTTGAAAAATTTAGAAAATTCCAACGAGTGACAAAAAAAAGGAATCGATGCTGAAATTATCCTTATGTATGATTTAAAACGAGGGAAAATAGGCCGGAGGAATTGGACGAGCTTTTGAATTTACCTGGTGAAGGGCCGTGATTCCGTCCTCGTCCACGGAATTTATGTCATATCCTTCTTGAATCATTTTGGCAAGAAGTTCCTTGTCATTAGAGTTGCAAGCGGCTTGGAAAATACATTTGTCGTTGAACTTGACTCTTTTGGGTCGATTCTTGACTTCGGGACTTTCCTGGTCGGTCTCTGAACGAGCCCAACTCTCCAACTGAACTTTCCTCTTCTCTCGAGCCTCCCATGGGGGAGGACTGTCGAGGGTCATCCCTTTATTTCTCTCTTGCAATGAAGGTCTCAAACAGGGCATAAGCAGCCCGGTATCCTCGATGGTGAAGCCTCACTATACACACTCAAACATTTTCACCAGTTCATGTTCCTCAATCATTGTTCCGGAATCAATTAATAAAATCCATTAAAATACACAAGGTTTCACCTCACAAGAGTCACTTTAAAATAATTGCGATTGCGGTCCTGGACCACCACTTCCCACTCAATGTGAAGAATAAAACATGTGATTTGTAAATAGCTAATTATATTAAACTATCGAAGATACTCAGAAGAATATAAATAGTGCTTACGCCTGGAGAGATATTTCTTTCGCTCCTTCGTAGTCCTTCTAACCTTCACCATCTTTATCGTGTATAACCCTTCAAAGTTATTATAGGTTTAAAAAATATTAAACATCGACATGGCAAAAATCGTCTTCCATGATTCACTCTCCTGTGAGAGTCACTTACACAAATAAGTACAAAGAAAGGCCTCTCCTTGATATCCCTTTACTTGTGCTCCACCTCGTCCCCGATTCTACCTACTATAAATGAACTTCAAATTAAAACTCAAGTCCTTCACTCCAATTCATTATTCATTCAATTGATTTAGAAAAATAAGGTTCGGAAAGTAGAGAGTCACCAGGTCACTTGACCGCGAGGGCAATCGACGAGACTTTTGATTCCTAATCACAACTCTCCTTCTTGGCCAAATCCCCAATTCCTCCTCGACAATTCCTTTGGTCCGCTCCGAATCCCGTGTGTGTGTCTCGGTGGAAGTGTGGATTCCTCGAGACTTAGAGCAGGGTTCTCCTCGGAGTGACTCGGAGGGCGCTGAGTGGTTTCGGGCGGGGGCCGACGAGTCCAGGCTCTTGGTCGTGTCGGAGCGAAGAAGTTGTCCGGGAGAGATCCTCCGGAGTGAGCCAGCGATGTATGTTGTCCGATCTTCCTTCGGGACTATCGGATCCCTTCTTACAATCTCTTCTGGTCGGAGATGGAGGACTCGACGACTGCGCTGCAACCCAAAGCTCCGCCTTCCACAGGGAGGATCACCTTACCTGGCGGCCCACAAACTTGACACACTCACATCCTCACACACACGCCATGTGAAATATGCCTCAATTTCTACGGCTCCTCCATAGGAATTTAATGGACTTTTAACCTCGGCTCGCTTAATATCATGCAAATTGGCATAAAATGAGGTACTGAGCGGATTTTCTTAACTTTTCTAAATCCGCCTTTTTCATTTAATGCTCTTACCTTGTTAAAAATCCTTGTATGCCATCAATATTATGGCGTTTCTTCTTAATATTGCTGTTCATTTAAAGCCTTTAATGCCTTTATGTTTATCTCAAATAATGTATGTATATGGTAAATGATTAACAATTGAAGATAATATGGAATATTTCATTAATGACATTGCATATTAAGAATAAACATGATTTTGGAGAAATATTTAAGTATGATTATATAAATACATTAATTAATATTATTAACAACATTTCACTTATGAATTTAAACCATATTAAACGTTTCAATTGGTCACTGTTAAATGTCTCTTATTATCTCTATCAGTTCTTCAAAAAGTTTAATAAAAATCAGCTAACTGATAATTGAAACGGCGTTATAAATCAAGAATTTAATTAATATTTTGTTTAGATTAGCTAGGTAAAGAGTCAACCAGTTCAAATGGCTAGTGTGTCTTGCTTGTTTTCATTAAATAAATGTCTTTTTTAAATTTAATTACATTGCATTCGTAGTGGAAAATGAACGAGGCAACGGTTAATTTACTTTCACAGGCAATGCAATGGTGAAAGCGAGCCATGAAAGAAAGCCATGGCAGCCCAAGAAACAAAGGAGAACAAAGAAATGAGAAAGGCCACTGGAAAGGAGCTAATGAAAGGCGAGGAGAAGAGTCGATGAACTCGAGGTTAATGAACCGACCTTCCCTTCTTCAGTCTTCTTGTCAGCTCCTTCAAGTCCACATCTCATTTTCACTTTCTTTCGTATTCTTTGTTTGACCAATTCGGGAAAATGCCTATTAAGTTCTCGTTAATTCCGTCTTCTCAGCAACTCAATCCCTCAAGTGTCATGTAAGTCACCAAAATTAAGCCTCTTAAGCTCGAAAGAGTCCCTGAGCCTGCGAGCTTCAAGCTCATGATGAATCCTGGGCCGAAAACCATCCCTTACCCGCTGACCCGGCACGCCAAATTTCCATCGAGGCCAAGGATGACAATGGGTTCTGCCATTGCTCTTGAACAGCTTGCGTCCCCGCCAATGCTCAAACTTCAGCCCAAGATCAAGAAGAATCCGCCCATGTTCACCAAGCCGAAAGAACCAACTACAAAGCCTAAGAAAGGTTCATTGACCAAGTCCGCCACCACCGTGGTAAAGAAGACGGCAATAAAATCTGTCTTCAACGTGGTCAAGAGCACTGTTGTGGTCAAATCCGCTTCCAAAGAGGTGAAGTACACTGCAGTGAAATCCGCCTCCAACGTGGTGATTTCTCATTTCATCAAAAAGCGTCCTCCGTTCACCACGAGTCGAGAGAAGCTTGCCAGCTTTGTGTACAAGAAGAATGTCCTATCTAAGGAAGGGGTCAAAGGTCAGAATAAGAAATTCTTCTGGGCACCAGCAACCGCCTCGACGAGCGGAAATCAAGTGGGGACAAAGGACGAGGAGAAGCCAAAGCCAAAGCCGAAGGTTCACAAGATTCACAAACTTGATCGGAGGCCCTGCGCTCCATGGTTCAAGACTTCTAAAAAACCGTCCAAGTCCAACAATGGAAAGAAACCCGAGCTCAAGGAAGTTGCTGTCATTTCGGGACTTGCGATTCTTCGCTCTATCCTTTTTAGCCACAAGAAAAACTTGTTCGCTGAAATGCCTCTCGTTCCGTAAGTACTCCATTTAAAACATTGAGGATCTTATGACACGATTAACATGTTATTCAATTTAAAAATTGATACCTTAAATCATCCTACAATCAAATCCTTAAATCAAATCATAATCCAGAGACCCAGACCATGCTGTTAAGCCTGATGATCATGTTGGCGTCTGGAGTCTTTGTGACTTGAGGGGATTCAAGGAATCTCAGATCAAAATGAAATTCGACGACAAAAATAGTCGATTCCAAGTAAGTGAATGCAAGTAAAAAAAAAGGGGAAATGTACTCGCGTGCTTAAATTATCAAATCAATAATTACAATAAATTACACTAATTACTAATTATGATTTTTTATTAATTGATTTATATATCACAGTCTTAATACTAGTTAGCTATGTCAAGACTATTTAATAAGAACAGTTTTTATTAAAATACATTTCTTTAATGTAAAAATTAGTTTGTTGGCAAGAAGGTGAAAAAGGGGTCGGAAGCAGCTCGTGTGGTCGTCGAGCAGGTCAAGATCTCATGGGGAATCTCGTTAACAAAGCTCCGCGTTTCTAAGGACCCCGTCGGAGTCTTCCTTATCGAATTAATAATTAATACTAATTCTACATTCTCTGCGATTCCATTCCAACCTTGTTTAACCTTACGACATTCATAAAAAATTATAATTTCCAACAAAATCTATGCAAACATTTCGTCCTCATTTAATTAGCTCATCAAAACATACCTAAATGTAACAAATGTTACAAAAAGTAGCATTTTAACTCAAAAATAAATCTCATCTCCCTCATTGTCCATTTCCTCCCTCATCGTATCGTCCGTCTCAGTCATCCTTCACATATCCCAAGATCGACAACCTCGACTTCTCATACATTCGTCATCAGTCATGACTCATAAAGGAAAATAGCTTTAGTTAACCTTTGAATTGCTAAATGAGCATTTAAGAACATGGTGAAAGTACGGAGGAGGAGGAGGCAGAGGAGGCCCAACGCACGTGTGTGAGACTTTCCGACCGCCACGAGGCTAAAAGGAGGGAAGTTGTGAATTGAGGGCGCGGCGGGGGTGGGTGGGAGTACTTGGTCCCCGAGGGAGGCAGGTGGCGGCCATTGCGCTCAGGCGTCAGCACCACCAGCCACATTCCGCTCATGTCGGGCGCTTAGCTCACTCCCATCCCGCCCTCGACCCCATCGCCTTGAGGTCAGAGAAAGACTGTACGAGAGACGGACGACCCGGGAGCATCGCTCCCACCGGATAACCTCCAACCCGGTAACTACCTCTTTTCCTCCCCTCACTCACCCTCCTTCCTCGAGCCGATAACTTGTAAACAATTCCTCCCGTCACCGGACCGGGAGACACTCCATTCCTACCCCGGCCTCAATTATCTCCCCATTTATCATCCCACACTTTCGCTCATGCGACGTCTTTTCACATTCCATCCGCCCGGGTTCAACACTTTTATTAATGTCAACTCACGCCCTGGTCATTTATACTCCCTTGTTAATCATTATTGGTTTGCAAATTACGGGGCTTTTTCATTTCTACATGTAAGGATTCAATTGTTTACAAAGTTGGAAAGGATGGTTGTAAGACGGAGAGACGTGGTGGAATATTGGAAGATGAGAGAGAACACCAGGGTCCAATTAGGGAATTGTAAACTGCCATTTTTCCACGAAGAACGGAGGATCTTTTTTAATGTTGTCCTTTATGTAACAAGATTTAAGTAATTTTAAGAACGTCGCTTTCTCTCTTCTGTTTTCTGTGTGTTTGTTGAGGGTGTGTTTGTCTGTGTGGGGATTGTAGCCGGAAATCGGGGCATGGACACTTGAGGATGGCCAACCCCGACATCGCCGACTCACGACTGTAAGTTATTCCGTTTATTTAATTAAGAACTTGAGGGTTTCTCAGTCTGGTCTTTCCTCCCTTTTAAATGCATTTATTCTCACAAAATCCGTCCTAAATTGAATCTTAAACTTTAAATTTATTATGCCTTTTTGACTCTTAAATATTTATTTAAATTAAGAGCTCTCTACCACTAAAATACGAGCCATTTTAATGAGGATTTCTCTTGGCCTCTTTATTCACTCTTTGGCCATAGTAGGCTATATATTATTCATTAGCTAAATATTTAATAGTAAATTAAATAACAAGGCCCAATGGATTAATCTAGGGTATATTTGTAAAGAACTAATTAGCGAAGCATTAATCCTTGCGAGAGTAGTTGAAAGATACAATGTGGACTATGGGTAGCCTCGTGTCAAGGGAAGTCCGAGAGCAGCGGCAGGAGAGGACGGTCACTCGCACAGAGTTCTCTTCCCACAGGTGATCTGGCATGTCAAGGGTTCACATCTTCTCTCTCGACTCTTCTTCGTCATCTATGCGATAGTTAATGTCTTAGTAGATCTGCCACTATAGCCTAAATAATCTCACTTCAGAGTGATTCATATTGGCGCTCAATTCAAATCACTCGGAATTGAGAATATTTACACTATAATTCTTCCTCTCATCTGCCCAATTCTTCTTCATACTTCATTCATCTTTCTATGTATTCCTTCTTTGTATTATACTCGAGGATTATTGGATTCAACTCTCTTGTACTTATTTGCTTTCTATTTATGTATACTGGTTAAACTCTTATTTATTTTGATTTCATTAGTTGAATGATAACACTCTTTTTGTCTCATTTTGCGTGTCATCTTGAAGAAATGTGATTTTGTTGATTCTTCATTTTTAGTTCATTCATTTCTTAGAATTAATCTTATTTTAAACATGTTAAATATAGATATCTAATAATTTAAGGTTATGACATGTGCGAGCGTGGAATATTATTGTATGTTGTGACTCATATTGTCCTTGATTAGTCATTTGAACAGTACGAAGTTTTATTTTCTTGTGTATGAAATTTTGTGTTTCATTATGGCCGGTATTATTTAATTTCGAGGTTTACACTCAAAACTTCACTTTTCACCAATGTTAGTTGTATTTAAAACTTGAATTGACAAGATATTTTGTTCATTTCAGAAGCAGAGTTGGTGATGTGTCATTGGGGCCGAGCGGGCCTCGAATTGGCTCAACGCTTCTTAACGGCGAAGACGTGAGAAAATCTCCTATACTCGTTGCGAGGACTCTTAAAGAGGAGAGAAGAACGGAGCAGGTATATTTGCTAATTTTAATATAATAATTAATTTGATCTATTTTGACTACTTGAATGAATTGAGCAAGCGTTATAAATTGCAGAGTCGGGTGACGGTGCGGGAAGTAGAGTACATGGGCCCTGATGGTCAGCCCATGGACTACTCCGCCCGTCCAAATGCAGTGAGTGGGGGTGGGGACTATGTCCAGGCTGGTGGAGCCTATGGAACCCGCCCCCACTACCCAAATCAACCTGACCAATACCCGCCCCAGGATCCCTACAATGGAAGAGGTTTGCCGCCTGACCCTGCAGGTACTCAAGGACCAACCTTTCCTTCTCCCCGTTTGATTATGATTTTGCGGATTTTCGTTCGCTTGTTTGGCATGCATGTGAAGTGATTGTGTTGAAAAGGTCGGAGGTTTCTCGGAAGCTACGACGGCTACGGCGACGTATTTTATCCTCAACAAGGCCCACCCTTCCACCGCCCGCCCTCGCCGCCGACTCCGAGCGAGCGATCTGAGTCTCCGGGAAGACAGGAGGCGACAGGTTAGGTCAAATTACAAGAACGGCTCATTTGCTTCCGCCTCTCTGCTTCACCCTCGTTGGGTTTTTGGCTGGAAAGGACGCTGGTTGACAATGCGGCTCTGATCATATCCGCTCATTTGTCATCATTATTCATTAAGAGAAGTTTAGGAGGGGAGCCGGAAATATTTGAGGGAGGGGGTTCGGCGGGGATCTCCGACACAATTATAGATCAGAGCACAGGAGATTCTCCCCCACAGAGACCATGGATTATTTGAGGTAGAAGGAGGTTCAAGTTTAGGAACAATGCCAAGGGCGAGTCTCTACATTCGGCTTACCAATGGTGAGGAATTCATTTCATTCCCCATATTTATACACTCACATTAAACAATAGTAAGTACAATTTCCATTTGAATGGATTAAATGGGCAGATTTACAGATAATATGAAGGTATTTTTTAATTTCAACTCGGGGATTAAAAGGTATAATTAATAATCATAATATAAATTTATATTAATTATTTTTTGGAAAAGTAATATTTTTGAATGTGTAATGTATGGATAAGTTTAAATTCAAAAATTTTTAAGGAGTGTGTGATTGTTGGAAAATAAATTTTAGCTTTTCAAAGTGAATATGACAGGTTCAAGTTTCTCACGTCCTTTTCTTCCGGAAGAATTCTAGGTATCATGAAAATATGACAAACTCAACGACGAATACTTAATATTTTGTTGTTAGATTCTGAATAATTCTCGAACAATTTGAGAATATACATATAACTCAAATTCCAAAAAGTTTTTGTTTACGTCAATCTTTAAACGAGTTAGGTTGGTGTTTAGCAAGGTGGAATTGGATAAGCAGATTAGTTTGACTTCCTGATCAAAACTCGAAGAGTTGAAATCAGATTGGTGGAAAATTTCGTTAGAAGACGACTACCGAATTCACTTCGCTTGGAAGAAGAAATCTCATCATTAGGGACATACGGTGAAAGGAAGCTTTTGAGATGGGTGTGGAGAGGAGGACATTCGAAAATAAAAATCCGAACTTTTACGGATGTGTTTGGATGAAGGTGGCGAAAAATGAGGGTCTCAATTTTCTAGTTACTAATTTTATGGCGGAAATTAACTAGGCGGCGGCTCTCATATATACATAACATTCATTCCATGTACATTCAGCTTCCACTTTGTTTCATGTGGATTGAACGAGTTCTTATTTTGCTTATATTGAGGAACATATGCGCGAAAGGGTGTTTACAGGACGTGAAATATGTCATTTGCCATTTCCGCCCTTTTAAACATCACAACGTATGTGGAGGTGTGTATTAGGAGAGGAGATGGATCCCGAGAATATACTCACTACCTATATAATTACATATTTGTATTTACTGATTGGTGGAGTAGAGATTTTCGCAAAGCTTTTCTACTCTCTTTTCGCTTCTCTGATGGACATGTGGGGAGTTAAAGGTGACATGTTGATCTGGCTTTGTTATTCCTTTCCATCACTTCGATTTTTATTTATCAATAAGGGTTTCGTGGTAGGTTGTTTTCATTGTCTTATTAAAGGTCTATTTCATTTAGAATACCTTCGTCAAGGCGGCGTGTATCCTCCTTCAGGGTACGAAGAGCTGGACTCCAATCTCGCCCCTCCCCCACGCCCTGACTACATACCCCCAAACAATGCTCATGGACACCCTGGAAATTATGGTGAGTGGAGGAAGAATTATTTCTTTAAATGGGTCGCGCTAGTTTTTGAGTCCAAAGTCCCGAGAAAGACCAAATTTGTTTAATCACTTTTTATCATTTGCAAGAGAATGAATTTACTATTTACTTAATTTTTTAAAAATTATTGTTTGGCTTCAAATATGATTTATTTGGGTATATTTTTTAGTGGAAGAAGCACGATGAATCAATCATTTGACTTCCATTTGAATAATATTTTTAATTATTTTAAAATTAACATTCTGACTAATAAGCAAAACTTAACGATTAAAAGTTTTATTTGAGTAAAGATTTCATAATAACTAGAAATGAAGAAATTAGAACTTTTTGTGAGGTGTTTTTGCATGTTTTGCTTTTTGCTTGGTTAGACGATGGTTGGGTCGGCGGGAGCAGCGGCCACTACGGGAACCTCCCAGTCCGCCCGTACATGCTCATGAGTGAAGGGGAGGGAGTCGAAGGGCTCTCAGCCCTCTCGCTTCGTCCCCCTTTCAACCACCATGAGGACGAGGAAGAACCCGGAATGAACAACTCTTCAGGTTTCCCTTCCTACCGCCTTCTCGCTCCTCTCGGCGAATCTCGAGCCTTACGTGGGGTCTGTTGTATTCCAGGAGTTCGGTGGCGTGACCCTGACCTCCACGAGGTCATCCAATTCCTCGGAAATCCTAATCCGGTCGTGAAGGCCAACGCGGCAGCTTATCTCCAGCACCTTTGCTATATGGACGATCCTGTGAAGTCGAGGACGAGGACTTTAGGAGGAATACCCCCGCTCGTCGCCCTTCTCAGTCATGATCAACCAGAAGTCCATCGGAACGCGTGTGGAGCTCTCAGGTCAGTTCCTAACTCACTAATGAAGCTCATTCAATCTGTCCAGAGAGAACTCTGGTCAATGCTCAAATGATGTTGATGGCTTGGGAGAAAGTGACATAATTGTTTTGGTTCTTGTAGGAACTTGTCCTACGGTCGACAGAACGATGAGAACAAAAAGGCGATCAAATCCGCAGGTGGAATCCCTGCCCTCGTTCGTCTCCTCAAACGTACCCCTGACAATGAAGTGAAGGAGCTTGTGACTGGAGTTCTTTGGAACTTGTCTTCGTGCGAGGTTTGATTTTTTTATTCCTCCCTCTTGGTCTTCAAATGGAGAAACTAATCCCAATTTCTTTCATAGGAGTTGAAGAAGGCGATTATTGACGACGGAGTGTTGGCCCTGGTCAACTCAGTCATCATTCCACATTCCGGGTGGGAGCGGAGTCAGGGTGGCCCACCTCCTCATCTTCCTGATCCTTGTTGGTCAACTGTTTTTAAGAATGCTTCAGGGGTTCTGAGGTATTCCTATCATTTATTTGACAATTGAATTTCGTTTTTATTCAAAATTAGTGAATTACACAATTCATAATCACTCATGATTGCATAATAAATATATATTGCGTGAATGGAAGAAAGGGTTTCAGAAAGTTGTTTATTCTAAATAAATAAATTGAATTTCAAAGATCTATAATATGTATATATATATATATATATATATAATAATTATAACAATGAAATAAAGCTAATCCACTGAATAGTTTTTATTATTTCCTTATTTTTTATATAATATTCAGAGAGATCTTGGTAGTATAATTGAGGCTCGTGAATAGTGTTTTATGAAGTCTGAACTAAAATTGGTGTTTTTGTAGGAACGTGAGTTCTGCGGGAGAATACGCGCGGAAAAAGCTCCGTGAGTGCGAAGGACTCGTGGAAGCTTTGATTCACGTGGTCCGTTGCGCTCTCTCACGAGCTGACATCGACGATAAGAGCGTTGAGAACTGCGTGTGTATTCTTCGCAATCTCTCCTACCGGTGCCAAGAAGTTGAGGATCCGAACTACGACAAACACCCGCCACCGGCGGCCACAAGAGCTGCTGCCTCTGCTGCCGTCAAGTCTGACAACCTCGGCTGCTTTGGGGCAAACAAGAAGAAGAAAGAGGCAGCTGCATCTCCGAAAGAAACTCCAAATCCTGTGAATTCAGGGCAAAGGTCAGGAGGTGCTGCTAAGGCCGATCCCGTCCGAGGAATGGATTTACTTTGGCAGCCAGAGGTAAATCAACTTCATTCATTTTATGTCAAAAAATTACTGATTGAAATATGAATGAAATATTAATGAATGGGGATGATTGTCAGGTTGTTCAAGCCTATTTGGCACTTCTTTCCAATTGCTCGAATCCTGAAACACTTGAAGCCGCAGCAGGGGCCTTGCAGAACCTGGCTGCTTGTTACTGGTCCCCTAGCATTGAGATTCGAGCAGCCGTGAGGAAGGAGAAAGGGCTCCCCGTGCTCGTTGAGCTCCTCCGGATGGAAGTGGACAGGGTCGTTTGTGCCGTCGCGACGGCATTGAGAAACCTCGCTCTCGATCAGAGAAACAAAGAGCTCATTGGTAAGACCCTTGACCCCTTGGAAATAAATGAAAAGAACTGAATGCTCACTTTGGGTATGGTTGAGCAGGGAAGTACGCGATGCGAGATTTGGTTCAGAAGCTTCCATCAGGGAGACCGCAGGACCAAGGTACTTCCGACGACACAATCGCTGCCGTCCTCGCCACCCTCAATGAAGTCATCAAAAAGAACGTGGAATTCTCAAGGTACTGAGAGACCGCCCAGCCCGAATTTCCCTAACCCTTTTCTACAGATCTCTCATGGAGGCTGAAGGGGTCGAACGTCTCGTTCTCCTCACACAGCAAAAGCGTCGTTTCTCACCGCGGGTCGTCAAGTTCGCGTCCCAAGTCCTTTATTCCATGTGGCAGCACCAGGTAACTTGAATTTTCTTCATTGGACTCGTAGACCATTGTAATCGACGGTGGAACAGAGGGACTTATTCGATGGGTTATTTAGGAGCTGAGGGAAGTGTACAAGAAGTCCGGGTGGAGCGAGAGCGACTTTGTGAGCAAAGGCGGGCGAGGAGGGGCAGAGGGCGGGGCGGAAGCGGCCGGGTCTCCGGTCAACGCCAACAGCACGTTGAACCGACCCATGGCCAGCCAGTCGGGGACGCGCTACGAAGACAAAACCATGCAGAGGGGTCCAAACAACTCGCTGCCCAAATCCCCGCCTCCTTCCTACCCACAGGTGAGGGAACTCAGGACCAGAGTTGAGCCATTAGGCTAGGTTAGAGTGAGTGAGGTGGATTTTTGACTCCGGTTGGTTTTCCAGCGCGAGGAGGTGCCCATGGCGGACATGCAGTATCCCGACGGCGGGTCCCATGCTCCAGGATTCCGAATGTTCCCGCCTCAGCAAGTGAGTTTCCTTTCGGGTGGGGGATTGGGCTGACACTTCTTTCTCTGGCCTGGGCAGTGAGCACACACTGTGTTGGCTTTCTCTTTCTTCCTTCTTCTCTAACGGATGTGGGGGTACAAGGTGGCGCCGGGGGAGCCACTCTACGCCCAAGTCAACCGGGACAAGAAGCGGAATCGAGGGGGATGGCCGAACGAGTCCGTTGACAACTTAACGGCCCCTGCTGGAGACTCATGGGTCTAGTCAACCCAGGACGAATCACTCCTCTTATTAAAAAAAACACTTTCTCCGAGTAGGGAAATACGAAGAACTTACCAAAGTTTACATCCACACACTTCTTCTCACAGATGAGGAAAAAACACAATATTTCATTTGATTTCACTCGATGACTCCTAATTACAAACATGACGCTCGTGTCCTTAAACTACTAATTACGTGTTTGGTCATTTTAAAAATAATACATACATAAATAGTGAGTACTGATGGGGAAGGAAGGGCATTAAACCACGAACAAACTTTCCTCTCTCCTTTCCTTTTGTGTACTAATTACTTATTCAACCAATAATTTTTTTGCAAAAAACCACATTCAATCACGAGAATTTCTTTGAAGTTTCCTCAGAGCAGTTCCAAGTGAAGATCGGGTGGAAAGTGTTTCAAAACTTCCGCATTCCTCACTGTAAATTTATAGCCTTTTTAGAACAAACGTTGTACTTATCTCCTCTAGCTTTTCTACGATTCTACTGTACTTACAACCAGTTATTCTCTCTCACAGCAAGGAGTGAAAGTTAGTACTTTTAATTGTGTAGTTTTTATCCTTATGCTAATTTAACTGAATGTTAGTAGTAAAGTTGCTAATGAGAGTTCTTTTTTTTCAAAACCAGCCCAGTTTTTCCACTAGATTTATAACAAAGAAGTTGCCTGTTTTGAAAATAAGTCTCGTTGAGATATATATGAAATTTATTTACTTGTCTTTGTACTTCATACGATATACATACGTACATTCGTACTTATTATTTACTTACATTGTACATTTAAGTTTTTTCGAAGCATTGCCAAAATATGTTATTAATTAATATATTACTTACTTTAGGTTCTCGCTAAGACTTATTGTTAGTTAGTTGTAGGAATGTGTTAAGTGATAAGAAATATTTATATGATCATTGTGTTACATTTATAAAAAGGAACTGTAAATATGAAAACACTACGAGTGAAATTTGATATATATGGATATAAATATATATTGTAATATATATATATATTATTATTATATAGGGAGATTTGTAATACTGTTCTGAATGTACAGCGAGAGTTCCTCGCTGTGAATTCACAAAAAATGAATTTTTTAAACTTAGGCATTTAATTTTCAACGTAATATAATAGACACATATCTCTCATCTTTTAAAATGTTCAAGTGGACAAAATTTCCTTTTTGATATGGCGTCTTTGTAATTTACAAGCGTTCTTGAAATTCCTTTTACATTTTCATATCCAGCCAGAGACATGACAAAGAGAGATGAATGGGATTTGACGGTTCTTTTTGACCCTTTTATATTTTTAAGAGTTATTTTATTAACTTTATTTCATGTTCTAACAAACATGTTTTCTAATGCTCGAATTTTAAATACTTGTCTAATTGATATTTTAATTTGCATTATCTGTTTTGTGTTTTACCATTTAATTTAATCTAAAATTGTTCAATATTATTAAGTATATATGTTAATTTCTGATTACGAAGTCCAAATTCATAAAATATCTATTAAGATTTATGTTATTTGACTGTTTTTTATATTTCCCGAACGTATGTACCTAAGAAGGAGCAATCAGAGTTTAAAATAATTTTTAATTATTTTATTTTAAAATCACGTCAATCAAAGAGGCAATATTTACTTTTATTTCTTTAATTGTATTCAATGCAGCTCATTTTAAAGAGATTTCAATCAATTAATTCAACTTATTTCTTGATACTACCAATTCTTGTTTTTATTATGGAATTAGAATATATTAATGAAAATCATTTAATAATATTCATAAGTATAAATGAAGTAGTTGTCGGAATTTTTTTTCCTATGTTTTGTTTGTAGGCAAAAATCTTTTATTATTATTTAATTGTATAAGCTCTCCCTTTAACTTGATTTTTTTGTTATTTAATGTTTTAGTTTTAAAGTCTCCTCCATGTTTGTTCTTTCGTTTATGTTGAAATCCCATTTGTAATTTATTTTATATTTATGCAATCAAGAAAAGCTTCCTGTAAATCCACTTACAAATGAATGAAAAATAATAATTTTTTCTTCTCATTTATTTTCATTTGTCATTTTTTAATTACTTATCGATTGGGTATGAAAGTTCTGCCATATACATACGATAATGTTTATTTCCTTTTTGCTACTCGCGCAGCTTAATTATTCCGAGTCAAAGGCACTAAACGAACATTTAAGTTCCTATCTCAATATTCTCAATTTCACATTTTCTAAAATAATTAACTAAATAAGGATTAAGGACTCCAAGATGGTTTAACTCTTACTTAGATGCTTGTTCACAATAATTATTGAATGGCATAGTCATATATACTATCTTAGTAGATATATACACGCCTCGGTTTAAGACCGGAAAGTAGAGGAGCTCATTTAGAAAATCAACGAGGCGGAAGTCATTCACATTTAATACGTGTGTGTAAATAAGTAAATGAAGAGTTTAGGATCAAAAAGATGAAGTCCATACTTTTTTATATTCATGTCAATGAGTTTAAACTGCACGAAGACTCAACAATTACGCACGAACATAACTTACTAATTATAAATACTACCCACGTGATAGCAAATACTGTGTAAACATTTTAATATCAGAGTTAAACGCATCATCTTTTGTATCCATACTTCTCAACGTACTGCTCTCAACAAACCTTGTTTGTCTAAATAATAGATGTGAATAATAAAAAATGATGCAAGATTTGTCTATTAAGATTAGATAACTAAAATCAATAGGTATCAATAGGTTATATGTATCTTAGGTCGTGTAAGTTGGAAGATCGATGTTAATTAAACATGAGCAAGCTGGTTGAATTGGAACCCAGGGAAAATAATTACACGGACAACACACTACAAACTTTAAAATTATGCTAATCAACTTATTATTATTTACATTGACATAAGTAAGCTACGAATGTTACATACTAAAGTAAGATTAATTGTACAAATATTATACAATATGATATATCTAAACCTAAATGCTAACCATTTAAAATACCAATATGTAATAATAAAATAATGTATTTAAAACACATTTTACGTAAGACGATTTCGCTTCCATTCTCATATGAATACATTTGGTTCACTTTGAAAGTAGCTATCAACTCATATTGAACCTAACAATGATATAACAAGAGCTCATTTAAATTAAATTGAGGATTCGATCATAGTTCAAGTGAACAAACTTTCTTGGGAAAATATAAGAAGAAGATCGTTGGTCGTTTGTATCATTGTGTATGCTCATTTAAAGAACTGAAAAGATATACCTCTAACGTTAAAGTTAAGAAACTTTTGAACCTTTCAAGTACTTTATGACTTTGCATTCACATAAGTGTTTAAAAACATTTATTATGTAAGGAAGAATAAAGAGTTAAGTATAAATATATACTACTCATTCTGAATATTGCTAATAATGTTTTGGTAAATATTAAAGTCTTACGTGTTACAAGTTTTCGAGAAATTGATTCTACCTAACAATGATCTAAATTAATTTGATCCTCTATGTAATATTATGTACATAAGGAAGTTCCTTTCAGAATTCTAACAGAAAAATGAAAACGATTAAAACGAAATTATATTTTATCTGTATTTAAAAACCTGTACTAATCCTAATTGACATTAAGATACTAAATCGAATAAGTAATTCATAATCTCATGTTTAGCCCATATGTACAAATGTGTGAATCGGTTGACTCATTCAATCAATTTCGTAATTTTAATGTTAAGGTGTATAGATGTGAATAAAATAAAGGTTTATTCGACTACTTGGAGCCTTGTTATTCATTTATTCGGGATTTGAGCTGATGATGAGTAGAGGCGGCTGACGATGGTTACTCCGCCAGCCTCGGTCAATATCAAGATCAATAGTTTTTCACCGAGTCACATTGAGTTGGGAAAGGAAAAGAAAGTCCAAAGACGGATCTCTAAGCCTCCGAGAGATGTAAGTATTGGGATTTCATTCCAATATTTAATGTTTTTTATGAGAAAATATCCTTTGTTAAGTGAAAATATCCTTTTTAATCTCTGATTAATGAGGTCATGAGAATTTTATTCAAGTACATCCAATTAATTAGCACAGGTAATAAAGATGAGAGGTACAGGATTTCATTTGAATCTAACATTTGACTTTTATGAAGTTTCTTCTTGTTCCATTTCTAAGTGAAAGGTTTGAAGCGAGTCGGCCAACTCATTGAATCGAGGATCTTTTTCCCAATCTCGGCTCTCCCCATCCTGATTGATGTTCTCTTGGGGAACTCGAGATTCTTCTTCCTCGCTATCGTCATCGTCACTGCCAAAGATGTCGTAATCCTGAAATAAAGATTTTTTTCATGGTTAATTAATTCCTAATGTTCTCTTGTGTGCTAAAAATAATGAGGGTAAATTGTTAGCACTAATTGACCTTGTCATAAGCGTTGGCAAGACAAGTCCTTCTCCAAACTCTTTCATTTGTTATAGGGTATATTGGCTCCAAGTAGAAGTAATCTTGAAAAAGCTTGGACATCAAAAGGGTCTTTGCCATTGAGAACTCCTGGTTTGTCGTTTCCTCATCTTCTTCCTGTTCCCCTTCGGCCTCTTCCCCTCCGACCTCCTGAGTTTCCTCCTTCGCCTCCTCGGTGTCAATTGAAATGGGCGACAGATCAGAAGTTCCTTTGTTCCCTTCGGTTTTAGATCCTCCCGCCACAGCCTCCTCTTTCGTTTTCTCGGCCTCCTCAAAATGAAAGTCCATTTTTTGAATCTTGGCTGCGACTCGATCATCAAAAGAGCTCATTCGAGCATTTAAGCCTGAGCTGCACTTCCGTCTTTTCTCCATCTGCAAGTTGCAGCTGCTCTCGGCTGGAAAAAATCCACGTGGACGTGCATTATGTATTTATGTATACCTTTTAAACTCTCCATAATTTCATCCCTCGCACCACACATTATTAATATTGTATTTTGTGCTACACACTCCGTGGCAATCTAACATGAGCTGTGTGTAATCGGATGAAGGCGGATGCGGATGGGGGTGAAAAGTTTCCTTCAATTCCTCCATATGTCTGTCGGGTTCCTAAAGGTTTTTTTATTGAAGGATTCTCTCCAACCACCGTGTGCATCCTGATCTCTGTGTAATGTATTTACTACTGAAGATTGAGGGAGAATGGTGTGTATCGTAGTATGTACAAGAAATCATGTTGGTATCCGAGGAGAGGAGGTCGATTAAGAAAACAAAATTTATGGGGAAATTGAAACGAATTTGGTGGAGGAGATTAAGGGGGATGTGATGTGATCTTGCTCTGTTGTGAGACTATGTTGGGCTATAGGACGTACGCGGGTCTCATGCTTGATGTGGCAGATGCCAACCCCCATTAGGCCATTACTCACGGCTACAGCCCTACAATCTCAATCTATACAGAAAAATGAATATATGATGACCGTCATTTACTCAAAAGAAAGGATATTTTTTATTTTCCGAGTACTTGTGTCTTGTGTGGTACGTGTAAGCGGGTTTAGATCATGATCCCGTCAGTGTCTTATTGGTTCAATTTAATTTAAAAGGAAATAGTAAATGAATGAAATTAGGCATAAACTTGATGTTTTTACGTTTAGATTTGTTTTTCCATTAAATGGGATTCAGAATGGATTTGGATGGGGATGAAATGGAAAGGAGGTGGAGAGGAAAGGGAGAGTTGAGTTTGAACGAGGAATTGTGGAGTTTGACGGAGGGGAGGAGTCTGGGGAGGTTTACCTTTTCGGAGGGTTGAGGTCCGTTGGAAGGGCAGGTGTGACTTGGAGTGACCAAGGGCTCCCGCCGCCTGATCAGCTGTAATTAAGTATTGATCGGGAATAATCGTAGTGGGTGGAATGCCATGTGCTCGGCCTCATTCATGAGCTAGCGGGGGCGAGGAAGGCGTGGCGGGGCTTCGGGCTCGTCCGGGCGAGCTCGGGAGTCGGGACGGTCGGGTGCGCAGGCGAGGGAGTCGAGGGAGGAGAAGCAAGCCTGGAATGGCGAAGCGGACGGTTCCCTGACACGAACTGGTGTTTTCGCATGGGGTCGTGAGGTCAAATGGAGAAGGCACTGGAGGAGGCCCTTTACTCCGACTCTGTTGTGGTCGTGGGCGAGTCGTCGCCGTCCTCGCCAGACCTCCCAGACTCCGAAGTGTTGTTCCCGCGGGGGGCGGGGCAGATCCTCGGCGGGGGGCGGGTAGTTGTTGTGGGGGCAGGCGGGTGCCCCCTCTCGCTCCACCGGATCGCCGTAGAGGGTGAGGGGAGTTTGGACCTGAGCCTCCAGGCCCAGCCAGCTCCGCAGGACCTCTCACTCTCGGCCGAGCCGTCGCCGGGCCTCCACTCAGTGAGTGTGGCGGTCTCGACTGCGGACGAGGACGCGCCTCACATCATCCTCACACCTCCCAGGACGGCCACGCTCACCGTCATCGTTCCTCCGCAAGAGCGCCACGAGGAGTCGAACTCGCCCTCGCCGCAGCCCATGATCGAGGCAGGGGAGTACCGCGGCATGGGGGCCGAGCCCCCGCCGCCGAACCTCTCCTCCTACGGACCCCTCAACGGGCGCCTGTCCCCCGCCGCCTACTCGCCCGGCACCTCGGCCGGACATTACGCCACCCTCACGCCGCTCCAGCCCCTCCCGCCAATCTCGACCATGAGTGACAAGTTCGCGTACGGTGGCCACCAACACCACGTCCACGCTGCCGCCCCGCCGCCCTTCGCAGTCATGCACAGCGGGAACGGGCTCGGGAGCCTCGGCCTCTCCTACGCCACGTACGAGAAGCTGACCCTTTCCCCGCCCCATCACTACTCCTCGTCGCCGACGAACGGGATCCACCAACAGCAGCAGCAACACCACGGGTCGCCGGCCATGTCGCCACAGCCTTACGGCCAGAACGGGCTGCCCTCACCTAAGCCCCTCTCGCCCAACGGCTACGAGTCCTACGGGAACGGTGGGAGCAACTCCTCGGCCCGCCTCCAGCACCACTCGCCCTCCCTCTCCCCGCCGGCCATCCACGGCGGTTCGCCAGGTCATCTCTCGTTCGGGGGCGGGGGGCTCGGCGTCAACGGCCTCGCCTCCCTCTCGCCCCACTCCGAGTCTCCGCACAGCAGTCCGCCGTTGTCGGGGGCGGCCGCCGTGGTGGTGGCGCATCGCGAGGCCTCGCCAGGGCCCTGCGGCTCCCCGCTCTCCCTCCCCTCCCACCAACTCATCTCGATGGGGGGCCTGAAGGGGGAGAACTTGACGGCCACTCCGGCGGGTTCTGGTGCATCGGGCGGTGGGTCGTCGGCCTCCGGGGCGGGAGAGCTCGAGGAGATCAACACGAAGGAGCTGGCGGCCCGGATCAGCGCCGAGCTCAAGCGATACTCTATCCCACAAGCCATCTTTGCCCAAAGGGTCCTTTGCCGGTCCCAAGGGACGCTCTCCGACCTCCTCCGGAACCCCAAGCCTTGGTCGAAGCTCAAGTCGGGCCGCGAGACCTTCCGGCGGATGTGGAAGTGGCTCCAAGAGCCCGAGTTCCAGCGAATGTCGGCCCTCCGTCTCGCAGGTGAGTCCCTAGCAACCTCTGTTGCCCACGTCGTTGGGGAAGCTTAATGAGCCCGTGCCCGGCACCACCTGGCCCACCCTCCGGACACCCTTCCGCGCTCCGGAGGGGAGCCTCCCTTAGGAAAGCCCAGGTGTGTCCTCCCCTCCCTTCCAAATGTCAGCCATGACTCACCTCCAATAAGGAACATCCCAGATCGGGAGATTAGAGAGTGAAAACTAGGCCAACCCTCCCACAATCTCTTATTAATTCCTCCCATTAGAAGTCCATGGGTCCTCTGGGCAAGCTTCCTTCAAGTGCTGAGCAAGAATGAATTCGAATATGACTTACGTGCTCTTCTTTCCATATCATTTCCCCTCTGGAAGGCCCAAGAACCGAGCCTATGCCTCTAACGTCCGAGAAGACCTTTAAGGGATATGGGTCTAGGAGGAGTTCTTTGTTGGAATTGCCCTTATTGTGTTTCTCGGGAAGTTCCGGCGGAGAAAGTCCGTGATTTCCAAAGAGATTGACCCAATCTGAATAATGCTCCTCCCAATTGAGCCACTCATTTAAAATCCCTCTCGTTCAACACGCTTCCCTCCAACTCCCACACTTGTCACGTAATATTGATAAGGGGTAGTATGTATAAAGAATTCGTATGCAAATGCACCGCCGCCCTCTCACTGCTTGCTCGCCTAAAAAACCTTCTCTAATATTTTTCTAAAAGGTATTTAATTAACTTTTCAAATTTAACTGCCAACGAGCTCTTTGATCCTACCTTAAATGCAATTTGAAGGATGAAGGAAAGTCTTTGTGGGATATTGGGAATTCCGCTGTTGAGGAAGACTTCTTTGTTGTTCAGTACACACATATTAAATGTGAAGATATTTTCTCCCAGAGATTCCAATTACATCATAGCCTTCATTTCCATATTCATCGGGGAAATTCCCCCGCTTTCATCTAGAAAAGTTTTGAGGGGGTCGTAGATTGATTACATAAATTATTTCCCGCCGAATCTCCGCTTTCTCCACGGCTCGCCATTCCGCCTCCTAGACTTCAGAGGGTCACAGTGGATTCCTGCCTTCATCCAAAGGCGACGTCACCAGGCACAGGCAAATAGAATATGTGAGACGAGAAAGGTGGATGTGTAATGTAGCTTTCCCCACCGGCCCCATTTCCCTAATTGCATCCATTCCCGTAATTACACCGGGTTTTCCGTAATTGGACCTGAAGGGGGATTTTTTGACTGGGGACTGACACAATGTCCCATCAACTCCCAGCACAAAGCCCCTCTAAAGAACTCACTAGAACTCGTCATAATAAACAGAGTAATTATTCGCTATTATTCTGCTCCAAATTATGATCTCAACATTAGCTAGATAGGCAAGACAATATGAAACTTGTGGCGGAGCGAGAGTCCAAATAGTTTCATCATATGCCTACCTATCTCGGAGTTCCTTTTCAATCTACGGCCTCACTCGCCTCGCATAAGTATATGAACTATTGATGAACGTCATTTTGAGGAAATCAGGAATTTTAAGAGTTTCTGGTTTCTAACCATTATTCATAGTTAATACGGAGCAACAATTATACTAGGGATCTTCCACATGGGTGCGTATGTTCATATGAGTGACCAAGGAAGGCGAATGGTCAATTAAATATAATGAACAGACTTCCTCTACCTATCGGCCGTAGAGAGGGCCAGATGAGCCAGAAACGAATGTCATGTAAGCGAGGCGAAATGAGTGGCTATAAGGCTTAAACACGTGTAGTATAAGTCTGTATCTTTCTTTGCTTGTTCTGCTACTCTGTCTAACACTCTCAACATCCGCTTGGAGGGCTAAAGGGGGGATTGTTGTGGCGGCGTCTCCAAGGAGTCGGAGGTCCATCGAGTAACTTTTTGTCTGTCTTGGGAATATTTCAGGTAAGCCGACCATGCATTCCTCTTCTTGTATGCAAGTCAACCTAGGATTCAATTGTGGCACTGATGAGGCAACCCTCTCCGGCATTGGTAAGAGAAATCTCCTCATTCCCCTTCTTAAAAAACACCCAATGATCATACCCTGATGATGACCTTATCATGAAAATGCTACTTACCCTTCTAATACTACCTCATTCTCCCATACTCACACCTAAGCATCCTCATGAAATAATAATAAAAACCGTGGATTGTTCACATTACAATGAGATTTAGCATGGAAGATAGCCGTGGAGAAAGTTGGGGGAGAGAAAGGACCCTTAAACCCCTCGTTCAGTGTCTTTTCTGGGTGAATCAGACGGATCGATGGGAGGCTCAACACACCTGAGCTCACCCTCCGACAACACTCATTTATTATACACCCCGAAACAATGGGGACTGACATGCATGCGAGGGAAAACACTCTTTTTTATACAAACCTTCACAAAAGAAAATATTCGAATGTTCTAGAACTTTCACGTACGCGTATATGAATGTATGTATGACACATACATACACCCAGCTCACAACTTTGTTTACCTTATTTAACATGGAACATTAGCAAAATGTATTTTTTAACACACTCCATCTTCTTACCTGTATAATAATGTTATTAGAAGAAAGGTGTAGTTTCTATATTCTAACATAGATATTCATTTAAACATGAAGAGATTAAAAGGGTAGTATATAATAAATACACTCATATAAGTTTACAAATAAGTGAAGTGAAAGGAACAATGAACCTCTTTGGGTCTATGGGCATATAAATAAGAAACACTACGCATTAAGACATAACCTTACATGATATGTTTAAAGCATAATATAAACTATTTATATGGTCAAATAGACACTATGATTCATCTATTATATATAGTTTTTCATGAGAGAAATGTTTTTATATTAAAAAGCAAGTCGTAGAGAATCATAAATCCTGAATGGGCATATTAGAGAAATCCAAAGCCCATTGGATCTCTGGTTAAGGAGTCTTTAATGTGGAGAGAGTATGTAAATAGTTGGAGATATACATATGTGTGCAGAGATGCGTGGGAGACCGATATGAGTTGTGCATGTAATTTGGGAAGTTTTGGGGCGAAAATGAGTCCCGCCTCGGCGGGTCCAATGATGTATGAAAGAGCGATAAGGAAAGACATTAAGGAAGCCCTTAATGAGGACATGAGCGGAGAAAGCAATTAAATTTCCTTTACAATTATTCCTTTATACTAAATACAAGAGATCGTCTCACTTCATTATTTAATCACAATTATTTTATAGAATGTAAATAAAAATTCAAAAATAGACTCACACAACTCCAGAGCCTAAATAAATACATTGATGTTCTATTGGGTCCAATACATGAAGTATGTACATGTTGAAGTGACAAATGCCATGGAGGAGAAAACGCGCTCTGGGGATGTGGGCTAAATAACCTCTGCCCATGCATATTTAAAGGCAGTTATAGAGAAATCCGCTCAATTGTTCTCAAGGGTTGAAGAAGGGATTGAAAGATTGTCTCTTCCCACGATTGGCATCCGACACGGCTCTCATCCATTATTTAGCCAAGAGCCAGGAAAAGAAAGAGCCTTGAAGGGAAACTTCCGCTTGAGAATACTCTTGATAATCTCAAAAATAATACTCATTAGGAAACTGGTTAATAGTTCTAATGAATGAGGCAAACATTGAGAAGGAACTCGTAATTTGAGTTACAAATTCTTTGAGATACGAGGAGCTTCAGGATGAATGTGAATAAATTGAGAATTTCAAAACTACGTCGTGGGCCATGAGAGAAGGAAAGATGGCTCAATGGAGAAATGTCATAGCTGAATGTCTCTTGGGTGAGAGTGGGCAAGCGTGTTTTCTCCCCCTTCTTTACATAGACTTAATTAGGCAATCACTCCCCCCACCAACATCTCCGACGACCATCCATCATACGGAGGAGTATATGCTTACATCTATAGGTACATACATATACTACATATACAAATGCTCTCCCTTTCAATTCCAAATGCCACTCTTGCACATGAGACTAATACGCCTATTTGTACGAGTCGTACTTATAACTAAACCTAAATACACCTTATATATTTATTATATATTAGAAATAGACTCTGAACGAGCCTAATGTAAATAGCACACAACATTTTCCATTATACACTTTCATATGGGCATTTACAATGTTCGGAAGCTTGTCATATTCAAAAGGCGTAGAAAGCTCATAAATAACTAACAAGCGTTTAAAAAATTGTTTTTAGCTAAAATGTACGTAAACCCAATAAGAAGTATATCTATGGACGAAGATCTTATGGGCTTATAGGAAGGAAAATCTAAATAGATATATAAATAATTATCTAAATGTGAAGATTGAAGAAAGAAATAAGAATTCTTGGAAACCTTGATTTTGACAGTTCATTAAGAGTCTCTGAATTAAGAAATTGACATGAAGGAGTTGAATGGCAAAGACGAGTAAATAGACGTTGTTTTTCAGAGGATTCAATTAATTCCCTCTTTCTCCTTTTAGCTCAGGTTGAAGGAGAGAAAGTGTGGGAAAAGGTCGTGTTTTATCGAGGGAATTTCTCCATCCGTCCTCATTCTAAACAAGTGAATAAATGAGGCTCTCACAGTCTTTCTCTCCTTCGCATTACCAAAACTCCATTCATGTGGAAGTCCACACAGGGGTGAATTGGCCAATGTGGGATGCTCGGATCTCTTTGGAATATTATCTTTAAATCCATTTCCGCAGAATTCAAATCCCTCAGACTCCATACGCACGGAGACCCTCATTTAATGATAGGAAAGTCTATAAAAATTAGTTTTTGATTTCATGATACGAACATTATCATAAGAATGGGAGAGTTGAAGAAAATGAGGAGATGAAGGGGAGAGGCACGTCGTTGTGCTCAAGAAGCTCACTTGACCCAAAAGTCAAAATAATGATGGGAGCGGAAGGAAGCAATTACATAGGCTATAATAGAGAGAGAGAGAGAGAGAGAGATGCTTCTCTGGAAGTTAATATATATATATTATGATAGTTCATATTTGTCCAGTCCTCCAGAGTTCCTCTCAATAATGATGAACTCCTCCCCAATTATTCTCACAATGAGATTCTCGTGGACGAGGAATATCGATCGACTCCTTATTTACATCCACTGCCCAGTCGAACCTTCAAATAATAACATTACATACACACACCATACATACCCATATGCTTTTTTGAGTCTATCATATAGAAAATCTTCTTTTTGAGAGAACGGGAATTTCTCCGTGTCCCATTTTCTCTCGCTAAGTGCTCCAATTTATTTCAGCCTCGTGAGAAGGTGAACATGCGTAACTCTTATTTACTCCCTCACAGTTGGCTTATTAGGACTCTGGAGTTCTCATACATGGAAATAATAATTACGTTGGGCATGGACTCCGGAGTTTGGTGTAGCGTTTGGGTGGATATAGCACAGGTTCCACAAGGTGGAGAGCATACATAGCTTAGACGTGTACATACTTGATCGCCGCCTGACTAAACCAGTCCATATGAAGTGAAGGATGGAGAAGAGGATGAATAATTCATTTCATTGGGATTAAGGGGGCGATTGAGGTATTAAAAACTCCCCGAGGAACCGGAATTCAATTGAAGGAAGTAAAAAGATGGTTTACAGAGGCCGGAGTTCGGGGGATCGGTGAGTGGAAAGGCCGGCCGATGAGGTTCGCCGTTCCTTTGTGAGTCTCACCTTCCTTCAATAATCTTATTGAGAGAATTGATTTTCCGGGTCCTCGGGCGTAGTGTGGGCCATCAGAAAGGCATCAAGGGGTCCCCTAATGGAATGATTTCTATTGAGAAAATGATGAAGTAACAGCTTGAGACGGGCTAATGTTCCCTAATCCTTTCCAGCCTGCAAGAGGAAAGAAGAGCAGCAGACGCAGCCGGACCATCCTCCTGCACCCAAGAAACCTCGTTTGGTCTTCACCGATCTCCAGCGCCGTACGCTGCAAGCTATTTTTAAGGTAAACTCCCCCTCTGCCCATTACCCATTCAGAGTCACTCAGACCCTTGTAAGATCTTCCCACAACTATGGATATTAAACCATCTTTAAAAGACCAATATGTGCATTCTTATATAGTGATCTTTCTATTTGGTATATGCACTTCAAATATAAATTTCTTTCGGTCTGTTGTATTATTGTCCTATGCATACAAGTATCATATTTGATATACAGTAAACTACGGATGTAATGAATTTCAAGGGACCGGTCAATTTGGTTAATTATAATCGAAATTAATTACAACCGAACTATACATATTACTTCGGTATATAGCTATATAGTATATAATATATTTGTTGCAATGAACTTGGTTTTATATTTGTATGTATAATATTTATAATTAAATCAAATTATATATACATAGGTAGAAAATTTTTAGTAAAAAAGTAAATAAATAGTGAAATACTTTAATGTTGATTGACATTAAATCTTGAAGGTGAGATGAGCAATTGTCAAATAATATCTTTTGATTTTTCTTTTCAATTCCATATCCCACATTTGCATTTATTATACAAACCAATTTAAATAGGCTTTATTCAGTCATTATATTATTCACCTCTGATATTGTCGAAATAACTTTTGAATCAAATTCTAACGGATTTTTTGATTAAATTGGTGTATGTGACAAACAAATATTAAATGAACAGATGAGTTTTCTTTTGGTTTTGTTATCTAATTGTAAAAGTCCATTTAATTTTACCTATAATGAGAGTTGAGAAGGTTTTTGCTTTATATTTTACATTTTAAAAGGTTTCTTAAGTAGATAAGAGATGAAAATAATATTTTATTATAGATAAATAGATAAAAAATAATCGAGAATTCAGGGAAAAACGCGAAAAACGTTCATTGCATCCAGAGTAAAATGAAGTAGGTGATTTTAAATTCATTCATTACAAAAGAAGTTTCATTATAGTCATAGTTCATTACTCGCGAACCTTTTAACATTATAAAGCCTATGCCTGGGCCGGAGTGTAACTTTTGGTTCATTATAACCCGAGATTCATTACAACCGGATTTATTATAAAGGTATTTCACTGTAATACTTTTTTGATCTTCCTTTGACATTGATTCAGGGTTTTTGATGTTTTCCTGTGACTTACTTGATGTGTTTGTGTTCAGGAGACAAAGCGACCCTCGAAGGAGATGCAGGTGACAATCGCACGGCAGCTCGGCTTAGAACCCACGACGGTAGGTAACTTCTTCATGAACGCCCGCCGCCGCTCCATGGACAAGTGGAAGGAGGAGAACGAGCCAGGGAAGGCCGGCGGATCCAACGGGTCGTCACCGTCGGGCGGGATGGGCCAAGGGGGTGTCGGCCTCCACCACGAGGCCCCCTCGCCCAACATGCACTCAGAGGCCTTGTGACAGTCTCCTTGAGGGACTCATCATTCCGAAATATCCTTCGATACGTCCTAGTCACCCATCGCTCCCTCAATTCCCCTCTTAAGGCTCCCGAGAAAGGCGTCGCCATCGATCCAGAGCGACATTAGTCAGTAGAATAGCGACTCACTCCCACAGCGGTTGACTTGTCAGGGGATCCTTTTACCATTGATAAATGAAATGTTCTCTAGTCAGAATAATGTCATGTCGTAGTCATATTCCTCGAACCTCGTCTCGACTCTCAAGTCCTTAAAAGGGAAATTGAAGGGGAATGAATGATGAACCCCTTTTTCCATACGTCATTTCATAAAAGAGCATTTTCAATCCATTTATACATGTGCACTTAACATCCAATAATTTCAATATTTATGTTACCTAAAAAATCGCCTTAAACCAATTGAACGAAATTGAACGAATCTAGTTCCACTAGTCAAATCTGACGGATCATACTAAGCTTTCAAATCTTCGAATCTCATGGTCAGTGAATTCCGGTAGCCTTGGACGCATTCCAATTAAAAGTGTGTTAATTAGAAAAGACATTTAAACATTTACACCCGAGGAATCATTTTTGTAGCCGGACTTGGAGGAATGATGGGAGAAAGAAGGGTTCGCACCTCTTAGCACCCCTCAACCCAAAAACAAAAAAAAACATTTTTCGACGAACACAATAATTAGGCTAATTAATTTTATACAAAGTTAGCTCATGGGAAAAGCAATGAAGATGATAAGGAGTAAATATGAATATATATATATAAATATATATAACGTACATAGGTAGATATTATATATGTATCTTATATATGAATTTCCCCTCTTATATTATAATAGGACATACTTATGATAACATTTATTGCGATACATAAATACAAGTAGGGGTTAAAGAGAGGAAAGTTACAAGTAAACAATAATACATATTGTAATACTATATACTAGAGTAAAAGTGTGTATACTTAAAGGATATTTCAACAAGTAGCAAGGTACTTTTAATCCATGCATATGAGCTAGGATTTATAAATGTATTAGGAAATACATATTATTATTATGTCTACAATTTAATCACAATTTAGTACTTATATATATATATATATATATTATAAATAAATATATATATATGTGTAAGATATATAAATTCATATACGAAATTAACGTTTATTTTCCTTTTCAATTATCTTGGTCATAAAAAATTCACACAAAAGCCTTCACACTGATCGTGTGGACATTTGTGCAATAATTAAAATTAACGAAAAATGTGGAAATTCTTGACGTCTGATTGAATAGATTTAGATTTAATAAATTGATTTTCGAATTGTCTCCAGAAGAACCTCATTAAGACATTAAATGTAGACTTTGAGGGAATGAGAAACGCGCGTAAAAGAAAACATATCATATATAAATGCAAGTTTTGGGAGGAGAAATAACAGAATGCTCCTTCAGGCTTGTGACAAACCGTGCGGAATCTCAGAGCAACATAAGAAACCTTCATTTGCCTTAATTGAGTTTTTCCTTCCAACTAAAATTATATTAGATTGACTATTAAGGAATTATGAGACAGAGAATTATTCTTCGTTATATAGTTTGCATCTTGTTTCTTGTGCGACCATAGCCCTTGTAGTCCGACAGAGATGCCGCATGCCAGAGAATTCAAACAGGAACTTCATAATTTAAACACATTTAAAACTACCAGTTAGACGAATATGTACAAAACTTAAAGAAAAATATTTAAATCCCTCTCAATGAGAATTGAACCTTTTGTGCACCTACTTTTGAATTGACATTTAACATATATTACATTTAGGTAGGGAAGAGTTAGAGGGAGAAATAATTTTTAAGCAATTTATAGTCATACGACTCGAACGAAGAAACGTCGCCCCACTACTTAAAACTTGGAACTTGAAGTGATTTTCTATATTTTGATATTAGAACTCTATGTCATTTGAGTGTGTCATTGGTAAAAGTACTTAAACTCACTACTACTGCATACATTATAAAGTTAATAAGTCAAATAGGTAATTTTTATGTTAAATCTGTAGGCCTTGTGTCTAATGAAATGATTATATTACAATATTGAACCTTCTATTATTATTTTTTATAAAACTGTGTGCAAACCACAACCAAAGTCACCTGGAAGTCTAACTAATATAAATATAAGAACTAAGTCAATTTAGTGTCTGAAATATAATTAAAGAAACATTTGATTACCAAATACATTGAGTCAATTATGTCACTTGTGTAAATTCTAGACAAACGTAACAGTGTCTCCTCGTATTTAAACACATATACTAAATACAGAACGTGTTGACCTGTAAAAAATAATTTAGTCAAATCTAATCTTAACTTACTAAAATATATACTATATCATATATGATTAATACCTAACTATTCATAGAGTGGAGAATCAAAGTATTTAACAAAAAACTGTAAGTCACATTTCTGTTTATTCACTCAACTCAATTTTCATCATTTATTCCATATATTGTAATTGGTGATTCCATTTCGAAATATTCCACTGATTTGTAATATTTTTGTATTATTTTACATTCCTTAATTTGTAAATTTTGAATTTCCAAGATTACCTTTATATTTTTATTTCGCAAAATGATGACAAATATTGTCACATTTCTTCGTTTCCATTTTGTAAAGGAATGTAATTATTGATTTACCTTAATTTTTTTTAGTAATAATTATAAATAATTGAGTGTTTAAAATGTATGCTTTACAACCCGCGTGCTTGGACATTTTTAACTTTAATTGTATTGAAGTCCTCATAGAGAATTGTATTAAGTTTGACGCGGAGTTCGAAGGAATTCCCCCAAAGTCTTTAAATTGAGCCAAAGGTTAACTTTTAAGAAAACATAATTGTACTTATCTTATTGTAAACATATTTATATATATATAATTTCACAATGTATTGATTAATATTAGTAATTATACATAGTTCATATGGTACACACGTCATTTGTAACAGCGTGAGTTGAACATTTTTGCAATTTTCCTTTTTTATTTTCCTTCTAGTCACAACGGAAGTCAAAAATTGTGTAATGTACAAAAAGAAAAAGTGAATGAAAAGCAAAACACTTTTTTTAAAATTTAAACGTCAAATGTGTAGAGATTCTAACGTAAACCTATACATGTTAAGAAAGGAAGTGTAAGAGAGACACTTGCATAAAAACAGACATATTTAAAATACAATGAGGAGTCTATTAAAAATAAAATATGAAACAATGTACTTAATATACCTTTTGGAAATCTGTATTCGTGTACTTCTGCTAATTATTAAGGATCCACTTACTTAAATTACATTTTTAGAACTTTCTTCGCTGAACTACAAAAGTAAATGAAATAAATAACATTTTCCATCTCAACTTTCATTCTCACCTAACTTAAGATTAATGCATAATGCATTACATTAATACATAATTAAAACTAAAAGTAAAATAAGTAATATATAAATAAATACATATATGCTATACATGCTTGTATAAGATGAATATATTAAATGAATGAATGAATATCTTAAATAATTATTACATGGGTTAAATCAATAACTTTGCAGTTGTTCCTGAAAGAAAACGAATCTGATAAACGCTATACACGAACTCTGGAAATCATGATCAGGTATCGTATCTTATTATTTTATGAATACATACTAGGCTTGCTAGGCATGATTTTTTAAAGAATTGTTTGCCAAATGTACTTATATGAACCGTTTATAAAGGATATTACTTTTATTACTATATTTATTAGTAACTATTACTATTATTAATTACTATATATAAATTGAAGATAGCGAAAGGAAATATTAAAAATGCTTTTAATTTTCATATATTCCTTAATAATGATTCAATCATGGTTATTTAAACCAGTAATGAAATTCAGCACTCGTTTTATTTCATTCAATTTACACAATTCATTTTTAATTACAATTTGTATTATTTTAATGTCCACAATTGGCTAAAAGTAGAAAGTGATGCTAAAGACAAATGTTCCTTTTTGTGAGTTTAATAGGAAACATGAGACTTGAGATTTGATTCAATGAGGCCAAACTGACGATGGAACATTGGTTTATGTTTATAATTTTATACCACATTGATATATACAAACTTCCAAGATTTCATGGCCCAATATTTCAGAGGACAAGTTGAGGATTGGTAATTTCCTTTAATTAACGGGGGCCTATGACATGGATGTCTTTAAGTTTACATACCTATATCATAAAAACATTTTATTTGCATTTATATGCAAAAGCATGTATTAATGCTTTCTTATTTAAAAAAAATTATTTAATTATTTAAAGTTATTCAAATTTTACAAACTTTAATGCTAATCACAATTGACACTACCATATTTATTTTTAACAATGTTCATACATTTCTACTTTTATGTATAATTGAAAACAATACTTGCATACGATCATACGAAGTAATTACAATTTAGGAAGTATAATACCCACTAAAATACTAACCATTCAACCACGTAATCTAACACAAATTACTTACAAGACTATTAATTAAACTTCTTTTGACTCTCCATTGAGGAAAATACAAAATTTTCCATTCAACTTAATAAAATTAGAATTATAATTAGCATTATAATGCAAATCACAAATTGATTAAATTAAATAATTCAAAATAAACTTGAGTAGTTAATTTCAAATAAGCAAAAATGGAATGAATTGTCAACTTTCTTGAATGAGCATTTTCAATTACCAAATGACGTACAAAAATATATTCTTTTACTACTTTGAACTACATACAATTTAGTCCTTTGTGTCTAATAATGCTATAAATAAAATCATAATTTCATTGACTAATTTGAATATTGAATAAAAACAGGTAAATCATGTGATAATTAAATCTAATAAGGATTAAACAATTGTCGAAAAGAACCATGCTAAGTTTAAAAATGGAAAGTCATTTCAGAGTTCTCAAAGGGTATTCACGTAGCTGAGCAAATATTCTGAAGCAGCTATGTAAATCCCAACTGTGATCCCTATGACGCCGGCCACGTTGGCGTTCTTTTGGAAGATAATAAACGTCGCAAAACAAAGGCCAAAATAAGTGAAATATCTCGTTGTGTTCATCTGCATATTTCGACCAGCCGCTGAGTCGTCTAGTTGAAAAATTAAAATTCCTCATTTAATTCCCAAAATGTCCTCAAAGCTTTGCATTCTCCTAATAATTTATAATAAAAAATAAATAAAGAACCAAAAAATAATAAAACAAAATAAACAATAAATTCAACTTTTTTCAACAACTCACCAATGCACAATTTATCTTTGAGAACATAGCCAGTCTCACAATGCTCGCACATGTCTGGTCCATCGCCAAAGCAGCCATTGCAGCTCTTGTCACAAGCTGAAATAAAAACAAGTTCCATGTCACTAAACATTTATTCTAATGATTTGAATCTGAAGATTTAAAAGAAAATAAAGCTTACGAATGCAAGTATGAGCGCCTTCCATATTAACACAGAATTCGTTATGCTTGCAGGGCATCGCTTCCAACAAACACTCATTCACGTCAATGCATCCTCTCTCCTCATCTTTCTCCCAACCGTTTTTACACTCATCGCAATCTAATTAAAAAATGATTGAATCTCAACTTTGAAATTGAGTAATGACTAAAAGGGTACTTTTGGATCCAGGGCCATGACACCCTTTGCTGCAGGCCTTATGACAAGGAGAGCAAATGAGTTTCCCTTCCTCTTTGTAAGCCTCGAAGTATTCTTTGGCACAAGTGTCACAGAGCGGAGACGTGTAGCCGACTTCACAGCTACATTCACCACTGCCCTTTCTCGTTCCTGAACCCTAATAAACATTTTTTGTTAACAAACTGTTAATTTTTAACAGTTTGTTTAAATATTGTTGTTATTAATACTAAAAAAGCTCCTAGTAAAAAGAACCCCAGAACACTATTAGCAAGAATACTTACTTTTCATTTACATATTTTAGGAAAAGTGTGAAATGATATGTAATGGGACAGACCTTGCATTTCCCATGATTGGAACAAATGGCTTTGGGATGTCCAGGACAAGGAAGACAATCTGGACCGTAATGACTCTCAGGGCAACAGACTTTAAGTTTCTCAACGCAGAGCCAATTGTTGAGCGGAGGACCGGTGTTCAAATTAGTCCCCCACCACTCGTCCAGCAGGGCTTCGTTCTCCCCGCCGAGTTCATGACACTAAATGAAGAATTGACCATTGAGTTCATCTTCTACATACGAATAGTGAAAGTAAATAAGAATGAACAATTAGCTCACTTGATCCTTTCCATGAGCGACTTCGTTGCAGAGCCCTTCTTGAATTTCAACCAAACGAACCTCGGAGTTCTTATAGACTTTTTTATTCTCTTCTTCCCAGGCTGTGTCACCTCCACCAAAAGATCCCTTCGAGGTTCGATCCATCCCCTGCCCAAGCCCATAATAATGAAATCCATTTTTATGAAGCCCATTGAAATGAGCATTTAATGATTTGGGAACATTTATATAAATTAAAATTCTTGGAATGAGACCAGATTGAAGGAAGAAACAAGGACTTGACAGGCTTGACATGGGGGAAGTCGCCGATTGAGTTTATCTTCTATTTCCCCGCCGTCGCCGTAAGAGAATCCGATCAAGATGATGACGAGACCAACGCCGCATAAACTTAATGAACACATCCTCTCGAACTTCATTAAATTTAATTTAAATCACTCAACTCGGCTTGTCAATATTTAATTCAATACTGCTTAATATTTAGATACTTAATTTTCCTATTATATATTTACAGATCTCAAATTCAATCACAATTTTTGACTATAGAGATTAAGAACCCAAGGGCGCATTTTGCCTGAGAATACAAAGTTAAAGATAGACCAACTAATACATTTATGGTTAAATCAAACCGTAAAACTACACGTGCGAATTTGATTCGTTGGAGTTAAGATTGACGTTAAGCTGACGTGTAATTCACTTTGGTACAATATGAATACTTTATAGTCGTATGTCCAATATGTAAATATTTTAAAAATAATATAAATTATCTTAAAGACTCCCTTTAAAGCTCAACTAGTAATTTTTAGACAAAAACGGTGAATAAAAAGAAAATGGGAAATTTCCATTTTGAAATTAAACCTCGAGAAGTCAATTTAACTATGAATTTAATGCCGGAGGTCTTCGAAACTTGCGCTTCGAATCCAATCGAGTTTAGTTTTCACGTAGCGATTTCAATTGTTTTGTGTAGTCGAGGGGTCGGTCAGCTGTTTCGCTACGCAGGACCACAGACAAAACTATGAGATTTACTAACAACAATTTCACATCTCAAGACATCTCTCACTGCTCCTCTCTTGTTCAAGGCCCTTCGAAGGGCCCTCGAAGGGACAATCCCCCATTTTTGAGTCCCAGTTCTCCTCGAACACGTCCTCGACTTCATGAAGAAGAAACTCCATTTGGTCCTCTGAGCTTCGCCTTCTAAAATCGAGTCAAGTAGAGAAAAAAATTTAACAATTTGGGAGAAGATTGATTGATGGAACGTCCGTGAATTTCCAATCCAATGGGAAACTGCTTAAGACGAGCCGTGTAAGCACAATTCCTAAATATTATTCAATGATTAAAAAATATTGATACGTTTTTCATGAATCTTGAAGGTCATTGGCCATCACAAGCTAATAAATGAGTTAGGTCATTGTTGAGCAATTTGGGGTTCTTAGCTCTGTGAATTTTAGCATTTGCATGGACCATTTCAGGTATGGATGATTCTGATCAATATGGATGTTTCTATTTTTCAGAAGATGATTCCTAGAGTTTAATTAATTGAGGATATTTAGATATTTAGAAAGGAATAACATTCATGCTCTCATGTAAAGTCATGAAGTAAAAGTAACAAAGCAAATGAAACGCGCAATTGTTATAATAGCCCCAGCTCAATTAACATACTTAAATATATCCACTCACTTCTTCTTAATCTATGCCTAACTTACTTATAATTACTAGAGCCATTCATTATCTATTCATACAAATATACGTTTACAGAATTCAAATGCATAGGTCCTTTAATTAATTTCTTCAGACTCTATTCAACCCGTGGGTTAAGAATTTAAAATAATTAATGAGCTGAATAATTGATAATTTTCTCTCACACGCCAAGTCTCCTTCTTATTAATCGTTGGGTCAGAAAGAGCGAGAGAGAGAAAAGCATGAAATGCGAAAGACCTTGAAATTATCGCCATCGATCCCCTCTGAGTTTAACCTTTTTCCAATTCCAACTAAATGAGCCTATATAATACCATTTATACCCAAAAGATCCATCATGTTTACCTTCTATGCCTCCCATATTTGTCATATATCTTTTCTCGGCGTAGTAAATAAATATTACTCCTTTACCTTTTTATCTCTGCTAGGCCTCTTGTGAAGAACCACAAGTTCCGTCCATCCAACATAAATCCTCGAGCTTCAAAAAAGATTATTCATTCCACAATTTCCCATTACATGAGGAACATAGAAAAATGAGATAATTTTGTTTATTTTGCTCTATTCTAAACAGGCCATTGGTAGCACTCAGGATTCTCCCTCACTACTTTTCAAGTCAAATTCCTCCTTTTGTTATCAAATTTCTCGCTCATCAATAAAAATATACTAGGGTGACAATTATAGTTGAATGGTGATATGAGCCTAATACTGCGACTTTAGCTTCCCAATTGAGAAGGTTCATGAGTTGGGTCGTGTCAAGTTATTTAAGTTCTTCTTTATTGTTCAACGTAACGTGTTGTGCATTTGAAATTTATTAAATTACTTATAGGGGAAATATGGGGAATTGTCTTCGAGGAGGATCGTCAGACGACGTGAGTTTACTACGAGGAAGTGAAGGGACGCGAGAATCCTCTTCGTCCGATCATCTTCATGCCGATGTCTTCCATCAGGTTTATTATTTCACTATTTCAATTACTTTATTCATCGTTACTTTAATATTCTTAATAATGGACTTATTGTAAATTAAAATTTGTATTTATTACCTCTTTAATATTCATTAAATTGTAATTATAATTCTTTATTAATGTCTTTAAAATTTTAAATTAAATAATAATCATTTGATGTTAATTGCAGGAGCTGAATGTTCCGGTTTATTATCCTTCACCGAACGTTCGTCGTCCTGTCAATCAACTCACAGAAGAGGAACAAGTGAAGATAGCTAAGCGAATTGGCCTCATTCAGCAGCTTCCTTCCAGGATTTTCGACGACTCCTCAAAGACTCGAGAGTTCGTTTAATCTTAAACTCAATACATATTAATTTAATATATTTAAAGGAATTTAATAATTTTGAAGGCATATACATTAAGTGCTATCATAATCACTTTATATCATTAATATGACGACGAAACTAATTGATGTTCCTTTTAGATGTGTGATCTGTATGATCGACTTTGTCGAGGGCGACGTGGTGCGGTATATGCCTTGCTTGCACGTCTACCACATCCACTGCATTGACGACTGGTTGATGAGGAGCTTCACTTGTCCCTGCTGCTGCTCATGCATTGACGGAGCTTTGACCTCGACGTATGAGGCCCATTGACTCCTCCTGGAAACCATTCCTCATGTGATCACCTTGTAGTCAACCCCGCAAAAGAAGAACAATCCAACTAATCCTCGCAGTAAGAAAAACCTATAATAGAAACTCAGAACCGGATCTTAAACTAGAATACTTACTTACACGTCGTCTATGAATGAATGAATGTGATTTATTGTCCGATATAATTGGCATTACACCTTTACAGACATTACTTTATAATTAATAAACTTAACTTAACTTATTCTTTTAATAGGAAGTTTCTTAGTTTGCATATATTATTAATATCATAGAATATAAGTTTTATATTTTCACAAGACAAAGAGTTAAGCATCTTGAAGTAATTATTTTCATTATACATATCTATATTATCAATATTACTTATTAAATTACGAACAGATGAGTAGTTTGAGCATTCAAATAGTATGTGGTAAACATTTTTGGTTTCATTTCTATTATAAAGTACACATTTATCGTTGTCGACTTTATTATATTTGTGTTGCAAACTTCTTAATTTTATATCTTTTCCCTTAAATGTAACATATGGAATTCCCATTTTTAGTGGAAGTATAATACATTTCATATTCACATTGTATTCTAAATAAGATTCAACTAAACAATTAGTTTTACAATTGCTATAGTTTTTAAAGTAATTAGTATTACGCATACCTATAATACAGTTGCTGATGAAATTATATCGCATTTTTGTTAAAAATGTATTAACAATTTTTAGAACTTACACGTCGTCTATATTATTATATGTCTATGTTACTAATCATTGATAAGTAAAACTTACTTAAAACTCAGATTTAAGGGTTTTTGTCACTAATGAAACATTGACGCCCAAGGCGTCGTTCATGAGGATCGATATTTGTGATTTTTGTAAATAGACCTCAGTTACGTAAGTATCCTAATAATTAATAGTTATATGAATACCTAAAGTACTTCGTATGTTAAATAAGATTCATTTTTTAATTTTATCTCGCGTCGCTTAATTACATCTCCATAAATAGACCTATTACTCAACGCTTACATTATATGCGTTTTTTAGTTTATTTAACATATTTGAATGTTCTATTCTAGGTATAATACATTTATTGTATATGAAAGCAATTTTTTATTTTTTTTATTTTAATTGATTTAAATGTGATAAGAGTGGATATTTATAATATATTAATATATATGATGCCCATAATAAGAATATGGAATGTATTTGAGTACTTACATTAAAATATGACTCTCAGGAAACTAAACATACGTTTTTGATACGGTTCTAGAATATGAAAATCAGGGAAGATCAAAACTTGCGCTATTTGAAGTAAAAGAATCTTTTCTAAGAAGTCACAATTTGAGGGCGTCATGAATGAGATATATATTCCAAATGCTGCGTCTTTTTTCCCTGTACTCATAGAGTAATTTACATATTTACAATATAATATGTACTATTTGAATGTCAATTTAACTAACTGTAATTGTAGAGTGCCAAAGAAGTCTCTTTTATTCCCAGACCTTTTTTACATTTTAATTACAAATTCACTCTCATAACAATTAGAGGTTTCCGTGTTTTACTTGAATTAATCCAGAATTTTTATTTACTCTCGCATATGTCTGACTGAGAACCGAGAGGAATTGATTGAACTTCATACTTTTCTATGTAAGTTATATTAAATGTATTTCATTATATAGAGCACTAAATTAGTTAAATTCTAAGTTTTAAAAATACAATATCGGGTTATGGGTTCTAACTAGATGTCATATATGAATAGGCATATTAGGTTAAAATGAATATATGAATGTCAAATGGCAATAATCATTGGGTACCTACGACACGTTAGAATGACATTTAATTAAGTTTAATCATTATAATTACACTCACATTGTGTGCTTCATTTTCGAGTCTAGGGTTGAATGTACAAGGCGAATGACTTTAAAAAAGAAAATAGTCTACATACACATACCTACTTAAATACTTGAATGCGAAACTGTATGCGAATATATAATTTGCAAATATCAGTATCAAACAGTAAAAGTAGGATTTCTATTATAAGTATCTAGGCGTATTATGAAATTTGCCTTGTATTTAGAGTCAGGTGGTGGATTCATCTCTGTGGAAATTCCTTGATTGGGATCTAATTAGTAAATTATCTCTTAATGAAATAATTGGTTAACTTAAAGGTTAATTAAAATTGTGTGTTCTAATATGTGTGTAATTGTGGTTATTGTTCTGTCTCAACGGCTGCACTTGCTAAATCCAAGTCTTGTACGGACATAAGACATTATAATGTATTATTAATTGAGCAGGAATGAACGTCACGGCGCGCATCAAAAAAATAAAAAACAACTAAGGTAGTTTGCTAAAGCTCACCGCTTTGCCTGATGTACTACCACGTGTTTTGTATGTCTAGCTCTATGAATATATTCTCTACATACAATTGTCGCTAATGAGGATATTGAATGTACTTTTGAAAATGGTGTACTTGCGCGTATTACTTACATGACGATTCCTTCACACGTTCGTGTATGAGAAAGTGGCTGATTGAGTAAAAAATATTACTTGTACTATTACTAAAAATAAATATAAAAATCATATAAAAATATATGATAGGAGGGATTGAGCAGTGTAGTGTCAAGACATTTGAGAATTTCTACACAACACGACTTGCCTATTTTGTTATTGAAGAGTCAAGACAAGATGTACTCGGTATACGTAAAACCAATGTGTACATTTCGTCAAATCGCACAGAATATGAATAAATTTGTAGATGAAACGGAATTAATTTATTTTTTTTGCATTGTCTTCAAGACGTTCATGTTACTTTTACTCATATGTAGTAACTTTGTGAAAATGATTGGAATGGTGAGTTAATAAGTGGAGTCTCCAGAGTCCTTCCATAATCATTTAGAAAATGAATGTAAATGAGGAATTAGAAATGCTTGTTGTGGAAGATTAAAATGTTAAATTTTATTCCTCGTTGATGTCATATTTGGAGACCAGTGGCGGCCTGGCACGAGAAACCATTTACAAATATTTAAATGATTTAGACGAGATCAGACCGTGAAATGCTTACTTTGTAGTCAACTTGATTTTTAGTCTGGGCATGAAGGGCTCGACTACGCCGTATTAACTCCAAATGACACATTAATTGCCATTAAAGCCCAAACTGTGAAGTAGACAATGGAGGAGAATAATGTGCGGAAGACTCTTTCGTCTTTTATAATAACTCCCTTCCGTCTATTTGAGTCTCCTTAGTTTAATCTCCAAAAAGAATAAAAAATAATAAGAATGAGATTCTTTTTCATTTTATATATTCCTAGGAAAAATTACGATTTTTAAAATTGACAATTCATAAAAATTGCAGTTGCAATTTAAACAATGAGGGAAAATAAGATTTCAACAAAAATGTAATATTTATAAAGTTCTTCTAGGTATAACTTAATGTCTTCTATCACATAGTTACCTACATACATGATCATTTGTTTAAATGCTGTGGATGTCGTGGACCTTGAGGCGACCACTCATTTCTCCCTTTAATGATTCCTCTTGACATTGAGTTCCTGGCTCCTCTTGGACAGAAGTTCTCTCTGAGACTTGGCAGGTAAGTCCATTAATGTGATTGTTTATATAAATGCAAGACATTCGTGTGAGATCATCATCATGAAGTGATTTCCTATTAAGTGGGATTGATAGACTGGGGAGCTTTCTCAATGATCAACTCTCCGTTTTCTACTTGGGTGAGATTGGGGAGATTGAGAGTTTTTCCGAAGACCCTCCACGACACTGCATATCCTCTTAATTATTATGTATTTACCTCCTGCTTACATACTTCTATACACACGGGGGAATGTCTGGTTAATAAAGTATTCAAGTACCTGCTTTCTGTTTCCTATCTTTCCGCGCGTAGCGTGTCGTGTTGTAAAGTTCCATATCTCGTTTCCTCACTTTCATTTTCCTCTCGAAAGAACTTCTAATTGGCCGGATCAATAATTGAGTAGTTATCAGGCAAGAGCGCATACTAGAGCACAGGCATGAGCATCAAGGCAATTAATATCACATTATCTTGGTTACGTACAGAAAAACGTAACTTGAGAGCTTTAAAATAAATGGATGATTTCATCTTTCCACTGCCTACACCTTCCTTTGGACCATTTCCCTCGCTCAGAGTCAACGTCTGAGGAAATGTGGAAGAGAGAAATTAAATTCTCCAATTATCAATTCCAACTCACAGATATGCATACGAGAGGATTTAAATGGAACACAAGGGGAAGTTGAAAATTTAAATAACTTTAACTCTACAAACACACGTCATCATTATGTTTTACTTTCTTATTTTAAAATTAGCAAGAAGTTTCTCTTTTAATTCTCCCGTTTTTTTCTTCCAAGGAGAAGAGGAAATTTTTTAAAGGTTAAGTGAGACTTGTGGGAACTTGTCTATTTGCTTTCAATTAACTAGGTAACTATCAATGTTTCTATTGATATATCTCGTTGTTATAACTTATTATATATTTATTATTTATCACACAGAAATTAAAGATAATTAGTAATGGGGCTAATTGAATAAATAGATTTAATTGACATCGTCCTTCGCCTCACTTCGAAGGTTTTTAAAATGTTTAGGCATTTGAGGATGACGTTCATTTGGGTATTAAATTGGAGAGTCAAAGATAAAAGTTGGACTATTAAGTATTTCAATAAAATGATAATTTGAGGTTGGCGTTGATAGACTCCTGGCCAAGGAATAAAAGTCCTCGAACATGAACGTTGCTTCCACATCAATAAGTCGAGGCTCGAACACATAGTAATTACAAAGGGAACCCGCGTGTGAAGGCGAGATTTTTCAAACGCTCAATAGACCCTTTTGACTGGCGAGAACGTGAGTTTAACCTTAGAATGAGCCTTTCATTCCGTTGATTAATCAACCGGGAGTTCTCATGTGCTCAATTCCTCATGTGTAGAGTCGAGAATATGGGGGTGGAATACAAAAAAATAAATGAATAAATAAACACACGGACGCCTGTAAATTGTGCCATGGCTAACTTTAAAAAAAGTTCATCTGCTTAACCTCTCACCAAACAGGGAAAACTCCATGGGTGACAGGGCCGGGCCTCAAAGACCAGCAATTTGACATACAATCTAATTAATTCAATTAAAGGCAATTCCATGGAATTAGGGAATGACTCACGTCATTCATCTCCACTCACCTTAATGGAGGCATGTGATTGTTGGGTTTTTGCAGTTGAGGTCTATTTGCTCCGTCAATGCATTTATTTGGGAGCAGAAAGCCATGAAGTTTAAAATGGAGTGTTTGTGTGTGTGTGAATAGTTTGACATGGGTAAGCCAGTTAAGGGAATTTGTTCTTTGTGTTGAGGGCTTTTGGACTTTATGACTCTCTTGAATAAGGGAGATGGAGAGGCAGGATGAATTTCATTTTCTCATTTGAGAGAACTTGAAAGTGAGTTGAAATGAGGATATATTGTTTCTCATCATCAACTTTCCTTCGACGGCCCAAAGAAAAACTCGAGGAGATTTACATACAAACCTCTTGAGTCGATCCTCATGAGAGTTCAAAGAGGACATAATGGGGAATGTAGGGATTTGGTACGGAGTTTCTCCTTTCTTTCTAATAAAAGGTCACATTTCCCCAAATTGTCCTAATGAACTCTACCTGAGCCGATTAATTCAATTCATGATGAAATCCTAGTCAATTAATTAATTATCTCGTAAATTTTAAACTTGCTCGCAATGACAAAAACCAACTCGTTACTTTTTAAGCCATACATACATATACATAGATGTACATAAATAATAAACTCATTTAGGTACAATATGAAGATATGAAGAATGTGAACACAACAGCTATGGGGCTTTCCACGAACTCAAATGCCCAAATTTTGTAAGCACACTCAAATTGGCTCGCTCACTCACACTAACAATAAATGTACGAAAGGAGTTGTAAAGGATTTGAGAATCCACATAAATATATGTATAATGGTATTTGTAAGAACTACCACGTAAGATGGATTCCAATGAAGTTGGATGATATAATTCATTCGAGAAAAGTGATTTGACGGAAGGCCAATATTGACAATGAGCTTTTCTACTTGGACATAAGTATATCTATACATATTATTGTAGAAGTATAAAATTGTTTATTATGTAGTGCATAAAGTAGGGGAAATCCCTCGTTGAGTGACAAATGCCAACTTTCCCTCGTGGATGACCAGAGCATGTAAGGATGGGACAAGTTGACCTGTCGTTAAGTAATAATTTATCACCTAATAGACTCACCTGCCTATAGATGACTTAGGAGAACACATGGAATTGTTTCTGGTCTGATCCATATAAGCCCAATACATACATAAGTATAGATATACTTTTGTAAAATGTAGTAATTGAATTTGTGAAAATCGAATGACTTCTCAGAAAATCAAATTTCTCATTGACAGCTCTTGATGATTTAAGTCGAAAGACGATAATCTTGGTTGGCTCTATGGTTTTCTTGGAACATTTACTTATTTGAGATTCAAAAATGAGGGAGTTCTCTCTTCCTAATGAGTCTCATTACTCCTCGTTAGTTCTCTTGACGAAGCAGAAGAGTTTGGAAGTTGAAGGAATGAGAACTGGATCAGAGAAATTATTGAGGACGAAAAGCTAAGAATACTCATCACACTTTTACTTCGATTGTTATGAGACAGGATGGGAACTTGGTAGTAAATACAAGTAAACAATTCCATTTTAATGTAAACATCATAAATAACCGAGTTTTGTTAATGTTCCTTGGCCATTTGGGACTCGAAAGCCCTTAATGGGATGCATTGAGGTATATTCTTGATTTTCTGGGATGAAAAAGAAGAGTTAATTCCTCATGAGCTGCTTTAAATATTCCATATTTACTAAATAATGATTACCTAGGTAGAAGATAGAAAAAGATAAATGCATCCATGCAGAGTACATATAAAACAATACTTTCTTGGGAATTGGTGAGAGGCGTCTGAAGAGACGGCGTGTATTTGGACGAGCATCGTTCCTTTGTGTGGCAGGTAAGAGGTGATCTTTGGTGATTAGATGGTGAAGATCAACTGCATTGTGGCGATGGAGGGGGCGTCCGTGGGAGTCAACTTTCCCCCGTGTGTGTCGGCCGCCGTGACGTGGGGCTTCTATAAAAGGGAGGCGGAACGTGGAGTTTCTCATTGGCAATCATGAAGGGTTATTTGTGCCTCGTTGGAGCTCTCCTCGCCCTCGCCCTCGCCCAGGAAGACAAAGACGGTGACCGAGTCTTCCAAAGGCTCATCCCCGCCGATGTCCTCAGAGGTACCTATTGAGTCTTTTCGCTGGGGACATTTTTCATTCATTCATTCTTTGAGCTAACGTTTGTTCATTGTTGGGTTCATTGGTGATTTGTCTTTCATTACTAGATTTTCCCGGAACGTGTTTCGCCTCCACGCGGTGCGCGACTTTTGAGCCTGGCTCCGCCTGGGACTTGAAGCCTTTCTGCGGTCGCTCCACCTGCGTGGCCCAACAAGGGCGGCTCTGGGAATTGGTCGAGGACTGCGGCCCGCTGCCCAAGCCCAACCCCAAGTGCAAGTTGTCAGAGAAGACCAACAAGACGGCGGATTTCCCCAAGTGCTGCCCAGTGTTCGAGTGCGAGCCCGGAACCACGTTGGAATACCCAGATGTTCCTCGCCCGCCTGAAGCCGGCTCGCCAGGCTCGGGCTCAGGAATCCCGCCGCAAGGAGGATCCCCCGTTGCCCCGTCCAAACAACAATAAATGAAGAAAAATATATTTTCCTGTGATCTCCCAATAACACAGAGATTTGTCAATGTGAAGTCCACCAACATACAATTGAACATTATGTCACATCTAAATGTAAAGATGAAAACCAAAGGTTCCTCAGCTTTCTCATCCACTCAAGCGTTAATTGACTAAATTAACATGAATATTCTTCACGGCTATTAGAGCTAAACTATACATTTAAGCAAATATACACATTCCTTTTATGAACTCCCCCACTTTTGAATTTTAAAAAACGGAATATGACTTTTTTAGTTGTATTTCAAGTCTCAGAAGAATGATTTATTTGTTATTTCGTCTCATTTATTTATATGAAGTTGTCGGAGTTGAGAATGAGAAATGACCAATTGCCTAATATGTAAATCCCTTCAAACTCCTTTTGATGTAAAAAATAAAGAACAATGGGAGAAATAAAAGCTTGTGAGTCCGGAACGTCCTTCCACTATATTTTATTCCACTATATTTCATCTTTTCATCCAAGTAGGAGGAATTTCCTCAATTGTTGTCATCATGCAAGGGCATCAACGTCATCTTGGGACATTAAGACATGATTTCAATGACTATGCATGGGACTCCACTCCACTTCATTGTCATATTTTCAGCTCATGTGAAATGATTGAATATGTGACGCCAAGTTATCCTTTTAAATACATGAGCTGAACGTCACTTAATCACTTAACCCTTTAACGTGGGAAGGTACACTATAGTGCCCCAATATATTTTACCTGCTCTATATAGTTTCCCTTCCCACGTTAAAGGGTTAAATGTACAATCATACATACCTAGGTTATATAAACATCTACCCTTATAAGTTAAATCTCGCATGTTTTATGACTGAATTTATATAATTGTCTAAGTGCACTTTATTTAGATAATTAACTCAAGTGTGAATAAATAAAATTATAGGTGTCAAGCAGCGCCAACACTGTCAATTAATTGAAATTCTAAAAGAATTTACAAATTAGAATTTATAAATTATCCAAATTATTTAATAATAAAAATTTAAAAATAAAGATTGTTTATAAATTGATAATGTAAAAGAAAATAGAAATCTAATTAGGGTATCTTAATATTTTTACAATGCCAGGTTATAATATCTAAAAGTATTTCATGCACATACATTTAAATGTTAAATAAAAAAGAAGAGGAGTCATTAAAATTCACGTTTACTTCATCCTTATTCTCTTTTACATTTTAGTTTTTAGTCTTAATTTATAAAAAGCAAATGTTAATTCACATTACATTTCATTAGACAGCGAGAGTAACTATTGAATCGTAGTTACGGATTTATGAAAGCTTAAATTAATTTTCATTCCCCCGACTCCTGAAAAAGAGGGCGAATTACAGTCATTTCAATAATTATATTTATGTCTAATACAACTTCAATACTGATTACCACAACTTTTACCGAGTTTTCTTGGGAGGACTTTGGAAAATATTCCAAATGACCTTTTATGTAAGGATCAATACACAAGAATTGAGAAACAGTTGTCATTTTTGAAAGAATACGAAATCCGCGAATACTTGATTACAATACAATTTATTTTAATATTTCACATATTAAGATTATTTATTACTTCTTCGAATGGGATTCAATTCATTCCACTGACGACTAGTTCCCTTTCACACATTATTGTAAACTTCCATAAAAAGGGTCGTAATTTTAATTGGAATAAATTTCAATTAATTTACATTAAAATCCGGGAATTTTCCACTCCTTAAATTTAAATTAGGTCGAGATTTGGAGTTCATTCGTTCCAATTCGGAGACTCTGAGATTTTGGAAATGTATGTCGAAGTCGAAGAATATTATTGAGTGGATTTAAAAAAGCGGGTTCGTTGTTCATTTGAGTAAAGCTCGTATGTCGTCCTTCTCGGCAGCTTCGAGGTAACTCGTCCCTTCAGGAGTTTTACCACTTTTATTCGCTCCCTGAAAAATATAATATCAAAATTATTCAAAATAAAATGATTTAAAATATGTCTTATAATCAATCTCCAACTGAAAAAGACAATTTCCTTTAGTTTTATTCAAAATCCAATTACCTTTTGCAATAGAATTCTCACACATTCGGTGTGACCTTCCCAAATGGCGGCTAAGAGAGCACTGATCCCATGCTTGTCACAGATCTAAAAGAACATGACAAACTTCAAACTTTCATGCCCGAAAATCCCCATTAAATAGTGTAAGAGTAGAACATTAGTCTTTATAAATTACATTGACATTTGCTCCTTTGGAAATGAGGTATTCAATGACTTCCTTTTGTCCATAATCAGCAGCATAGTGAATCGGCGGACGCCCATCAACTTCCTCGTTCACATCAAGGTCCTAGAAACCAAAGCTCTTATTAAATTCCATGAAAAACAACAAGGATTTACTTTAAGTGAGCAATTGGAAACATGAAAAGCTCATTTTTCCTCAAATACATTGGGTTCAATAAATTCCTCGGGTTCATTTCCAAATTCAAATGAGAATATTTAAAGATGTTCAGAATAGAATTGAACTTGAATAAAAGGAGAGTGTATGAATGATAATGAGGATCCTTCACCCGTCCGCACCTTTTCCTCCAAATGAGGGAGTGAAGGGAGAAGCGAAGGAGACTTACCCTTTTCTCGACGATTTCCCTCACTTGGTCCAAATCCCCGTTTTTAATTCCCCAGACTAACTCACTCATGTCGGCGGGTAGGGGCGGGCGGCGGAGAAATGGTGGACGGCTGAGCAAGTGCGGCAACAACGGAGTTGTAGTATTAGAAGTTGCTCCTCCTTCCCACGGGGTCCTCAGTCAGGCGAGACAGGAGAAGCCCCTTTGTCACATTCAAAGAGAACCCTTTAAGGGAGACCTTTTATACTCGGAGACTCTCGCAAAGAAAGTCCATTAAACCCGCCAACCTGCCATCCCGCCACCTACTCCCTCCCTTCCCAGCCCTAGGAAGAGAAGCGAGGAAAAAGGCTCAAGGTCCTTGGGAAAAGAGAGGAAAAAAGTACTCAAGATTTGGGAAATAATCTTTAAGGCTCAAGGGTCTCCTTCTCCACTCCTCACCACCATACACTTGAAAATCAACATGGATCTCTAAGGGCACGGAGAAGACGTAGAAATTTAGAGAGCCCTGTGAAGGGACAAGATTTTAACTCTTAAATCGTAAGTTACTTTAAAATAAAGAGAGAAATTCGTTATCGTAAGTTTGACTAAACAAAGACGGTTGGGTTCTTTTGTCTAGGTCATTTTTGGCCTTTGTCTACCAAAAGCGACGATTGGGTTCTTTTGTCCAGGTCATATTTCCTTCTTTGTCTACAAAAAGAGTTTTATTTGTTTTGTCCAGAGGAGTCGTTTTGTTCGGACCTGTCCGCTTAGGCCTATAAGAACAAAAGTTAAGAAATCCTCATATCAAGATATAATTTATAGAATTCTCTTTAATTCTGGTGTCTCGTTTGTGTCCGTTTTAAGCTTTCTAACTTTATATTTGATTGGGGACAGTAATTCCTGGTTAAGAAAACAGTTGACTCAGGAGAGAGAAGTTTACTAATTAGAGGTGAGAGTTTCTCGAAAGAGTTAGTGAGAGAACCCTCGTTTCGTCTGAATCTCGTTTAAATCTGAGCGAGGGTTAAGAGACAAATTGCGAATTCCAAGTCAAAGTTGAAAAATAAGAAGCGAATCAGGAAATTAAATTAAATTGGGAATTATTTGATCAAGGAGCAATTTGGAAAATCGTGCGTACTTAGTACTCAATATTCAGAATGAAACGTAAAAGGTTTAGTTTCATAATTAAGAAATCGCTTATTAAAAAGTATGCATTTTATAATTAATTCCAAAGTATAAATATAAAATTAAATGATAAACTTACCAGATCAAGACGTTCTAGAAGAGATGACAATGAGGTTGAAGATGATCTGCCCAGAAACTAATCCTAATATTGACTTAATTCTGATTTCAGGGTCATGGAGGAGAAGGAAGATGTGAAGGAGCGAATAATATTTGATCCTCCAGTCAAGAGATTGGCCAGTGGGTCTGGGGGACGAAGAAACTACGCCCAATTTGAGACCCCGGCCGACGAGACGAGGACGAATTTCGGACCAGATGACTTTGACGAGGAGATCTTCACCCACGGCCTCCCGCCCTCCTCTCCGCGGATCTTTGACGAGGAAACGGAGCCCAGGACCGTCGACTCCGACTCCACCGATTTCAACAACGATCTCAACCACTCGGACAATGCAGATGAAGTGATGGGAATCCCGAACCAAGACTTCTCTCCCTCCTCTCTCGTAATGCCTTCTTCCTATTAGCAAAGAATTACAAACTAAACAAAACTAGCCTATGTAGCTATAAACAATTCAAATACCTACACATACAATTGAAGCACATACACAGTAACACAAATGAACCGATAAAAGGCGCCGTCCGACTTGACTGACGAGATCAGAGGCTAAGGGTCTTATCTCAAGATTCAAATGACAAACAATTCACTTGTCTTGCTCTTAATGTTCAATTGGTCGATCAATTGATAAAATGCTAATTGGCGGATGAGTCGTGAAGCGTGTATGATCCTGAGCCAGCAGAATTGCGAATTGAAGACGTATTGAAGTGAGTGTAGGAGTCACATTGGCTCTACATGCGGCTCGAACCAAAGGCTGGATTTCCCTCTAAGTGAGCTACACATTGGTTTCTGGCCGGCCTGGAGGACTTCAAACGTTGTGAATGAATGAGGAGACTAGAACTAGGACGTAGTTGAATAGGAGGGAAGGGCATGCCAAGCTAAATTATTTATAACCACCTTTATTATCTTCCAAGTAGATTTATCAAGAATAGGGAATGTGAAGATTAGGGAATTCACAGAGGTTGACTTGATAAAAATCACTGATTAGGTTTTTATTCTCTGAGTTGAAGAGATAGCTCAAGACGTGCCACGTCTTGACTCGTCATTCACCAAGTGACAAAGGAGATTGAAGCCAGTCGCGTGGGTTCCTTCAGTCAGGACTCAGAGCATTTACTTAATTACTACTTATTGAGGATTAGACAAGAGTTGACTAGGACATAATGGGCAACTCCGCGTCATTGACCATGATGGAGACGGAAACGACGTCGAGGGGCTGCTTCCCGACTCTGCCTAAATTCACGATTAAGACGCCAAAATTGATTCGTGTTTTGGCCTCGATGGTTTTAATTTAAATATAATTTATTACTAGGATTTCAAAATTATTTATCGAGATGTTTTGTACATTCTTTGATTTTTGGTTGAAATGAATAGAATATACATTTATTTCATTGCGAAATCATTATTAATATTTACAAGTAGGTATTTAATTAAATTTTTTGATTCCAATGAAGAAAGATACCGGTTTGTGATGGGTTTAATTAATTAATTCAATTCTCATTTTCTAGCGTAAGAGAAAAGGCGAGAGCGAAGTTGATTCTCCTGAGGTTCTTCCTATTAAAAAGATCATCAAAGATGAGGACCTTCTTGAAGAGTAAGACGAATTATTAATATTTTTGATATCCCATTGTTAGAAACGAATAATTGTTTTGTAATATTGTAATTACTTATCATTGGATTATTTTAAATATATTTATAATTGTTTTGTTAACTCCAGGAGAGATGAACCTTACTCGAATCATTTTGACCCTCCTGGATCACCAGAAGACTCGATTAGTGAAAGCCAAACTGAGAGACGTTCCCTGAGATCCATCATTCCCTCAAAAGACAACCCGCCTCCTCAAATGGATCATTGGCTTCAACTCTTCTTGGTATATTTAAATCTCAGTCTCATATATCACAGCTATTCAAAAATGATGTCATGCATTTAAACTGATGAATTTCATTCTTAAATATTAACATGAATGGAAACTCAGGGTTGGAGCCATGCCGAAAGACTGATGGGCCTCAATGAGCTAATAGGCGTTTGTGAACCCACTCAAGTACGGCATATGATGCAAGTCATAGAGCCACAATTTCAACGTGATTTCATTTCCTTGCTTCCTAAAGAAGTAATTAATTTATTTGAACAAATTATGATTCTTTATCTATGCCCATGTATGATGAGCTATTTGAGTCTCTTTATCTCATGATTGTTTCCATTTCCAGCTTGCCTTATACGTCCTTTCATTTCTTGACCCAATGGATTTGCTACGAGCTGCTCAAACCTGTCGTTATTGGCGGATCCTCGCAGACGACAATTTACTCTGGCGTGAGAAATGTCGAGAGGCCGGAGTGGGATACTTTAGTGCAATGTCGCAGCGGGTAGCCAGACGCGATCCTCCCCCTGAATCTCCCATCTCACGGTGGAAGTCCGCATTCATGCGACAGCACAATATTGAAATGAATTGGCGCCACTCGCCAATTCGACCTGTGAAAACTCTCAAAGGACACGACGATCATGTCATCACCTGCCTTCAATTTTCGGGAAACAGGTATTCAACTACATGTAGATATGCGTGTTTTGAGAAATGAAAAGTTAACAATTAACTAATAGTTAAACTGATTAATTATTCATTTGAATGACTTTCTTTTAGGATTGTATCCGGGTCGGACGACAATACATTGAAAGTTTGGTCAGCCACGAGTGGGAAATGTTTAAGAACGCTCCTTGGGCACACGGGCGGAGTTTGGTCATCCCAGATGTCAGGGTCAACCATCGTTTCGGGTTCTACTGATCGAACCTTGAGAGTTTGGAATGCCGAGACGGGCCATTGTATTCACGCGCTTCTTGGTCATACATCTACCGTTCGGTGTATGCATCTTTGTGGTCGAAAGTACGTCTTTTATTTAGTAAATATTGATTAGTTAATTATTTTTTTTAATATTAAGGTTTTTTTTTTAAATGTACAAGGGCTAATTGAATGAGTAATTTTCAGGGTTGTGAGCGGATCGCGTGACGCGACGTTAAGGATGTGGGACGTTGATTCCGGCGAGTGTCTTCATGTCCTCGTGGGTCACATGGCGGCCGTCCGTTGTGTTCAATACAATGGGAATTTGGTTGTGTCGGGTGCATATGACTTCGTAGTGAGGATTTGGGATCCCGAAAGGGAAGAGTGTCTTCATCAGCTCGAAGGACACACCAACAGGGTCTATTCGCTTCAAGTAAATTTTACATTAAATTAATTACATGAATTGTAAATTAATCAATTGTTTTTTATTTAGTTTGACGGTGTTCACGTTGTGAGCGGTTCTTTGGACACGAGTATTCGGGTATGGGATGTTGAGAGCGGATCATGCAAGCACACACTCATGGGTCATCAAAGCTTGACGTCTGGGATGGAGCTGAGAGACAAATTGCTCGTGTCAGGAAACGCGGACTCGACAGTCAAAATCTGGGACATTGGGACAGGCCAGTGCCTTCTCACTCTTACTGGTAAGTCTTAACTGTTATTTTTATAATTTGAAATAATATGAAATATATAATTTTTTGATCAACGTGTCGATCTGATTTCCAGGGTTAAATAAACATCTTAGCGCTGTGACATGCCTTCAACTCATTAACAAATTCGTCATCACTTCTTCAGACGATGGAACAGTCAAATTATGGGACATCAAAACAGGTTTGTTCACCTTAAATCCATATATGAATAGGAATCCATACATAGAATCCATGTAAATACACAATAAATCCTCTAAGGATGAGTTAGGAGTTTAACTAAATAATAATGGAATGTGATTGTAGGTGAATTTGTGCGGAATCTCGTGGAGCTTGCAAGTGGAGGGAGCGGAGGGGTCGTGTGGCGAATTCGCGCCTCAGAGACCAAGTTGGTTTGTGCCGTTGGGAGCCGGAACGGGACTGAAGAGACGAAATTGATAGTATTAGATTTCGAAGCCGAGGCGCCGCCTAACTAAGGGAAAAGTCCAACCTCGTCAATGTGTTCAACTCCCTACTCCAATACATTGAGTACGACAGACAAGTTAAAAATATATTCAATTATTTATGTAAATACGACAAAAACATATAACCGTAAAGTAAGATAATGGAAAAGATTTTGCTCAACTCTCTCCAAATAAACAATGAAGAGGCATACTTTTTTAAACGATAAGATATATTATGATATATAAACATTATATTGAATAATTAAGAAAAGAAGAGAGGTGGAAGCTCTCAAAAGGCTCATTTAGATTAAAGAATACAATAAGGATACATCACATGAAATGACTTACAAAATATTAATTAATTAACACACTGGAATCCTTGTTAAACACTTCACCATGGACGTAAGATTATGAATTGTATGACTATTTAGTTATTAAGATATTTGTATTACTTGGCTATATACATAGAATACTTTAATACTCATTCACATCACAGTGCTTGCAAAGAAGGAAAAATTAAAGAAGAGTAAAATAAGAAAATGAATTTCCAAATTGATTCATTTTCACTAATTGACTTTCAATGATGCGTTGATCTTTAATCAAATTAATATTAGTTAATTACCATTAAGTGTATGAACCTACACAGAGTTTTAGGAAAAAAGTAAATCGTGATTCATCTTATTATTTAGTTATCTTTAATGTTAGTTCTTAGATCAATGAATATGTATTATGTAACGTATAAATAATTTGTGTTTTAAATTGAATTGTAATTGTGTGTAAATTTGTCCTTCGTTGAATGAATTTCCTTTCTTACAAGTTGACTCTTTATATTTATAATGTATTTCTATCAAATCCCCTCTTAAGGACTTTCACTTGGTTGGAAGTCTCTTACATGAAACTTGTGATTCTTACTTGAATCTCTCTTATGGATGTTTATGTACTATATATACTTATTATATATTTCCAATGGTTCAACAATGGACTGCGCGGGTGGCATTATAATAACTGCCGACCCAAATATATATACTTATATATACATTCATGTATTTAAAGAGGGAAATACTCAATTTGTCGTCTGTAATCAACGGTTCATGAATGGAGACTTTGTTCGAATTTGAATGAATGTCATAAAAATATAAATTTAATTAGGCCCACTTCTTCAATTTACTTAAATGTGAGATTATTCAATTGTAAAAAGGAAAATAACAATCAATTATTCTGAGACTCGAAAATTAAAAAAATGCCACTTATGAAGTTCAAATCTTTTCATTTTCATAATTTCCCCCATGGTCCTTCTTTCTTTATTACTTTATTACCTTTTGAGGACTCAACGAGCGTATTTGGGAATTGGAGCTCATGGCATGCCATGCCAAAGAGACATTTAAGTTCCTCGTATAAAAACTGTAAAAAGAACTTTATTGCTTTCTCCGTCTGGTTTCCCTCATTTTGAGGAACCTTTGGGGTTCAATAGGAATTCCTCGGATCCAAGAGGAGTTGAATAACTAAAACAATCTTGGGTTTGAATCAAAAATTCATAATAATCATGAGAGACTCAAAGGGTATCTAACCGAGAGAGCTATGCTCAAGTGGGGCATAGTCCTACTATGAAATATAAGTAGAAAAGTATGATTGTTGCAGCAAGGGTAATTACTTGTTTCTGAGCGAGGTGGAAGGGAGATTAGGGCGAGGGAGAGACAATGGATGTAGAAGGGGAATATTGATAGGGTGGCTATATGCACATTTCCCCTGTTTTATAATTTAGAAGGTGGGTGAAGTTGCGTGGGGCTCAACACGGGAGTTGTCGGGAAGTTTGGCCGTCGAGTTTCCCAGTCGTGTTTTGAGGGTTGGAGGGGAAACGTGCTCGCTCCCAATCCCACAAAACTTCACCGCTTCCCCGAGAAATCTCACAAATTTACAAAAATCCTCCCCACTTACCAAACATCAACTTACACTCATTCACACACAAGCACACGTGAAGAATCAAGTTCTCTCAAGTTTCAAACTTCCCATCAAACTTTACAAATTTCTAGAGAAAACCAATACAAATTTCTAGAACGTATATATATACATCATTAGCTATTATTATTTCCCCAATACATATATGAATACTTATAAAAATGTGATTTCTCATTTATTCATACTTCCCAGCGTGTGTCAACTAAGGATAAATGGATGTGGAGAACCGTGAAAGATCGAGTTTTAATTTCTATGGAAATTCCCTCATTAAAATGAAATAATAAAAAATTGACAAAGTTTTAATGTGAAAGTTATATAATATTATTAGTACTTTTTTCACATCCAGAACTTATGAGAGAATAAGGACTCACTATGCGTCACGGTTGAATATGTAAATTCTTTCAAATTCAATTTTCCACTGGAGATTTCTCCCAATTTGGTAAGAAAACTTGTGAGCTCGCTTTTGCCCATCTAGTCTCTTCTCATGCGTGTATTTACATATAAAATAAAAATGTAAATAACAAGGTTGAAAATGTGATTCAAAATGTTCGGATTATACGCTCAATCACGCTTAATGCTTGTTAGTTCATGACTTCATCCTCCTCGCCATCATTTGGCCAAAGGAGAAGGAGAAAAATCCCAGAGAAAGTCTCAAGATCATAAAGGGAATTTCTCCTCAGGGTGGCCTTTTAATGGGACTAAGAAATTGTATTGTGAATTTACAACGTCCCTTCCGCATCTTCCATTAACACCTCAATCTCATTATCATGCTGATAATCCTCTCCACGCGGGACGTGTGTATCTGACGACACCCGTGCGCCCATCGTTTCCTCTCCCTCCGAGAACCAAAGCGAGAAAGACCAGAAGACCCATATAATCATCCATGCTCTTCCCCCGCGTCATTAACCATCCACCAACTGGTTCACCTCTTTAACACTAATTATACCATGATCACATGCACTCCTGAATAGTGAAACATAATGTATTGGGAGTTTACCCTTTCCATAAAATCACTATAGACTATAAACTGTCCAACAAATATTCGCCCGGCGAATATGGAAAGGGGGTGAACTCCCAATACATACTACTTTTAACACTATTATAGAGAAACATAATGTACTACTATTTATATAGTAAGTATTAGTCTATGATGAGGTATAATAATAGGAGAGGGTCATTAATTAATTCAATATCACTTTCAATGACTCATCGATCACAATTTTCCATATACAAACCTTGGGTGTAGATTTGAGCCTAGAAGGTAATGATAGAGAAAAGTTCTAATGTCCTTGACAGTGGGAAAGAGGAATGGACAAAAGTATTGAACACTTTCATATTGACTCTCTAAGGTGAAGGGGGAACACACGTTGAGTCCTAAATACAAATTGTCCAGATACGTACATTCCGTCCCCTTTTCACATCCATTAGTTGAGTTAAGGTATATGTATCTTAATATTTATATAGTGCGTGTCTCCCTCAGCCTCACATCGCCATTGACTTCCCATGTATTGACATAGCGGAACGTGTGTGGAAGAGCGGAGCTCTGATAGGAAGGATTTGAAGAATGTGACCGCCGTGTCAAGAGCAGAGTTTCACAATCCAATTATGCGCCCCTTGTGGGCTTGACACACACGGTGACCACACGAGGAATCCAAAATCCCCTTTATCATCACAATATCTCCTCTCTATGCCTATTAATTACAAAGAAACGGGCTCATTTAATTAAACCCACTCCCATTAAACCCTGTGTGTTTTCTCCTAATCAAGCCTCCCCTCTTTGAAATGGATATCGGGCGATGGATGGGAAAGAATACGTTCAAGTCTAGAGTTCCCTCGCAGAGGGAATTGACCCAACACAAGGGGATAATTTATTGAAAAGAACTTCCAAATTACATTAAATGACAATTCTCACTAGACTCATCATCCCGCAGAGATCCCCTCAACCTCTCAACTCCAATGACAAACTTACAAACTCACGAACACGGTTTACATTCCATGTACCATATACTCATATACCTATTGAGATGAATCTTGTTCTGGTATATATTCACAGTGCATGAGCAATCAATCCGAGTCTTACTCCCATTCGATACATCTCTTGTAGCTACATCTCTAATAGCTTTACATTCACTCTACAAATTCCAATATTTCGCTCAAATGTGAGAATTATATTATATTTGCTTTATATTCGCTCAAATGTGAGACACAATTTATTGGAATGCAATCAAACCTCTCGAAAGGTCTCCTCTACCTAGTCTTTGGCCTTTTATTGCATAGTCAAGTCCTAGTCAAGTCGGGTCTTGAGACCTGACTAGGACCTGACCATTCCTCTTATTGGTTTCAGAAGACAAAGATCTGACTAGGACCTGACTCAGGTCCTGGAGAGATCAGAGAGTCCAAAGACCAGGGCCTGACCAGGACCTGGAGAGACCTGAGAGTCCAAAGACCAGAACCTGACTAGGACTCTCGGAGAGTTAAAAAAAACCTGTTCCGAACTGACTAGGCTGAAGTGGGTGGTTGGGGTGAATTGAAAAGGTCAGGTCCTAGTCAGACTTTTCGAGAGGTTTGGCTTACATACATTTGTATATATATGTAGTATAAATTCATATGGTGCTAAATACAAGCATACAAAAGGCGAGTGAAAGGAGAGTGAGATAAGTTTCGCGAACGAAGCCTGTGTTCACGAGTAAAATAGCTCATTAAATTCTGCTCTTTGAAATGAGCATTTAGGCCTTTTGAAAGGTTTATCAAGCTTCTCTGCGAGTCTCTTTATTACCTGGTCATGTGATACATATTATATGATAAACAGGATGGAAGGAGCACTCAGGGTTCCTTTTCCTTCAAAGGCTTTTAAAGAGGAAAATAGAAGAAAATCAATAGAAGATGGAGAGATTTCCCGGTCTTCTGAGAAAGGTGGAACTGAGTCCATCACTACATATAATGTAATGCATTTATTTTCCTAAAGGTGCATTGAAACTCTTGGTTTGAATAAACATAAATCTTCGAACCGTCGGTCTCAACGGGAGAATCATACGGTTGAGGAATAAAGGCGAACATGCTTTATTACCCTCCATATTTACTTATTCCACTTTGCTTTTTACCTTTTAGAACTGGACTCGGAGATGTAACCAGACCCGGCTGCCCATTACCAAATTTATAACTACAAAAAGCTACAAAAACTTGTACTTACTCGAAAGGGAATTCATTCTAAGATTCCATTTGTATAAATCTCATATCCTAATAAATTTACGACTAATAAAATGTGTTCATTCCGTAGGTAATGTATATTCACCAGGGAAGACGATATATGTAAGTACATATTACTTACTTTATATGTCATATTAGTACAATGTAAATAAAATTCGAATGCAGAGAACATTTTTAATAAGAAATGAAAGAATATGTAACAGTGAAATGCTCATAAAGCCCCACTCTTTTGAATGCCCCCTCTATCCTTTTAATCCTTTTTAACATGTAAGGATAGGGAAAAAGATAGAGTGGGGCATTCAAAGGAGTGGGGCGTTATGTGCGTTTCACTGTTATGATAAAAAGGCTTTTTTCATATTACAAACTTGATTCATTTTCTCCAATATTCACTCATTTGAACAACCAGAGCCAAGGAGAAATTTACTTAACGGGACTGAAATCTCTCCCATACATTCTCATGTACAAAAATAGGATTTCCTTGCAACGTGTGTTTTTCTCAAATGCTTCTTAAATACATGGGTTTTGGCTCTCAAATGAAAAGCATATTTATGCTTTCTCCCATTTTTTAAGGGTAGACAGGGGGATAGGATTTTTTATACGGACTGACCATGTGAGATCATTCTCGGGCCTGGAGAATTGAAAAATGTATTACACGAACGAAAGCTAGATATCCGAAGATATATGGCATGTATACTCTGTATTATAATAAATGCACTCCTAGTCAACTGTGCTTATTGAGGTCGACTACATTGTTGCATACACGTGTTTAGAAAATATACTATATATATTACATATAATATATTAGGAGATATACGTACGTGTATTGCCAATTCCCTTTCCTCATTCCAAGAGTATATTGAGTAGGGAAATTGTGTTTTTCCGCTGATGCAGGGACATTTGTTTGAGAGCGGAGGGTTTTTGGAAGTTTACAATTCCCCCTCATTTTTATTGTTTTCGGGGAGGTCCATTGAAGAGGCGGAAAGAGCCTCGTGGGAAATATCCCACAAGGAATTCACAACCACCTTTTTTTCAAAACAAGGCAACCTTCAACCCCTCAACTTTTTAAAATGAGAAAAAACCTATTTGAATCTCTCTTGATGGATTTGAAGGATTTAACGGAGAAATCGGAGAATTCTTATAGGATTGCGGGAGTCGGAGTGGAAAAACTATTTCATACACTCACCTGAATCTCCCAGGATTCTCAAAACATATCTATATCATTTATCTACTGTCTATACCACTAAACTACTAGCTCACCAATAATAATATATCGAAAATTTCTATGCATAGTAATGCTAGGAAAGTCATACAAATTTAAGATACGTTTGAAAATCTGAAAAGTCTGCATTTCGTTTTGTATGTATATTGAAAAATATATCCTATACATATAATCTAAATATAATCCTATAATCCTATGCATTTACTCACCATGGTAAATATCATGGTAAACTTCCTCGAAGCAATTTAGGAAATTTTTATAACTTGATTTTCCATTTGAATGTTAATTTTCCCTAAGAAATTTTAATTAAATATGCATCTCATCATAAAATGGAAATTTTAATTGTTAGTTAATTCTAAATAAAGGGCAAATGACATCTTCATTAGCGTCATATTTTTATTATCATCACCATAGCATGAAGTGTGTAAATAACGGAAACTTTTTTAAAAGTTAAATTTTATAAATGAAAAATGAACTAATGAGTTTTGTAAATAGAAATATCTCTTAACTTTCACTCTTGCCAAGTCGATTTTTTGAAAGCAGAGTGAAAATGGTTTATTTGGTTTTAGGAATATGAATATGATGAAAGTTGTTATTTAATTTCTAATATTTTTGTTTAGGTTGACAGGAGATGCGATGGAATTGGCGAGGGTCTGAAGGAGAGAAGCATCATGCCAAGTGGGATTGTCATTTTGCTTCTATCGATTCGTGAGTGTCTTCCGGTTCCTTCACTTTTCTTCCTCATCTCCGTCCGAACAATCTCATCAGAATTTCCGACCCCGTCGCCACTTGAGCAACTCGCTCTACTCCGCCTCAATGAGGATTTATGAGATCTTTTTTCCCTGGCGCCCTTTAATTAGACTATATATCTTCAATATATATCTATCGCGTCAAAGAGCCTCTCGAATACACACAATTTCCTCAAATCTGCATCTCATGGTGTATATTACGTGTTCATTCATCCACATACATCCATACTCGCAACTCACAGTGAAACAAGCTTATATGCATTTAACATTCATCAAACACAAAATGTAATAAAAAACCCATTTGTTATCCCAGAAACTTTTAGGCTTGTAATTGTGTAAAGAAGCAATTGAAGTTTACTTTTCCTCGGCCACTTCACACTGTAGTGAAACTAAATATTTTTATTATCTCAACTTTTAAATTGGATTTAGATAAATTAAAAATTTCATTAAAGAAAACACCCCAAGTAATTAATAATCACTCAACTTATAAATGTAATATATAGATATATTTTAATATTAACTTGTTTTTTATCCTTATGTTCTAATAGAGAAAAATGCCTAAATAAAGATTAAGTGAAGCTATCTATGATTGTGTAGAAATACCTAATCCTATACCAACCATACATACTAATATAGTACTATTGTTCCGAGCAGCCAAAAACTGATGTCCTGGTCCACATATCTTGAGAATATCTCAGTCATCCAAAAATGATGATAATAATCAACGTTATCTTAAGACATCATAGGGATTTCGAATTTGTGATATCATTTTACCTACCCTTAGGATATCATCAAAATGATTAGAAAAATAATATCCATAATTTCAATCTCTGATGCCATTAAAATATGAGTTTTTAAATAATAAAAGTCCGAGTATGGACGTCTATAATTGAACCAATTTTAGAAAAATTCTTAACTTTAATTCATAATTAATTCACAAGTATTACCAAAATTAATAATTTTCATGCAAATACCACTTAAAAATGATCCATTGAAGGGGACTTGTAAGTTAAATGCAATTTAGTTAAAAGATAGTTTAATTGGTATACTTAAATGTGTCAGAATTTCATGTTGGCTAATTCATAGCTAAATGTAATAAGGAAATATGCAAGACCAATGTAAAAGAATCGAAATACATGTGGGGTAAACCGGGTTATGGATGTATGTATAACTGTGGGATGGTGTTAATTATTAAATATATATATCATTGTTAGGGTGTTAGTAAATATAACAAAGAAATCTTAATATAAGCTTCAAAATAGGTCCTAACTTTGTCAAAATTTGGAAGAGTACATGATTTTTAGGATAACCGTAGGACCACAATTAGGCGGACATTTTTGATCATATGGAGCTTCTCAAGAGATCCTAGGATATCCTACATCCTAAAGATGATATCCTAGGGATGAGCTCACAGAAGCTCAAAGATCGTTTTAGGATAACCTGAGGAGATTCAGTGGCTGCTCTGGATACTACCTAAATACATGTATATAAATGTACAGGGTCGTCAATATCTTCTTTCCGCCTTGCTGAATTCCACCCTCTTTTTAAGATACGAGAAATTCCGAAAAGCGGAAAGAAGATGTTGACGAACCTGTACTGTACATACATACCTATGTATAAATAGTTAATGTATGCCTATTATATACATAGGAAGTACAACCACACGAGTGGGTAAATAGTAGTTTATATTAAAGAACTTAGGGTGTTTTGTGGATATTTATTAATAAAGAGATATTTACAATGGTGGGGTTTAATGGACCCACAGCACTCTCCTCTTTCTAATTAGTAGTGGAGTGATTAGCTCCACTTCACCTTAAGATCCTCGGCGAGTCCTCCTTGGTAAGCGCTGAGCGGGATGGTAGAAGGAGTTGTTGGGAGGAATTTCCCCTTGGTCATAAAATAGGATCCCTTCAACTTCCCCATTTTTCACTCTAATCTCATTAGAAGGGAAGAGGAGGGAAAGGGTGAGAGGAGATCATTTATTTAATTACTTGTATATTCACCATCGACTTGCTCTTCACTTTTCTGCTTAATTGAGGACGTTCATAATTAATGACCCGGCCATTTGCGGCTTTGAAGGATAAAAACGAAGGAATCCCCAATTCACGACCAGCCCCTTAGAACTGAACATCTTGAACATTTATTTAGGAAGAGAAATGTAAATACATGGGAGAGAGATAAAGTATGTGCAGGTTTTTTATTTAGAAAGGAGGAGAAGGTGAAGAATCAATAGGGTTTTTCCCTTTTCCTCCCATTCGAATGGAAAGTGGAGAATAAAGTGAAAGTAATTGTGAGAAAGTCGGAGTTTACGTCTTGAACGATGTGAAAAATTCACCTTGGTTGGCTTAATCGTTCATTTGGCATTCAGTGGTTTTCTTCTCGTAAATTTCTTGAGGTCCGTTGAGCTCCAGATTTTGAGATTCAATTGAAAACCGACTTTCCTCGACGACGAAGACAAACGAGGAGGCATTTTTCTTCATAATCTTCTACTAGACATATGAAAATGGACCAGGAGAGGATTGAGGCATTTGGAAAAGAGAGACACACATGGAGATTCCGGGTCTAATAAAATATGTAGTTGAGAAGGGAGGACGCGGAACGGACATACATAGGCCGTTCAGACACCCCTAGGAAACCCATTAAGAGAAATAAAATCTCCATTACATTTTTAATTAGAAAGTCTCACAAGATTTATTAACTTCTTTCTTTCGCGCGGAGAAGGAAGGAAGTCGATGTTTCCTCTTCTTCCAAAACACAATTAACTCTTTATTTATTCCTTTTGTTTTTCCAAAGAGCAGAAATAATTCTCGCTAGTTTTTCAAAATTTATTAGAAATGAAAAGTATTTTTTAATTCTTTTTCAGTACTTAATTAGTTTGTTTTGGGTAATTTATAAATGCATTTGAGTTATTAATGTCATTTGTTTGAATATTAAGTTACGTTAATTTATTATTTAAATAATTGAATTTTTCAGTTTCAACACTCGATTCTTCTTATGTTGAAGTCATCGGCCCGACAGAGTTTTTTTCACTTGGCGGCAGCGATCTCGTGGTCAAATACAGGGCATTCAATACCACAAACTACCCGCCGTTTCTCTTTGAGCTGAGGGATGCCGCTGGTGAATTTCTCGTCTCGCAAAACTCATCCGACTTTCTTGGCGAGGAATGGAAAGAGGTAACAAATTCATTTTATTTCCACTCCTTCCTGTACATGTACTACTCACATACCTAAGTATACCTACCTATGTCAAGTATGCTATATTCAGTATATGCACACTCCCTATACATTATATTTAATTATACAAAATATACATATAAATATATATCCCAATAGCGGCATCTTTTTACAAAAGCGATACACATATACTTATTTTTCTCATCCTTTTCTGTAAAATTTAATTTCACTTTTTCACACACTTTATATACTTATTAAATACAGAAAATCCAATTTCCATGTAATTTTTCCAGTTGTACATACAAAAGACTTTTGAACTACTTTAGTGTATTGATGTAATGTATGTATTAATACACTATATGCATGTATGAATTTTTGGACATGTATACCTATTCACTTTTGGCATTCCCTTAAGCGTATGGGTATATATGGGGAATATATATTAGATAAATAGGAAGTTTAGGAAGCATGTTTGTTCCTTGTAAGTAATGTGAGTCTTTTCATCAATTTCTTTTGAAATTGAAAAGGTTTACTACTAAAATGCCCTATATTTCTTCATTATATATTTACTCTCCTATATTTGCCAAAGTATCGAGTTTTTCTTTTTATCGTTACTCTCTTTTTGAGGAGTTTATTAGGTCGAGGGTTTTTCCTCATAGCTGGGTCTTCTAATCTTTGTTTGAATCAATATATAAGAAATTTAATAATAGTAAATAGTGAGGGCCAGCAATTTAATTTTATATCTTTCTCCGCCAGCAAATTTCCTTCCGCTCCCCAACTTCAAATTCCTTTTCAATTTCCCCAACATTTCTCCTCCTCAAATTAATATCTTTCGACTCTGGAATTCATATATTTGGACTATATAAGTTCTTCCTTCACTCCTAATAATGTATTTCATATATTACTTATAATCTTCGCACAAAACATGTTTTTCATGCATGAATGTTGCTCACTATTTACATATTCCCTCTTTATTATTTCTTGTGGCCTGAATGGGAACAATGGATGTCAACGACATTGTTCCGCAGTGTCTGTACAGGAATCGGAGCTCTGTCCTTCTCATACAACACTACCACAAACTCCACATGTGAATACGAGAAAGTATATTTTACTTGTGGCACAAACTCACAAGGAAGTGCCATACAGAGTTTCGGGAAGCGGGAGATTGAATAAATAATGAATTGTTTTGAAGGTGACGTTCGATTGCGGTCTCTTTGTCCGCTCCGGCTTGTACGAACTCAAGCTCTGGGCTTCCGACCAACTTCTCCAAAGGGTCGAGTTGAACGTCTCGAGTCCTCAGATCGACTTTGAAGTCCCCCATCGACTCGAGACCTTCACGGCCTCTGTGCCATTGTCATTCGGCTTCACGCGGAGCCACTGCAAACCGCAAGTGGCCCTCCCGCCTTCAGAGCTCCTGCTCCGCCACTGCGACCCTTTCAGCGAAGAGCCCTGTGGGAAGCTCAAGACCTTCGCCTCCCTATATGACGAACCGCTCCGGGCTCTCGAGGTTCGCTCATTCAACAATTCCTAGCTTCATGGGCTCAATGGGAAATTTGCAGGAGGAAGGTCGGCTCACGGTCAACGTGGATTGCCATTTCTGGTCGCGGAACGGAACGTTCCTGGTGGAAATAAGGGAAAAGACGAACGGCGTTTCTGTAGCCAAGAGCCAGGAGATTACGTAAGGGAAAATCTATTTTCTTATTAAATTCACAATTTGCAAATTGAGGGCAAACCCCGAGTTTCCATTCAATTTGTTTCCGGACAACATCTCGTGTAGATCTTTTCCCTTTTCTTTTCACACGGGGAAATCTCCTGTTTGCTCAATAGGAATTTAATGAATTCCGAAAACCTCAAACTCGCTAACTCAGCGAGGGAAATTGGATTCTATCTACTTATCCCATTTGCGTCAAACTTTATTCAATTTCCTACTTCTCCTAAACTATGCATGGACATTTGTCTTTGTGCTACTGGGGAAGGCCCAAAAAGACCCTGTACAAGACATACACAAATATAATGGATCCAATCTGTTGACCAGGTAATATGAAACAAGCATTAACCAACTCGGCTCTATTGTTCCTCCCAACCGGATTTTGAATCCAATGAAGCAGAGATTTCAAACCCTTTAGATTTCTCAATAATTAAATAAACATATTCGCTCAACATGGCTGGGGTTCTTTTGACTCGCATTTCAATGACTCTCTCCCACTCAAACCCTCCATTCCAACTCAAGGGGACTGGTGTTTAAAACAAATGCTCGGAGACTCACAGAAAGTTTCCTCGATGTGAAACAATTCCTTGACTAAACACGTCACAGTTCCTTTTAATCCTAAGGAGAATCTAAGAACTTTTCAAACTTTGACGCTCGATGACTCGAAATCTTCCTTAAGCCTCCGCCTGGAACAGAAATCCCCTGCTCCATTTATGAAAATTTAATCTTCAATAGGCAACTATTGAGACTTATATGTCTTGTATTAAATTTGCATACATACTTATACATTCAGTTTATACGCTTTGGATTCCGATACAGCCATCCATACCGTTATAGGTAGATGCTAAATGCCCATGTATGCATATAATATATCTTTTATTTTAAAACAAGGGCATTCACACTGTATTCAAAGTTATGTGGATACACGAAATAATAGGTACTATTAACCGAAAAGAAAGTTTATATGAGCATTAGTAAAAGTGCTTTCAAATACTTTCCAAATACTTTCAAACAGTTGTTAATTGTTTAAACACATGAATGCATGTGTTGATGTTGAGTGGTGGCATATATACAGTTTGTAGAACTGGAGTTTCGTATGAAGGTCTAAGGCCAATTTATGTTTTGATATTTGAGGGTCGAGTGGAGCGGGAAGTTCTCGGTCGTTTACAAGAAGCCGTCGATCGTCCCGTGCCGGAAATGGGTCCGCGTCTCCGTCTCCCACCCCACATGCATACTGAGAGGACGAGACCGCGTGAGGGTGTTTGCCCACGAGCCGCTCCCGGTCCCGTCGCTCCTCGCCCCCAACCGAGTCTCCTACATCGGAGAAAGGGAAATCAAAGCTGGACGACGATCCATCGCCTTCCCATGCAACCTCTTCTCACAAAGGTCACCTTCGCACACTATGAGAATGAGAAGTATTAGGAATATATAGACTAAAGATGGTAGAGGAAATATGAGTGCAATGGGATTACTGTGCTCATAACCACAATGATTAGCCAAGAAGACTTTTAAAACTTTTGAACGAATAAAGTGCCCTACAAACAAGTAATATCTATGTTGAGCTGTATTGATCTAAGAATTTTAATTCTAAATTCGTGAAAGTAATTTTGAGTATTTTTTTTATTAAATTGGGAAAATTCCTTTTAGTGAAACTGTTAAGAAGCTCAACGTGCTCAATCACGGTAGATTGGGGTTTAAATACATTTCATACTCGATGTTACCTGTTGTGAGCTTGTGGGTTGTTTTATCGGACGGGTGGGAGTTGTAAACTCCCTTCTCTCTCTATTACACAGAGAACAATAAAGCTTTATACGGTAGACTCGTTAAGAATTACTATTTAGAAATTAAGCGTACTTTCCTGGTATGTACTATATGTATATGTACCAACTCTACCAACCATTTGTATTTAGACCCATACACAGTCTAAATGCATATATTTATTAATGTATGAGTATAAATTTTGTATAGATATCAAATAAACACATTATAAGTATTTAATTGCACAGTATAGAGTTTAGCCTATACTACCTACTTAAAGAGTCTTGGATAATAAAGATTATAAACGTGGTTGATGTATTAATGTGTTTTTATGGGTTAGATATTCCCAGTACTGTTTCCAGTACATATCGACTGGGGGTGACGGGAGCGTCTCGGCCGTTGTAGAAAGCTGCGTTCCGACTTTCTCCTCAATGCTTTCTCGTGAGCTTCAAAATCTCCTTTTATTCTATACATAACAACATAAGAGTTGAATGTAACAGGGTTTTCTCAACGCATTTAATGATGTAATTTGACCATGACTCAAAGAATAAGGCTACTTAAACATTTACTAAATTAGATGCTCTATTTACATAATATTGAATCTTATTTGCATAGTCTCGAGTTTTTTGTGAGTCGAAAGAGAAGTAATTAGTTTAAGGAGCGTATGTAATAGATCAATATTGACTCTCTTCCTCACTCATTTCCTCTCCTTCATCTTAATGAGGCTGTTTACAGAAGAAGCAATTTCCTCTTCGTTCGTTTCTCTCAGAGCCAGAGACTAAATTGAGTAACAAGTAAATCCTTTCACTCTATTAAAGACCATCTAATTGCCCCTTTTCCCCACACTCCCCTATGGATTCCTCCAAAAAGAGAAAATATGATGTTTAATAAACTCGCACACACACACACACACACACACTTTGATCCTCAGTCTTACAACGGATACATACATCGGATCATATTTTTAAATTTATAACTTATTACATAACGTATTACATAACCATTTATGATACTTATACTGACGATATATATAATATACATCATGCATATCATTTAATATTAAATACATTGTTATCAGGTTATCACATATATTTACTAAATTATTTCTTTGAGTTATGTATAATACTAATGAATACATATGTATGTATTTATATAGTTGGTATTGAACTAATATTTATTAGCAAAACAAATCAAACTTTATTCGCGAATAGTCCGTGTTACAACAAAATAAAAATTCATTTTTACATTATAATTTATAATTACTATAGGTTAGCAAATGAATAATTGTGTATGAAAAATTTGGAAGTATTTATATATTTCTTTTTAACATTGAATTTTTAGAAGGGGGTTGGGGGTCTTGGAGCAATTGGAGTCCTTGTTCTTTATCATGCGGAGATACCGGCAAACAATTTCGCTACAGACTTTGTGATTCTCCGCATCCATCATTGGGATCCAGCTTTTGCCAAGTAATTTTTACTCTTTTAAAAACTTCATCCAATAATTTACCGCCAAACTACAATTCCCAAATAATAATATAAGAACTTTAACATTTTCAAGTATTTATAGCAAACAATATATTAGAATGGAATGTATATGAAAGTCTCTTAGTTAGGTTAAAGTAGTGGTGGGAAATTTGGGAGATATGATGATTAATGTATAAGAATGTCTTTTAGGGAGATTCGATCGAAGAACAAAACTGCTCCGAACTTCCACCTTGTATTGAAGAGGTTGAGGAGAAAGTGGAAGCCACCGTCCCTCCCGTCTCCATTGAAGACTATTTCAAGAGGAACCGAACAGGGGGATGCGAGTGCGGGTGCAAATTAGGGGACATTCCCCCTTCCACCAATTCCTCCCTCGTCTTTCTCTTCTCCTCCAACCACTCGTCCTGCGAGGACGAGGACGAGGAGGAACATCATCAGCTCAGATGGATTCTTCAAGTAAACTTTCTTCCCTTCTTACTTATTTATTTCATCATCTCCCCTTTTAGTCTCCAAACTTGTTCTTTATCACCCATATATCCCAAATGTGATGAATACAGTTACCTAGTACGGTTAGTATTCTTATTCTTGTATCATGTTTTATATATTTAATATGCAAAATATTATATTATCTGTGTATTATGTTATATAAAAGACAAGATTTTTTTTTAAAACTTACCCCGGCGGGAAATTCCAAAAGCTTTTGTCTTTCCAAATGAGATTTCTTAATAAGCAGGCGGATGGGAAAGGAAGTCGGAGCGCCTGAACATGGTTTGCTCATTTGGAGAAAAGAGATAAAATTCTTTTCTTTATATTTCTTCCGAGTTGTCTGATGAAATGATTAAGGAAGCTCTGAGTTTCTCTGAAGTCTTTTGAGGCGTCGAGTGAGTCGTAAAGTTGTTTGTAGGCAGCGGAAGGTCGACTCAAACTCCAAGTCCAACACTTGGCCTCCCAATGCATCAGGATGAGTTTTCGCGACGGCGAGCCGCCCGACTCCAATTTGCTTCAAGTGACGAGCTCCGGGGGTGAAATGCGGCTTTGGAAGGATCTCCACATCCTCTCAACTGGACCTGCTATTTCCATCATGGCTTCAGAGTCGGCCACCAACTGCTCGACTCATTTCTTGTTCTTTGCTGCCGAGTATGTTCTCCTGGTCGAGCAAAACCCGCAAGGTGAGCCTTTGCTAAATTGATCAAAATCATTTGCCTGTTTGACCTCAATATTCTCAATTCAATAGAAGGAATACACGAAAGTACTCGAATGTATTTAATACCTACATTAATACATATGTATGTACCTAGAAGTATGTTAAGTATATTTACATATACCTATATGTGGCATGAGAAATCGTTGAATAAATTGAAATAAAGTTGGTGAATGAATTAAAATTGAATTGGCAAAGTCTTTTATAAAGTACTTAAGTTTAGAGGAGAAGTATTGAAGTATTTATTTGTTAAATGCTATTTACCTTGTATTTACATAGTTTTAAAGCCTATGGGCTCACGGCATATGCTTATGTTCGTCCGAAGATTCGTATAGGTTTATTTGCTCAGGTCGCTTATCACAGAGTGATCGATGTGAAGGCTTATTTATGTAGAACATGGGATTGAGCTTATATAATTTGTTTGTCTCTCCAGATCTCCATGAAATAATTGAGAGTCTGATAGTGTAAATTGTGTATTCATTATAGTGGCTAGCTCAAAGTTAGATTTCAAAAGAGAGGCTAATAAAGTAAGATGAAAGCGGTGGGAGAATATTGTGTATTAAAAGGTTGTAATAAGGGACTTTCTTTCCAGTTTGTGATTCCATTTCATTTGGGGCGAGAGAGGCTCAATAAATCTCTCAGAATTCACTGGATGGAACCGGGTTTTCAATCAAATTTATTAATTCCTCCAAGTCTTTCCTTTGAGTTGGGTATCTCGACTCATTTGAAAACGTTCCTTGCCAGACGCGCTCACTTCATGCGCTATAAATTGCCCATACTAGTCTTGTTCATTTAATTTGAGGGAAATTCATTAACGTAATTTTCAGCCGTTGTGGAACTGAGTGGCGAGTCCTGGGTCTTCCTCTTTTGCAAGCTGAGTTTCCTGGTGTTCGTGGGGCTCTCCATTGCCTCGATGACCGGCGGATGTGCGACGAAGTTTTATCGAAATTACAAATACAAACAATTGAGTTTCAGGGGAGGCGAAGACGAAGTTGACGGTGAGTCCACTGTCACGGCCCTCACAATCCTCCCGTTCGACTACGCCCATTTTAGGCGCTTGCACTTCTTGCGCCTCCGTCGCTTCCTGCTCGCACCAAAGGTCCTGAAAGAGCACAAAGTGCGGTCGTTCCCGACGACGCCCACGAAGGTCGGGGGTTGTAAATGGAAAGCCCTTGGAGCAGCCTCCCAGCCACATCTCCAGCACAGGGAAATTCAAAGCCAAGAGGTTGGAGCAGAGGAGAACAACATTGCCAATGAGAAAGAGCGAAAGGAAAAGGAGAATGAGAAAAGACGGGAGAAAAGAGATTACGAAAAGATCGAGTCCTTCGGAATGAAGAGAAATTCAAACTCGACGATCAACAGCTCTGGGAAATTCTCATCTTGTGGCTCAAGATCCGAAGGAAGAGAATTTGAAGATGATGCGGATCATGATTTCGAGATGGATTATTACGGTCTCTTCATCCACCCTATGATGAATTCAAAATTGAACGACTCAATTATCTCATATTGGGATTATTAATTTGTCCTAATTGAATTTTTAGATTATGACGTGGTGAATGCAGGAACGATTCCAGGCTCGTACCTCGGCCTCGAGCCCGCCTTTGTAGTGTGGAACTCGGAAATGGGACAGGATTCGTCAGAGGGGATCGAGATGAGCAGCGGGCAGGAAAAAGAGTCAACGAGAATCCTGGTCAAGGAAACCTCGCTCGACACTCTTCGCTTTGTCGATGAAGAGGATGGAGACGAACTACAAAATATTAATGAGAGTCAAACACAAGTCTAAACCGAAACTTAATCTTGAATTCAATCTAGTCACAATCACTATAATACTATTAAAACTAACTATCTATTATGTTTACAGGGTGGTCGGTAATTTACTGCGTTTTTTAAATCAATCATATCTTGTTTAAACAGATATAATATACCGATATGATTGGTTTAAAAAACGCAGTAAATTACCGACCACCCTGTATATATGTACCTATGTGTACTCATTATGTAAGTATATTAAATAGTATTTCAAGAAGTTATTCAAACTTATTCAAAGTCATTCTTATTTAAGGATATGAATTTTGAATTGTCATTTGGAGATAATACCTAGTCAACTAATAGTAAATAGAGATTTTAAAGTAACGTGCTAATCATACCTTGAGCTTTTTCCTAAAATATGTACTACGTGTTGGTATACCTAACATTTGCAAAGACAAGAAACGATGGTATTTATTATAAAATATGCAGATATTAGGATTCACTATCCTCAGCAAAACTATGATTTAATATATAATTTGCAAATAATAAGCAAATTCAATGTACCTTAAATTTAATTAAACCTAACTTTAATTAAATATGCACTTCAACCCTATTTAATCTCTCGTATATACATATAATCATACGTATAATACTTAATACAAACCTTATATAGTTTACATATGGGACCTTGCAATCAAAATGATCTATCTCGGAAATCAATTTTTATTTTAAGCGTTTCTAACGATTTTTCAAAATCATTACCATGAAATTTTGAAATATTGTTGATATTCAACGTCATATAAAAAATTTATAATTAATATCAACAGTTTTCATAAAAAATTGAAATTCATCATATTATAATAATAGGATTTTTGGTTAACTAATTTGATCACATTAAAAAAAACTGAAAATAAAATAATCCTTTAGAAACGCTTAAAATAAAAATTGATTTCCGAGATAGATCACTTTAGATTGCAAGGTCCCATATGTATATATACAGGTGTATAATGCATATTTGTACTAATGTATTTATAATACTTACATAATGGTGTCAGAATTCTACAATAAATTAACATTTTCTTATTATTAAGAGCTACTTATGTAAAGTTTCATCATGGACGTTAACATTCGCTTTCAATGTTAAGAATTTAAGAAAATGTCAATTTAGATATCTTTTATACTAATCTTAATTGATTTGGTACATAATTCTGATTACTCACTTAATACTCTTACGTACTTACTTATGCACATAAAGTACATATGTCTGTAATATTATATTTAAGACAAAATTAATCTAATATATAAGTAATATACCTACAACTATAGTTTACCTGAAAGTACTTTATTCATAAAAACAACGTATAATATATGCTTATTATCATCTCTTTAAAAATTGTCTTAAAACCTTTAATATACGTAAATACATACTAACATTAATATGCTATGAAGTCTATACATATACTTAAATATGTTCACGTTCATTAGCCATTTAGTAAAAATATAATACCCAAGTGATTGGGTAGAAGAAATAATCAAAATACCAATCTAATTAAATAGTATATACCTATGTAAGCACTTATACATAGTTTCGATATGTAAATAGGAAGTATTTAATTCAATGTAAAATTATTTATGTCTACAATATAATTCTGAATAAATGCAAAAATTTTGAAGTATAAGAACACTCGCCTAAAAGCATGAAATGAAAATGGATGGTGAATAAAAAGATCCTTAATTTTTACACAATTTCCAATTTACTTCACTTGTAATTTTTGTTGTACCGTGGAAGAAGCAGATTTTGTATTTTGACAAATCAATTTAATGACTCCCATTGATTGTGGACTGGTATTTCCATGATTTGTTTTCTCCTTTATTGCATGGCTGTTTCTTCAAAATGGATTTTTTCGGATTTTGACTCCGATTGTTTGCTGTTTACTTGCATTTTGGATTGCCGTTCAAAGGCTTTCCAAACGATCAACTACATAATTGTCTAAATATTTAGTTTTTATTTATTTACTAAATCCACATACCATTCCGTGACCTTTGAGACACATTGAGTGTTTCCTATGAAAAGTAAACTACTCGCATAATTCATTATTAACTCTTTTAAGCCCTCAGCTAACTTCCCAAGTACTTGACATCCATGAGTGTAACTCTCTTGTTTTGACCTTATATAGCTAAATAAATATTAAATCGTACTTCACAATTTTAACATATTTATGATTTAATTCTTATTCTTTAGCTCATTAAGACTAAAACTTCATCTTACATTTGCTTTTACCTATTATGTAAATGTCATTTTATTATATTGTAAATAAATATGTATTGAACTCTTACTATTATTGCCTAATTGTATGTTTTATCTTGTATGGCAAAGTTAAAGTTAGTTGAATAGTAATGCGTGCTTACATCTATAGTTGTATGTATTTCTCTGTAGTTTACTAAGCGGTATATTGTAATTTTATATCCTTAATTGTTGTGTGTATTCTAATTGCGTACAATGCATACAGACGTATTGGTACTTATTAGAACTCATTTATGTGCGCATATTTTATTTATTATTTTTTAAATATATTTTTATGTATATGATTAATAAATATTCATATACACAGCTAACGTGTATATAGGTACTCCTACTCCAAAAAACTCAACAAGAGGAATCTGGCCATATCGCATAAATAAGGAATGATTGTGTTTTCTTCACTTTTTCGTATTCTGTTATGATGAATTATATTAGAGAAGAGAAATGGAAGAAGTCTTCACAAAAAATAAATATCTTCTTACCATTGGAAAAGTGATTTAATGAACATTTAGTAGATTATTTAAACTCAATAGAATAGAGTTAACTCTACTGTTTAAAATAATTATTTCTTTGTGTCTTTCACTGTACTATTCTTATTTATATATAATATTGAGATTCCATTATATTCTCAGGTTTATTACGTTACTAAATTGCTTAGGTATTATTTTATTATTATTATTATTATTATTATTATTATTATTATTATTATTATTATTATTATTATTATTATTATTATTATTATTATTTAGATACTCAATAGGAATTTTCATCTAAGTATATTCCAGATTGAGCTTCATTCTTTAACTCATTCTTTTTTAGGTAAATTCATCAGTTTTCTAATATTTATAAATTAAACGACTTTTAGTTACAATTGAGTAATAACATTTACCTATTCTATTAAAAATACATAAATATATAGCCGGTATTTAAAAGCTAAAATAGGATCAAACACTATTTTTAAGTTATTGACAATTCATGAACCATTTGAACTAAAAGAAATTTGAGGCGTTGAATTAAATATATATTACTCTGTCAATATAAATTGATAAGTAATTATACATAAATTTAGGTAATTATGAGTGTACTATCTATAGAGGAAAATGTAGGCGCATGGATTATGATTTTATACTTTGACCCTCATTTCAACAATTATTATAAGTTCTTAACCTTAATAAAGAGTGATGTGACCGACGAAATAAAACACAAGGTATTGTCTTCTTTATTAAATTGAATGTGTTAATTCCGAATCTGAAGTCAGTTTGCGTCGCCATCATAAAATAAAATGACAAAATGTATGTTATAAATATATGCTATTAAGTATTAACTTATTCCAATTATGAAAATCCACTTAAAAAGTGAGGTTAACTTTTTGTAGAGAACAATAGCGAGGAGGAAAGGTAGTTTGGCTCTCCAATCCCATCATTCCCATCCCATGTTCCCAGCGGAACGGCTCTCCTCTTTACTATGCATTCCTATGCTAGAACTATTTAACTTACTTAGTCCATAACTTTTTAATTTAACAAGAGATTGTCAAACTGACTTCAGATACGGAATTAGCACACTTCAATTAGTATAAAAACACTCACCTTGTATTTTATTTCGGATGTATTCATATTCTTGACTTATTACTAAAACTTAATAAAGTGGAAACAAATGATGGGATCGGCCAACGGAGAGTTTGCAGAACAACGACCGGTTCTGTTCACGCGCTTCCCTATAGATAAGGTACATTACATCTATATTATAGGTACAACTTTACAAAAATAAATGTATTCAATTGGTAATTTGCTAATTAGTGAAATGACAAATACTCGTATATGTTATATGAGTCACATTTCACATATATAAGTATAACGCAAGTATATTTTTTTGATCAATTTTGCAAATTATTGTAAAATAACTAATAATAATACATGCAAAGTTAAATGCAAATTAGCATGCTAGTTACTTTTAATTATATTATTTATTAGGTATGTATGTATATCGTATAATATAGTATACACCTCTATATATATATAAATGAAATATAGATAAAAAGAAATAAAGATTCAAATTCATATTAAGGTATTTACTAATTAGCTGAATTCAATCTTGTTATAATTCAATGGAGCAAATCTTTAAAGAATGGCATTTTATGAAGACTTTGATAAAAGATAAAATATTGATTAGTAAACTAAAATATGAAATTGTTAATCAACAAACAAACGGCATAAACTTTTCTCAAAAGTCTTTCATCCCAAGTGTAAATGTTCAAGTTACCAGGTGAAGTAGTTGAACGACGTTTGCGGTATAGAAGCCGACGATTGATTGAATAAGTGTTTAGCTAATTAGTAAATACCCTGAATTAACATAGAGTCTCATATTCTACTCCCATTTGGGAACCATATTGTTGTTCAACGATTTTAGAGTGATTTTTTTACGAAATAGTCTGTACAGCCACTGAACCAATTCAACTGTTCAATTTGAGTTTCGCGACAGTTTAGGACTTTGAGCCAAATTGGCTTTTTCAATGTCATGTCACTTATTTGTAAAACTAAAGGAATCATATTGAAATATAGTAACAAGTTGGAATCCTTTTTGTTCACGTTTCGGAGTTCAAACTCGGGAAAGTCATGAAATATATCTTGGTTTATGTATTTCTCTATTATGTAGCTATTCATTTACCCATAGGGGTTTTTAAGTAGGTTATCCGTTTGCATTTATGGTAAAATTTTCAGGCGTCTGACTCTTTGAGAGACTCGAGTTTTGCCAAGTTTTGGACATCAAGTTCTTCAGGAGTGACGGGGGACTCGTTGCTCTCGCCCAAACTCAAAATCGTCCCTTTGTCCCCCTCCTCGATCTCGAGACTCGTCTTTTTGGTCTCCTCTTCGACCGGGGCCTCGGCGGGGGTTTCTTGGGTGGGGAAAGCCGCAAAGTCGGCAAAGTCCGCCACTTCTTCCTGTTCAGAACTTTGCTCTTTGGGCGCCGGCTGGGCGGCGGAGTCAACAGGGAAATCTCGAGCCTCCTCACACATTGGCGTCGCAGCCGTGATGACGATTTGTGCAACTTCGAGTCCGAAGTCATCGCCTCCATCCTGGAATTCATCTCTTTATTTACAAGTCCCCACCATGCCTTCCAAAAGCTCAATTGTATTTACAATAATTTACATATATTTACATCTCCAGAGGACTCAATATGTACAGTTTGTATTTAATAGATTTGAAGTAAATGAGTGCAAATGGTGAGGCCATGGGTACCTTTCCAATCTCATCCATCCCGTCGATTTCTGGTGCCGTGACGGTTACATCTATAGTTAACATGTGAAATTAACACCCGACTAAGTCCCTCGCTAAACCTTCAAGGAGTTTACCTGGGACTTCGCTGACCAAGATAGTCGGCTCCTCAACCTTCCAGCTCTCGTACTGGGCAACTTTCTCGTCACCGAGCTCCATCTCGAATGCTGGGAACTCCACGTTCATTTCCTCAACTAAACCCACATTTGCCCAAATTAAGTTTAGTAAAATAAGAATAGTGAGCTTAGTAACTTTTCCTGTTAATTATCACGCTAATGAATGAAATTACGAAAAGTATTTGGTGAAATTATAATTTAAACAAATAAGATATCAAGTAGATAATCAAGAATCAAACCTTGCGGGTCTGAAGGCGGGACTGTCTCAATCATCGTCTCGCAGGTCTCGCACTCTTCTTCCTCAAGGGGCTTCTCAGGTGGGAGAAAACTCTCAGGTGCCTCTGGTGGCGTGTACGAAGGAGGCGGATTTAACGGCGGATCGGAGGCGTCGTCGTCTTCTTCTTCCTCGTCAATTTCTCCATCCTTATTAATAAGAATATTAGCGGAGTTTTAAACAAAGGTCAAAAGTTCCCATTGAGTTCCCATCTGCTGTGTGACTTACAACGGGCGAAAATGGCTCTCCGTCCCACCGACACTCCTCCACGACAATCGAAGGGAACAGTCCGATAAAACCGCTGTATTCTCCCTCCCACCACCCATCGTCCTCGTCGTGGACGTTCTGATAAATAAATGATCAATTCTTGATAGGTTCAATGAGCTTACAATTAGCTAATTGTAAAATGAATGATAAAATGAAATGAAAACGAACTCTGCGAAGGACACGAATGATTTGACCCTCGTAGAAAGAAAGTTCCTCAGCCGCCGTGGCCTCGTAGTCGTAGAGTGCTCGACAGAAAGATCCTTCGGTTTCTATCATAAATTATCCAATTAACAATTGCATTGGCTTAGTTAGTTGGGAATTATGAAGGGAATAATTAATTTAATCACTAATTAGTGATTTTACCTTCTCCTTGAAGTTCATTGATGAAGGGCGTGGTTCCGCCTGAAGAAACGGTGGTTGTCCCTGCTGCTAGAGGAAAAGGCTCCTCGGGGAACTGCTGCGGGAATTCGTCTTGATCGAGGTATCCATTGGAGAGTTGCTTCTCATCTTCTTCCTCCTCTGCTGGCGCTTGCTGGTTCTCTTGGACGTGGTAGTCAACTGAGGAGAAGGAAATCTGCGGTTGGAGCGGGCAGCCCGGAGTTGTCGTGTTCCCTTGCTCAGCTTCCACATAGTTCTGGGGAACGTAGCCTTCTTCCCCTTTGTAATTTCGTGCTCGAACCCAACCGTCCCCATCGCCATCTCCAATCAGCTCCAAATGCTCGTTCTCGACAATCGTCAACTCGTCCGGATTTTGAGCCTTCAAGCAAAAGAAATAATTAGCCTCTGTTCAAACAACCCCGTACATGCAACTATGGTCACAGTCATGCTTTTTTTAAAATACCCATATGAGCTAACCTAACTTATGGTTAGATAGTTGAATAATAGCCCAATAACAAGCCTAACTAATATTGCAAAGTAAGATTTAATTTCAAAGTAATATTGTTATGCGTCGTTACCGTATACGAATATAGGGCGACACATTTGACAATCCCGGGCTCTTGTTCTGACTCTGTTGGCCAGGAGTCTCTTTTCCCTGTGGATGTAGCTGAAGCAGGTGGAGTTTCATTGGCAGCTTCCTGGTTTGACGTGTCTCCCCAGTCGACTTTCGTGGGATCGTCCCATGTGGCCGCGACAGTTTCCATTCGCCGCCTCTCGTTCTCAACATGGGCTAAAAACAATAATTGAGTTGATGAGAACCAATGACCAATTTCCTGTGGCTCTAACCCAATTAACATCAATTTCAAATACCGTCAATGTCCTCCTCCTCGTCTTCCTCCTCGTCGGAGTCTTTGGGATAGCTCTCCTTCCTTTTGTTGTCAGAACTCTCGTTTGCATCACTGTCGTAGAAGGTTTCTTGGGCTACTTTTGTCTGCCCCATCTTTTGCATCAGCTCCTACTCAAACTCGCGTTACTAAATGATCCTAATGCCATTTGTACTTGAGCAAGTGTACAATATGTCAATACCAATATGTCAAGACTATTACTAATTACTTAAATGCGTAGTGTGTCTCATTGGGTAAATTGGAGTTTTCCCAATGAGAGCCACTCACCCCAGACGTGTCTGTTTTAATTGACGTAGAAGAGGAGGAGCGCGGAATGTCCAGAGTTGTGTTCAGCTTCTCGATATTTTGCATCCATTCATCCACATTGACTCCGCCGATTCGGAGGCATTCAATGACTCCTTCTGCCTTGGCTTTCTCGGTCTCGGCTCTCCGGATGTTCTCCTTCATCTCGTCCAGTTTGGTTTCCAAGTCAGGGCCATTGGGATCATCCGGGTCGCTCTGATCAAATTCACATTTCATGCTCATCATGTCCATATAAGAATCATCACATACAAATATATACTTAAATATATGTAGGTACTTATTAGACTTAATACTTATGTATGTATTGTTTTCATCAAAATAAGTAGTTGACTCACTTTGTTTCCGGCTTCTCGCAGTTGAAAAAAGTATTGGAATTTCCTCTGGTTCTCTCGAATGACTTTCACTTCTTTCCCAATTTTGGTGGCCCAATTCTTGGCCTCTCGAGATAAAATTGCCCCAGCCCCGTGATCACATGTGATTTTACTGCAGTGGTCCCCATCGCACGGCTCAAACGGGTACCGGATATGTTGCTTCAAGACTGGGTAATACTGAACGCAGCACATCACGTTGTAGTCGCGAGACAACTGAATTTCATTCAAAGACATTAATTCATAGTTCTACATCATTTTACTAAACCTCTCATAAAGAATTTTTTAATCAACTTCTCCTTCCTCCTTTGAAAGAGATTTCAAATGCATTACTTATAAATGTACAATGAGAACATGCATTTTCATTTTTTCTTCTTAAAGTCTTTATAACATATATATATAGATAAGTTGGTAGTTTCATAAGTTTGTTTAAATTCAAAATTCATAGATTCATAGATTTAACATAGATGCGGTTTTATATTACACAAAATATGCTATTCATGGAAATTTCAGCCATTAGAAAATTACTTTGTTGAAATAGCACTTTGTGTTGAGAGACCTTTGATTCAATTTATTAAAGTTTATTGTTTTATATTTTCTGTTTTAAGTAGAAGAACCAGATATGCTTAAAAGGAATCTGCTTTATATTTACTATCATATCGTATAGAGCGTTTCAAAACCAGATTGCCTCGTTGTTGATCAATATACATATTATCATACATATGCATACACACAAAGATCTCCCGCTCGGCTGACTATAAAAAAAGTTTAATGAATAATGGAGAATCTTATTAATAGAGATTGATCCTATCAGTTTGTTATTTAGCAACTTTTGAGTTCCTGCCTTCCCTTCAGGGTTCTCTAAAGCATTTTTACCATTTGTGCTTGATCTCTGATCTTTGAGAAGGAGTTCTGAGCGGCGGAACAGGTGAGGAGCTCCGTTCGTCCCAAAACAGTCAAATACTCCTTCAGCTTCTCGTACACGTCACCCTCGAGCGTCTAAACAAAAATCCATGCAAAAAATTAGAAATTCACTAATGGTAATACCAATAAGGCTACAATAATGTACAATAATATTGTATTTAGGAATTAATAAGTATTATTATTTAGTACCTACATTAATAATGTAATATATATAGAAAATATACTCATAATAAATAAAACTTCATAAATATGAGAATGTTATAGATCAAATATAAGAAATTGACGTACACGAAGACAGCAGTCGAGATCGACATTAAAGTAGCGGTCAGAATGGGCGTTGGCGATAGCAAGGGCCAAAATGTAATCGTTCCTTGCTCCAGTGGATTTCTCCTCGCATGCTTCTTTCTTCGACGAAAACTGAAGATTCCAAATTATTCTTTGATTGTATTGAATATTTAAGTAGACTAATAAATAAATGAATTTAACTAATAAATATGCACCTTAAGTGTGAGTACACAAGAACATAGTTTCTAACAATGTACAGATTATTATGTATTCGTCATGTACTTTACTAATATTGATCCATAAATCTATGCATTGCCTTCGTCTCATTTATACATGAAATGAGAAGCTCAATTTTCCTTCGCTATGGATTATTCTGAGGACTTTTACGTTAAAAAAGCCTTTTTGTGAAGGCTTATGAATGAGCACACACATATGGGTTGATTTGGAAGAAAATGAGCCGGGTGGAGAATTAGAGATTTTCCGAGAAAGAGAGCGAAAGATGATGAAGTCAGAGACCTTGAGAGGCCTCCTCTTCAATTGAAGGGAAATTGAAATTTTAATCTTCTTAAATAAGCATTATTCATCATTTCCTTGACGAGCAAGGAAGTTCTTAGCTATTATGTAATAAGAAGCTCAGAGGAGAAACGACCATGACTTGCTCTCTCCGAGCATTCAGAACCTTCCTTTCCAACGATGTAAAACATGTATAGGATGGAGCACGAGGATTATAAATTTAATGACTTCCTTTACTGGTGAAATCACCTTTTGGAAAATCCCCCTTTAGAGAATTGAAGAATAAAGGTGTGGAGAAAAGAGTGCTTAAATCAATTTACGAAGATTTCTATTTTCAATTTGCTCTCATAAACTAAATCCATACATAGTACATGCATGTTATTAGGTACTACAATTAACTTTCATTATTATGAGATAATTTACTAAATAATATTTAAATAAGCACCTACGAATGAATATGATATAAATTAAGCGTTCTTTTAATAGTAAAATAATCCTCAAATAAAATATTTCTATAATTTGCATATTGTGCAAAACATTTTAAATATTAGATTAGGTGAAATTTGATTTTAAAAATTGACCTTCACGCTGCTTCGCTGAAGTGACGTGAATGACGAGAAAATTGAACCTTTCTTCTTCTTCAATCTGAAATGAAAAAAAGTTGATTTAGTCCATTTGTGAATTTCCCAATTGTCAAATATTGTATATGGATTTCCGTACTTTTCTTCAGCATCTCGCGCTTTGTCGCGAGCGTCATGGGCCATGTGCTCCTCTTCAAAGTAGAGCTTCTTGTTCCGGTCCAGCTCCTGCACGGTGTATTGCACTTCCTTCTGGACCACTTGGAGCTGATCCAGACATTTCTTCGAGGCTTGGAGCTTGGCATGGCGGATCGTCTTCGCGTCATCTGTGATCTGCTGTTGGAAGACTTCAACGGCCGCGAGTCGTGCACGGGCCAATTTCTCATTTTCTTCCAAAACCGTTCGCCAAACGTTCCACACATTCCTAAAGAGACCCAACCTCCGTTATCCTCTTGATTGAAAAGGTAATCGGAAGTCTGGTTTGGAGATCCCAAGGGATTCGTCTGACGGTTCTTGTCAAAACCACTTCCCCATTTACAATATAATCTTATTTTTAATATGGATATGGGAAGGCTATGGATGAAAGTTCCTTTGTTTCCATCATTAGATAAATAGCCAAATTTTATACTTTTTTATAAACTTTTTCTACATAAAAAGAAGAGCGAGAAATTCCTTATTTGATTTATTTTATATATTTAAAAGGCCAAGAAATATTTCCCTCTCAAGATGACTTCAAAACTTGTCTGCAATTTCCATTCAATTTGTGCCAATTCTCATAGTATATGTACCTATATGAGAATAATTATTACTTGTATTATTTACTAGATCCTTACATTGTATATATATTACATTATATATTGTATATGTATATTGTATGTCTGTACATGAATACATAATATACTAATGAAATTCAAAATTCAAAATTTTGAATAATTTTGCGGGAAGTGTCCCGAATTTTTAATTTCACCAATAAGCATAAATCTTATATAGAGGCAAAATTAGAGCCATGAAAGGGCCTATGCAGATTAATGGGAAATGTAGGGCAAAGATTGGAAAAAATGAGGAGATTCGGGAAAGGATCGATTTCTCTCTACATGTCGGAAGGTGTTCGGAGATGAAATTTCGAAATTTCCTTTCATTCCCACTTTTAGAAGATTGAAAAGTCTCCTACTTTTTCTTTTTTCAAGGAATCAACGAGCCAAGGAAGATTTGAATTTTTCCCAGGTGAATCTTAGCAATAATGTAATAAAGGATTGCCTCGTTGTGCACATTTTCAGTTCTGCCAATCTCATGAAAATATTAACATTCGCTTTCCTTTAATGAGCTAGCATTTATTTGTTTAAATTAAATGAATAAATAATTGAGCCAAATCAATTGATTAAGATGAAGAGATGAAGTGAAGATGAAAAATTTTTGATCTCCAAATCATGCTACAATTAACAAATGCTACTTCAATGGCTCTTCTGCTGTTGATTTGACATTTAAATTAAATCTTTCCTCACCATTGCTCGTCTTCGTCCTCATCTCGTAGATCTGGAATGGATGGAATCTTCTTGTTCAGAAACGAACTCGAGACTTTCAACAAAGACTAAATACAAAAGAGAATGTGAGTAAAAGTAAATGATAATTTGAGTGATGATTAGAAAGTTGATTTGGAACCTCTGCGTAGGTCTTTTCAATCAAGGATCGCTGCTTGGTGAAATTCCTAAATGAACAAATTGAGTCAAATGAGAATCTTGGAAATTTTGGTAAACAGGGAAAGTGTTCATTAGAGAAAAAGTGGTCGAAGTGGAAAGGGAAAGCAGAGTTTTAATTGAATTGACTTCATTAAGGAGCCTCCGAAAACTCACCGGATATCTTCAAGGAGATCGCACTCGTGTTGATTCTTAGCTTGGAGTCTGGCAACCTGCTCACTGTGAACATGCTTCAGAGTTTTCAGGTACGGGCCCTGAGAAAACCAAAAACGACAATTTGCTTATACCTAATACTTTTACGTTTCATGTTCATGGGTCTTAAAGAGGAAAACTCGAGAGAGTCTTCTTTTATTACAAAACACAATACTTTCTTTCTCAAGTGGAAATTCTTATGGAAAGGGCAAATGTCATTCATCGGCAATATGAATAGCGTGATGCACACTTCATCCTTGTCAAATTGAATTCCATGTTTAAAATTTATGGAGTTTATTCTGAAACCAAGATAATTTCTCCAATGATAGATGTGATTTTGAATTACTGCTTTAATTTCCTTATTGTTTATTCATATGAATCAAATACTTACTATTAGTATTAAAAGTAGCAAGGAGATTAACAAATGTTAAAACTTTTGATTCTTTTTAACATTTTTATTGTTCAAACATTTAAATACCAAATACTCAATGGGCACCCAAGTTGAAGTATATGAACAAATAAGTTAATGTACTCTCAACATGTACTCTCGAAATATAATAAATTATATATGTATATTGTACAGTATAGATTTGCAATGTAAAATGATAAATGTAAAATAATTTTTATACATAAGTATGTTCATACATAGTACAATGTGTCCAACATATAATGTTACCAACATGTAATGTTAAAGCATAGGGATAAACATTCATAGGGATATTTCAAAAGAAGGTGTTCAATGTGTCCACCGATCTGTTCAAGGCATAATTCCACTCTACGCTTTTAACTATAAATATTCTTTGGATGAGCGAATATCGAACCATTTTAATTAAGAATTGTAAAACTAATAATAGTAAGCAAAATTATTTTATATTGACTCTCATTTTAGCGCTTAAATTGGCAATATTCATTTAAAGTTCAATAATTTTTATTAAGCAAAATAAACGGCGTTTTTTCCCTATGTTTTAACATTACACGTTGGTAACATTGTATGTTGGACACATTGTATGTACTTATATACCTAACAATAAGTCTAATGCCTAATAGGTCTGTATTTCCTTAAGATTTCAAAAGAGTTTAGATTTTGAAACCATAACTCAATTGCCCCCTCGACTTTTTTTAGGGTTTTAAAATCATTATTTACTCTGAAAATGTAATAAAATGTAAATACTTTTACTCTGCAGTTTAGCTTTGAAACTAAACTCCTTTTAACATTAGGGGCTTTTAGTAGGTTGATTGAACATTAAACTGTTACAATTATATATAATATTATGAATTTATGAAATACATATGAAATTAAATATGTAAATACAAACAATAAGAACTTTCATACCAATAAACATTTAATTTTTGTTGTGCAACATTTACACTTATAATCCTTCCATATAGCATGTAAGTGAAAAAGGTTCAAAGCTGTGTTTCTTAGTATTCAATTTGGTTTCTGTTTGTTAAGTATGCATATATTTATGCCTGAGTATACCAGACTGAAAAAAGGATGAGATGTAAAGAAGCCTGTGAATTATTTAGAGGTCTGAATAAGAAATAAATATGAGTCAAATTCGTCAGGTAGAGGAATATGGAAAAAGGGTCGTGTGAAGTTTTTTGTCAATATTTAATGTCTACTTAGCCAGAAAGAACAAGTGAAATCCGAGAGAAACAAGCAATTCATATTTATATCCACCATTTTATACGACTTTCTGCAAACCCATATTGAATTTTATAGTCTGGCGAATCCTTAAATAATCCATTCCATATATGACATCTGACTTTACATTGAACGTTTCAAATGCAAATCTTCCATCTTTGCTAAATACTTTTTAGAAAACACTAAAAGACCAAAAGTTCTGTGAATGTACAATAGTTATATGTAGCTACAATATATGCGAAATTGAACCATCTTCAAATCAACTAGGATACAATAAGACTAATTTAAACCAATAAAAAACCGGTTTTAATTTTGGCCTCAATTTACCACTTAATCTATACGTGAAATTGAAAACTTGATTTGCACTTCATTTTTGGAATCTCCATAAAATATTTGAAAAGTTATTATACAAAGAGTGAAAAATAAAGTGAAATAGCTCGGGGGTAAACAAATTTCTTAGGAAATTGGAAAATAAACTTCGATTTAAAAAAGATTTAAATTTCCATTTCTGATTCTTGACGAAATGGAAAGTTGCAAATAACTCTCGTGTATGTATGTAGAGCTGTACGAATGTGTGAATTTTCACTTGTTCACATTCCCATATGCTGGAATTGAAGAATATATAAATTTATATTGCAAAAATGTATGAAACATTTGATCCATGAGCAAACTAACTTTTCTGCTATGTTATGATCAGGGCCCGGATGTTCATGTTTTTACATATTTTTTGTTAAGAAAACTTGAACTTTGGGGTTTCCTTTACTTATGTTTCATAACCTGAGGACTCCAAATCCGCAGTTTTTCATACATATTTTGCCTTGTGCACATACTTTAACATATTTCCATAAATATTTTTTAGAAATTTAGTATTAAAAATGGGTAGAAAATCATGAAAATTAAGTCTAACACTAGGTATTATTCGATGAATTTTAACTTTGCACTGTTATTTCTGATTAATTATTTAATAAATATGATTTTCGAAAAAAAATTCTTTACACTAGATGCTATTTCTGTTAGATATTATAGAAAAATTTACATCTTTACAATAGATATAGAAAATACTTCATCCTTACACTAGATATTATTGATTTTTTGGCGCATATTTCTGTACATATTTTCCCGAATTCCCATACATTATTTACTCGAAATTTTCATACAAGAACATCCGAGCCCTGGTTATGATCCTTCAAATAAGGTCGAAATGTGTTTTTGAGGTATTTGGTCATCGTTCATTGGATTGAATGACTTGACAATTTCGTGTCAGTGAGGCGGTTGATGACCAGACGTGTATTTTGTATTGGAAATTGGAAACAGATTTAAATTGAGAAGATGATCCGTTTCCCTAGTTTGTCCCAAGGTCATTTCAAATGATTTTATGATACAATTTTGATTTCAATTTCAAAGATCTTGACTTTTCATCTTTCCTAGGTCCTAGTAAAATCCTAATCTAATTCCCAATGTCGTCAAATTATTCTTCGGCGGACCTTTAGGTTTAGGAGTTAATGGAAGTTTGAATTTGTTGCTACTAAATTTCCTCAAAAATTGAAAAAATTCTTGGAAAAATCTTTTCCATGACTTTTCATATGTAGTACATAGACATTTTAATCAAAAATACTTTATCGAATCCACCATGCTATTTGCAAATAATAAGTGTAATGAACCATGAAATTCTCAGAAATTTTCAAATTGAGAAATAAACCATTTCTTAGGGAGGTAGTTGTCTAACATTGTAATTCAAATGTTTATGATATATTTACCTACTTACAAATTATCATAAAATAAATACATTTGTATTTATGTATAATATTTGAAGAAAAATAAATAATTTGTATTTAATAAGTAAACTTTATATTGATATAAAAAATACTTATACAATGTCGTCAATATAAAATTTAGCAAAATCTATGATTTTCTCATTCATTTCATTCTGAGCGCTTGTACATATTTTTGAGTTAAGGAGAAAGTGCCAAGTTGATTGGTGAAAGCAGAAATGAAATGGGTGACTTTTTCTTGAATGAAAGTAAACCATTCTAATTAATCCTTTTTATTTAATTCCTTTGATTAAATTATTAAAGCCAATATCTTATTCGCCTCAGTTTTTAAACATTTTATTCACCAAGATAGTAAATTTAAATAAATAATTTCCTCGTCAACTTATTCCCTCTTTTGATTCTCATAAACTTCAACCAAAGAAACCCATTGTAAATCTAATTTAATAAATATTTAGAAATTTTAAAAAATCGCGAAACAAATTAAAGCACTAAATTCTTCAATTAATCCGTATTTTTTTGGTTAGATCAAAAATCAATATTATTTTAAAATTCAAGTGGCTTTTCAATAATTGCCAAATTTTGAAATCTAAGAATTAAAAATTTCTGAAGAGATTTAAATATTTTTTGTGAAATCTGACCTTCCTCACGGGTGGAGGCTGCATGGTTCCGCCGGCCTTTGACGATTTCTTGCTCCTCGTCTCCCTTGGACTCAACTCCCGTTTCGATGTATTGATCCTCTAGGAAGGGGAACTCCACACGCATGTACACACTCACGGGCGGTTTCCCCCTCTGACGAGGAAACGACTCCTGAACATTGCAAAACCTAACCTCCACTCGGAGCCAATTCTCAAGGAACCTGGGTTTCTTTAAATGTTCGAAAACGACTTTACCCAATCTCGTTTATATAGAACAAAACGTGTATTTCCCATAAGCTCATTTTGTATCTAATCATCATCAACCGAGTTCGTTGTCAATATGGTGAATTATAGGATTTTTATATTTTGACTCTTATGTATTTAACATAGGTATGCATAATGTATGAAATGTTAGAATGAATGTAAAAATATTAAAAAGAATTTCATGCAAATTATATATATAGATATAAATAATACGTGTATTTAATCTGAGAAAATGAATATGCTTGGCAGGTTTTTAATTAAAGGGCTCAAAAATTGTTGTACCTTCATGGAAAATAAGAATTTGATCTTATTGGCGAGCTGAATGTGAGAGGCGAATTGAGATCGAATCTCAACTTTCCCCTCCATTTCGTTCATTTTTGAACGAGCCCGTAGGGATTTTCAATTTCTCACTCTGTCAGTTCGCTTGACTTCTTCGCTCATGTCAGTTCATTGGGCCTTAGTTAATTGGAATTGAATTCAAAGAATTCAAATGAAATGTAACTTCAAATAGTTGACCGCAAGGTCCGAGAAATATTGTTCATTTTGTATTAATTGATGGCTTTTAATGAGGTTTCTCGCGATGCCCTGGACTTTGAAGTGGAGAGGAAAACAAATTGGGCCGCTTTATGAATGGCAAATGAGCAGAAGTGTTCGTGAGTTAAATAAATATACATACATTTATGGTCATGCACCTATACATTTAAATTTAAATATACTTACATAGATTGAACGAATACACATCTTGACTACATAGTCATACATCATACTACAGAAAAACCTTCACAACATCACACACTCTCACCGACATGACATACAATTTATGCAATAATACATATGTATGTGCCAAACTTGATGAAGGGTTTTAATACATGTAAATGAGAATTTTCAATCTAACATTAAGTACACAATAAACTGCAAAAATTCTAGAGTGACAATGTAACGTTAAAGGTTATATGCAAGTTTACATATTATGTATTAACATTAAAGTTGATTTGATTTTAAATATCACTAAGGTCAACTTTTGACTTGTTTTGGTGCATTGGGCGTTTTCTTCTTGGGAAGCTTCAATATCCACGTTTCATATTCATAACATATATAAGCATAGTTTGCATATAGAAAGCATCAATTTACCCTTTATGGATTAATAGACATAAAATTATATTGATTTTCTAAATAGCGATCAGTTGATCAGTGAGCAATTACCTTCAAAGATATTTCTATGTTTAAGACTACATATTATTGTCTTGTCTACCTTATTAGCTTGTGGAATTCATGTTAGTAGATATTATCTCATTCGTTATATTTGTATCTGGGTTAAAATATGTGCAACATGATACTTGAATGAACTCTCATGTTTCTTTGACAGGCTCATTAAATAACACTCATGTCATTTTTTCAACTTATAATGAGGAATGAAAGTGTGAAAGCTTGTATTTATAAAAGACATCCACTCAATATGAGTACATAACACCTATATAATACTCTGTCTCTTATAAATACAATATCAGATGTCATCTCTTTAGTTTTCCTAGCTTCTTTTTGGCTCCATCATTGATAAAGAAAAAACATTGGTATGACAGAACAGTGTTGTTCATCTCGACATACATACTACAAATACTTATATATGTAGGCATATATACCATATACCTATGTCTTATATTTATAATCTACAATTAACAAACTCTGTCTATGAATGAATTTTTATATGAGAGAAAATCAGCGGCGGCATCTCGCGACTTTCACTCATCCCTCAAAGTTATACAATAGAGGGGAAAGCTAATTGATTGAGCGAGATGTCGTAGAAAGCGGAAATTTTCCCTTTCACTCATACTGTTGAGTTTTTGTCGTTACTAAATAAATTGTACATAGATAGGTAGTAGTTAAATATCATTAGTAGTTAATTTAACAACGACATCGACCAAGTGGGGTAGGTTATGACGCGATCAAACATAACAGAGTAACATTTAACTTAAAATATTCTTATGAATCCCTATGAACATGACGTTCCGTGAATTTAAGGAAAGTCAAATGAGTGGACATGGGGAAATTGAATCTTTCCTCTCTTTACCCTAAATCGCGCCTCATTTTCCACAAAGTATTAAAATGGGCCGAAGTCGATCTCGATCTCCAAGAAAAAGGTCAAGAAGTCGTGAACGCGACCGAGGAGGAAGGGATCTCGAGAAGAGGAGGGATAGAGCATACAAGTCTAGATCAAGGTCAAGAGACCGAGACCGTGTGCGTCGAGGAGAAAGAGAGCGATCGAGAAGGTCAGCTTTTAAATATATCCAACTTTATTTATTATTATTCATTATTAATTAATATTTTAATATTAAATCAATTCTAAATTAATGATTTTTTGGCGATTACGAGAGTATAATATTATATTTCGAAATTAATTAATTAATTAATTAGGGAGCAACGAAGATCTCGTTCTTCAAGTCGAACACGTGAGAGGAAAAGGAGGAAGTCGTCAACCGAAGAGAAGACTGAGAAAGGAAAGGTCAATCCGGAGCCTGTTTCCTTTGAGATCAGTGCTGACGACCTCGAGGGCAAGACGGAGGAGGAGATTGAAATGATGAAGATGATGGGATTTGGAACCTTCAACACGACCAAGGGGAAACACATCGAAGGCAACGACATCAGCGCAGTTCATCAAGTCGTTCAAAGAAAATATCGACAATATATGAACAGAAAAGGAGGGTTTAACCGACCTCTTGATTACGTAAACTGATAGGCCTTCGACTCATTAAGCTACACACTACAATGTACAATTTCTATTATGAAACTTTAATATTACACATGAAATATTTAAAAGTGTATTTGACTTCTGATGAGTAACTACCTTCTTGTAAGTAATGTTTGCTACGTATCTAAATACCAACTATCTTATGCGTTGTTTGAAAGAAAGAAATAAACAAAAAAGAAAATAAAGACTTTATTTTATTCAAAAATTAAAAAACGAGTTTGAAGATATTGTCAAAATATAAATTAGTAGGATTTATGTTCATAAAAACGTTCATTTACATTAAATTAGAATGTAGAATGGAAAAGTGGATATGTTGGATTTGAACTCAGAATTTAGCAACGGCCGTGGAAGGTCTCGAGCCCATCGTGTAGCTCATTGAGGAAGCAGGTCGAAGGGAGGGCCAGCGAATTCCCGACTGTCGTCCGCTCCGTTTAGTCTTTTCCGGCTCGGATCTCAAATCATCAGCGGACCATTCCGGGAGCGTATGTTCGGAGTAGTTGCTCCGTCTCAATCCCGGATTCATTTCGGGGAGTTCAGAGGGGTAGACGTTGCTCGTGCTGGTGGCTCTCTGAAGTGAGAGTCTCACCGGTTTCGTTGGCGGTTGTGGCTTTTTCTTCTCGCGCTTCCTGAAGTAAAAACCTCCGCTGCCTTCTCGTCCAGAATCTACAGAGCAAACGGAGCGCGAGTCGCTCGTCGTGGCACGGCGGAAAGTTTCCCAAAGCCGCGTCTTCAACGCTTGGCGACTCTCGCTGGTTCTATTCAATGCAAACAATGAAGTAGTTTGTTATTAATTTGGCATGATTATAGTTAAGAATAAGCTAGGAAATTTTATTTATGCTATTAATACAGTACGTATTGCATAAATATACCTCGTAGTAGAAGCGACGCTCGGCGGGCGGGGAGGACTCGTCCCTCTTTTACTTCCTTTAATGGGTTCTGACACAATAGTCTTGTGATTTCCTTTTTGAAAAACCGTCGTTCCAGATCCATTCACCTCCTTCCGATGAAGCAAGTCAGTCACCTAATGAGACAAAGAAAATTATATATATATATTTAGTAATATCATAATCTTGATTTACATTTGAAATTTACGACCATATATATTTAAAAAATTTCATTTAAAATGAGAGGTTTAAGCTGCGTAGTTTGAAATGATTGTGAAAGCAATTACTTGTTCTTCAAGATAAGAGATTCGATGTTTGAGCCTCACAGCCTCCGTTCTCAACATGTCTCTTTCTTTGATGAGTCGATCCACCTCAGCTCGTCGCTCGTCACCGACTTCGTCACGCATTTGTGAGTCTTTTTGGATTTTGTGCCAGGCGACTTGGAGTTCACGCTTCTCGCTGACAACTTCTTCAAGTCTCGCTGTCACAAGAGTCAATTCTTCTTTCAGCGTCTGCAACGAAATTCATGAAGTTGAAGACAAAGTCTCTAATTGAATCTACTCTATACTGTAAGACTCTTATGGATCACGAAAAACAATGTATTTTGTGAATATTCTAGGATTACATAGTATTCTTGGGTGGAGATTTATATTTGCAGATTTATATTAATTGATGATATTAAAGATTTATATTTTATATTACTAGGATAAATGGCACATTGTGGCCAGAGTTCATTGAATTGTGATTTAAAAGGACTCGCTTGTGGGTGTCTTCCCCACAATTGAACTCCCAAGTCCAAGAATCCTAATTAAAGAGGGTCAATAGCCCTTTTCATACTAAAATAATTAGATTTGAAACTCTTAGAGGTGAGCTTAATGGCTTGAAGATCAAAACTTGATCTGCCATTGGCAGGTGTAATCAAAACTTCGTAACTAAGTTCAGATGCAGTTCAGGTTGAGGTTCTTTCCTTCATTGCTTGCGGTTTGGCGTTCAAACTTGACGAATTTCATTCATTGGCCATTAAGGTGGATACTATCAATCCCACTCATTTTATCCGACACGGACCAATAAGATACATTATCCTATTCCTAGCGACATTCATTTTAGATGATGTTAGGTTAGGTTTAAAAGTTGCACACTGCTCCTGTCGGATGAAATGTGTCGGATGGATAGGCCAGCCATTAATCTCATTGAGACTATCAGTTCCTTCATTCAAAAATTGCTAAATTCCCATTTATTTAAAAAAGACAAACGCATATTTAAATCAAGATTTAACTCAGATTCATTTTACGAGAAAAGCGTTTAGTGATAATTAAAATTAGTTCTAACTAAAGGTATTAAATGAATTCAAATCCTTCTCTAACGTGTATTTCTCTATTTGGTGCTCTTGGTGGCGGCGGTGGCGGCGGAGTTCTCAGAACGACGATTCTTAAAGGATGTGAGCCAACGTCTGAAGTTTCTTCGTTGTTTTCTTCGTCCGTCCAAAATTCCTCAACTCGGTTGACTCCTTTGGACACCACGAGCGTCCCGTTCATCTCAATGATTCTGATTAGAAGGAAAATTCAATTTTTCAACGTTTAAATAAATTATTCTACCCATCCTAATGACTAATATTTAATTAATATGCATTTTATATAGGTTTGTTTTAGATATAGGAATAAGGTGTTAAATTCATTTGCAAAGTCACCTGTCTCCTCTCTTGAGAGTTTTCAAATCATCCCTCGTCCACGTCACGAACGTTCCAGTCCGATCTTCCCTTTTCCCAACAGTAAACGACGCGGCTTCGCCCGCCTCGTAAACAACTTCAAAAGAGTGAAGCGACAAATGACTGTTCACCGGAATTGACCTGCAAACACAAAAATTCTTTCAATCTTCGTTAAACTCAACTTAAGAGCTTGACTTGACTCAACTTGACACGAAGTGGAATGTTTGTTATTTTGACACAGTCAAACCATTGATTCTATTGTGTAATTTTGCATTAAAATCAGGCTTGGCTTTAATTTTTCTTTTTGACCCTTGAGAAAAGAAAGATTGAGAGTTTTCCCCTCACTCGCTTGTGTACGAGCTAATCTAATCGTAAGAGATAAAACAAGGCGGAAGAACCCCGTTTCTATTAAAATATATTAAATTGGTAATCAGAGATGAGAAGATATGAAGATGAAAAGGGGGAATGCATTATTCATGGCGTCATTTGTACATACAGTCATATGAAGAGAGGTGAAGTGAATGGAACACTCCTGCGGCATGCGGTCGGTGTGTAGAATTTAACAGGGCGATAAGCAACTGGGGCAAGAGGAGAAGAATGACGAGAGTGAAAAAATAGCAGAGATCAACACAACGGTTTTTTTTATTATGTATGAAACCTCACACGACCTGCATGTCAATTCTGAACTTTTAACATCTTTTGTTCAACCTTTGTCTCATTCGAGTCTTCCAATCTGTATATTTACATCGATACTTGTAGATATAGATATTACTTAACCCATAGTTCCTATCCAACTTCCAAACTAATTACATGACTTTTCTATATTTATCCAACTGGTAAAATATAGAAAAGTTAAAGCAGTCAGGCTCTCGAATTAAAATGAATGAGAAGTGAAAAGATGACTCGAGGGTTTAATTACTCCCACTATTCTCATTAAAAATAACCATTCAAGAGATTAATGATCTTAATGAAAGAAGGGTGCTTATAAATGATCAATTCATCACTCATCAATTGGAAATTAGAATTTACTCAAAAGAGCCATGTACATATTTATGAACATCCATTTGAAAGCCTTCTCGGAGAAAAAAGACTTTTGTTTAAATAAGTAAGTTGAGAAAGTGAATATTAGCTTACGCAAAAAGTGAATTTTCAGTTCTCCTTTGAAACGCATCATTGTCGTCGAGGATCGTGTGGAGATTTCGTCGTTCCTCTTGAAGATTCATCAAATTCAATTCTTCCCTTTCGAGCTCATATTCCAACTCGGCCTGCTGAATTCGTACATCAATGTTGCTGAAAATAATCAAAATCCAATAAATAATGAAAATACTGTGTGAATATATGTGTGGGTAAGAATGTTCAAGAGATGCCAGGCGTCGGAAGTCCCTTTTTAATGAGCCCATCAATACTTCAAGTAAAATGTTCGTGTTTTTAATTTCCCTCATTTCCACACGAAATCCCATTAAGGCTTTATAAAATACCCAATTTAATCTCTCGTCTTGACACCAACACCAATGGCTATCTGGATTAGAAACATTATAAGTCTTCAATAAGATAAGATAGCATTTAAATATATGAGTGACCATTTGGGAGTAAATAAATATACTGGATTGAATTGAGCGGCTGTAAAAGTGAATCTCTTCATGATGGTTTCATTTTATCTAATCGCCGAGTTGTTTGTGCAAAAGCGACAGAGTGACTGAGCCGGTTTGGATTTCCAATCAAAGTTAATTAGACTCGAGCTTCTGGCTTCTGATTGACTCTGTCACATAAGAATCATCTTCTCTGACAGCCATAGCTATTGTCCAAACAACTTTTGAAATCTACTTGACTCAATAAACACATTTGTATGATTTGATCCTTGTAGCCACTTGTTGGAAGTTCATTAAAAATCATGTCTTCGACTGTTTATAAACTTACATACATAATAAAGAGTTACATTAAGTATATACAGGGTCGTCAATATCTTCTTTCCGCCTTTCTGAATTTCACTCTCTTAATTCACATTCTAGAAATTCAGAAAAGCGGAAAGAAGATTTTGATGACCCTGTATAATTACCTTTGAATTACTTATATGCTTTATACTTATTATAGGTATGTTCTATTATCTACTGCTTCTACATATACATACAACAATACTTTAATACAATAAGATCAGAATATATCTATAAATATGCATTTGAGTATATAAGGTGTCTGTGTGCATGAATATTTACATAAACATGAGCATATCTGTATTTAAACAATATATATAGGACTACTGTATATGTTGGTAAAGGATCCGGATAGATATCAATGATGAGATTAAGTATTACATGAAGAAGAAAAAAGATAATTAATCAGTAAAGTAAAAGAAATGCGACTTAGTTTGGTTGACCAGGATGATTTTTTGAGTGAATTAAGTACTATTACTAGTACGAGCTCGTTGGAATGTAAGACTCAGGGACTTGACTTGGGTTGTGTGTGTGTGTGTGTGTGTGTGTGTGTGTGTGTGTGTGTATGTGCTCAAAGAGGATGTATTATTGCAAACGGGGAGAGTTCATCATCCCGGATCGATTCATCTCCACGAATGCATTTAAGATAAGTATCAAGGATAGTAATTATGATTTATCCCGTTAGTTATATCATCATCATGATGTATAATGATGAGGCGGAGGAAGGGAGTAAATCACCTTCAACTGCCTTGTCTCTTTCAATTCACCAAAGGACTCGTTCAACTCGTCCGTAGGAATTTTCTCCTCCTTGTCATAGTTTACCCCAAGGGGGCTCCTTCAAATCCCTGCATTTTGTAACTAAATCCAAAAATCCCTGCGGGAGTTGAAAAACAACGTGTCAAATGTCACTCCTATTATTAAGTACCATAAGTATATGACTGCATACAAGAGTGATATGGAAAATCCCAGTGGTGGTGGATTTTGGTGTTTTCTTGAACGAGTTGTTCTCGACGTGAGTCCAGGGGTAAAATCATTTACAATTTTAATTCCTCATTTAATTGGTCAAAACGGACATTGCCATTAATATATTTTTTCTTGTGTTGAGTGGAAAAATTCTCCAGTTCTGGTCCTTCTCCTTGGTTAATTGCAAAATAGGATTTTATATGCATCGTTGGAGCACCAGGTTTGTTCACATTCTTGGAGGGATGCAAATATGCAGATGTCATGTCTAAGAGACTTCCCATGTTCTGCCTTGATTCTCTACGATGAGTCGCAACGTGGTGCGATTTGAATGGGCGGATGTGTACGATTCGTGTGTGCGAGTCTTTGAGAAGTCAAAAAGGGCTAACCAGGAAGATGTCTCCAACTCCACGACTTTCTCATATCTTTCCATGACAATAGTGAAAATGGAAGATGACCAAGATTTGTTCAATCACCCTGGCAATGGGAAAATGTGCGTCGCGTCCATTTTCTCGTTCAGTGGAGGTTCGTCTCATTGGAACGAATGGCAAATGGGACAAAATGAGTCCGGGAGTGTGGAAAATCACATTTAATTTAACGCTCCTTTCATTCTCATTCAAATCTCCTTTTGATCTCACCGTCCCTCCTCACTTCCTAACGGGGATATTTAAATTGGAACGCGGATCCGGCTGTGACAAACGGTTGACTCCGCAGACATCCCATTTGCTATAAACTCTTCTTAGGGCACATTTCAAGACGAAACAACCTTTGCATAATACGAATGTAATTGTGGAAAATAAAAAGAATAATTTATTTTGTGTTCAAAGCCCATTGTAAACAATTCTTTGCTTTATGCAAGGAAAGGTCTGTAAGAGCTCAGAAGAGTGGAAAACGTCTTGTTATTTAAAGCTAAAACTAGGTATTCGTGTGGAAGGAGGGAAGGTTCAAAAAACGGAATCTCGCGGTTTGACTTACTCTGATGGATTGAGTCTTTCGAGCCTGTGATTGATCCGCTTGATCTCAGCTCTTTTGATCTCCATGTCTTTGTCGAGTTGGGCGAGACGATCCTCAGCAGCTTTTCGCTCGTTCTCGCTCAAAATCCTCAAAGAGACCACGCCGCTGTCCGTGGACGTTATTGAGCCATGGACTGTTTTGCGCTTGGATAGCTTTCGCAATTGCCCTTGCAAGCTGGAAATGAACAATAAAATTAGAAAAAATATTAAAATTTAATGCATCTAATGTCCAATGTCCATGTATTGTTTTAAGTGTTTCTTACAGCCATCACCTCATCACTTACAAATATAATATTACCTATATAATTATTTCATGTCATTCAACGTTCCTTTTAAAGAGCCAAGAAATTAGAGGGAATTTTAAACAAGAGAATTGCATGACAGGACAAGTGGATTTCATCACTTGTAAAAAATCCATAAAAATGAAGATGACATGTGTGTGTGAGTGTTTGTTGTGTATGTGTGGATGATGCGGTTGGCTAAAAGACTCGGATCTCACGATCGACACCAATTGATTATATTTAAAATATATTCCTTTATTTCCTCATATCTCCACTTAACAATGAGTGTTGAAAAGACAAAACCTCCCATCAATGCCTGCATAAATTGTGAGGAAATCTCTGAGACATCACTTTGCCATTAAAATGGTCATTCTTGCCTTTATAAATTAACGTCTCGTTGAGATTTGTCATTGGAGACCTGGGCTGTATTTTCCCTATGGTGGAGAGCGTTATTAAAAGGAGCTCAAAGTGTCCCTAAGTGTAATAATAAACAAACCCTGTTCACTTTTATTGCTCCTTAATTGAATTTAATCAACGAGGGCTTTCCTCTACGAGGATAACATTTTATTGTCAGGCCGTAAAAGGAAGTCGATCTATATGCTAATTCCCTCTCAGCTCCTTTCCCTCAAAAATCCTCTTCTTCACACGTCAATAATGAAAAGGCTTTCAAGTTCTAATGCAACTAACTTGTTAAATGTTCTTAAACTCCTCATCATGGTCCAATCATCCTTGTAAAGCATTAAATGTATGCCGACGTCATTTCCATTCTCCCTATCATATATTAATATTCGTACAATAACTATAAAATATTCCAAGGTTCGGTAATTAGTTTTCCAGTCGAATGAATTCACTTTTTTCTGAAGAGAAATAAACTGATTGAAATTTAAGTATTAAATAAGATCTGCCAAGAGATTGAGATTAGATCAAGCTGTATTATGTATGTAAGTATATGGATTTGCATATAATTATACGTATACAAATCAATCAATACTTATACACTATTGAATGATTTGAGCGATTCAAAAAACTCTTCGAGACCCGTTGAAGAAATTAAATTCCCGCCATCCAATTCAGACATTTCGTTTAAAAATGTGATGGGAAAGTAATAAATGATTGAATCCTCATGATTGAAAAATCTCTTCATCTCAATTCCAAAACCAATTTGAATATGAGATGAGGTATTTGACCGTTAAAGCATAGCTAAATGGATATTAGAGAGGAAATTGGATCGCCTGAAAGTCAAAAACTTCCTATTTGCCTCGAGAAGACGAGGACCTTATTCCTTCAACTTGACTCAACTCCTCATTTCAATCTTTTTTGCAAATTGTCAAAATTGGACGTTTTGGAGGTGCGGGTCAAAATTCATTCATGTTTCCCTTTAAGACTCTTGTTGTATGAGGTATGTCCCTGGGCCTGAGAATTTGAAACTCGTTTGGAGGGTTTTTTCTTTGAACCTCGAGGGATCTCAATGTTTCCATCTCAGTTCACCCAATTTATTAGCGGTTTAATGGATCTCGAAATCACGACTCCTTCATCTGTATTAAAAATTTATTACGCAGTGAGCGCGAGGAGCCTCAACGTTCCTTTATTTATTTATTAGGACCAAAAGTTCCTCTGGAAAGAGATAAAAATGAAGGAATCAGGTTTGGTGAGAAACGCGGTAGTTGAGGACTCATTAGATGCAGGGAGACTTCTAATTGATGAATTGATCAGACCTACGTGAGAGACCCAAATTATTGCATGTTCGCCAGGCTTAATATCTCGCAAGAGTAATTAACTTTTTCCGAATTCTTATCATTTTGTTCGAAGGAGGGAGGGGCGGGAAATTTGAGCTAATTGTTCCCCTCATTTCCATAAATTTCCAACTTAATAAATTACCTTTAATAACATCTGGAACTTGTACACATATTCATTAACATTCAGTAAATAATATCCCATTTTTTCTACAACTCACATAATTCATGGCACAATATTTATGAATATTGACTGAATTAGCATTTAAGTCTTACTTGGCATTTGTTTTTAAAATGGGAATTTTTAAGTTCAAAGGAGGGTGAAGAGGAATGGGATCTCGTGTGAGCATATACATACTTGGATGTTATGTAAAGTAAAGGAGTTAGCAAGGGTGGACAGCTGCAACGGCACATGAATTTTCTATTGGAGTTTCAATGGCCCTTTGGGATTCCACTTGAGCCTCCTCAACGTGTCTTTCATCACGTCCTTCTTCTCAACTAAACGGTCCCAAAGAATGCAAACTTTCCACAACTTCTTACTTATTTTAAATTGGAATCTCGAGAATTCCACTTTCTGAATTCCAACTCTCAATGGAGAAACAAATGAGAAAAACAAAACAAACTCTTATTTTAATTTGAATTCTTAAATAGTATATACTAAGTATGTAAATATAGGATTCTATTCCATGTACATATTATATATTCATACATACTTATAGTAAAAGTATACATACATTCGCGAATTTACAAACTTTGTTAGTAGGGGCATAAATTAGGCATAGGTATAGGCACACATAATAGGCAGAGATCTGTGAATGAGCGTATTTAGTTTTGTGATGAATGAGTTCATGATTTAAATTTTGATTTTAGCTTTATTATACTTATTGGTTATTCATACATGGGGAAGTGCTATATAATGATGAGCCTGGTTAAAGCTGAAGTAAATAGACACATGTTATTTAGTTTCATATTGTAATAACGTAATAAGCTATTTAACTATATTTGTAGATGATAAGAGTGAATTGAAAAATAATTAAAACGTAAACTATAAATCATATTTGAGTTTTTCTTTTTACATCATTTCCCAGGAAGTATCACACAGTAGTTTAAAATAATATTTATAAGCATTTAAATGTGCAATAATGGACTCATTGTAAATGGAATACGTCCAATAAATACAACAAGGTTTTAAAATTGAGCAGCTTATAAGCTAATTTTACAATTAGTAATATTTGAAAAATACTGGACTAATAAGGTGACTCTTGGAGAAAAGGAGGGATATTTAAAAGCGAATTCCTTACTTGAGTATGAGGTTGTCTTTGTCTTTGAGTCCTTGTTTGAGAAACTCCATTTCTTTGAACATTTCTCTCGAATTGGACGAGGAGGAATTCCCGCAAATGGAGGCGGAATAAAGCGAGCGCGTGGTTCCTGAGGAAAATCCGTTCCTCTTCGTCCGCCGAGTTCCAGCCAAGGCCGAGAGCGAAACTTCAATGTTAGCCATCTACAACAATACCAATTGGCTCATTTGACAATGAAGGGAAAAAATCAAGTGATTCATTTGCTATTAATATTTGATCTTTTCTATAATATTCTATTTTAAATTCAATGTGGTTTGGCTTTACTTTGGCTTCGAGAGTCTCCAATTGGGCCATTCGGAGCGGCTCAATGACGGAGTTTGGTCGCTGAGGGTCCGAAGAGCTCAAAGCCGTCTACAAGAAACAGAACATGATTTCACAATTTTGTATTTTATATTCCTCAGAAGGCGTCTGGTGGCAACGCGTCGTCGCGCCTCCTCACAAATTCAAATCGCTTCAAATCCTCCCAGTTTGATCAACTCTGACTGCGAGTGTCAAAAGGGATTTTCCCATCAATAATTATAGCTATTTGGATCAACGCTGTGATGGTCCTCGTCATCCCTGGTTCTCTCATCATTCATTATTCCCATTGGGTCCATGTCTTTTGGAGAAATGGAAATTGAAGGGAGATTCGACCTCTTTCCAACTTGCCGTCGTGATCCAGAGGAGGGATGAAGCTCAGAATGATTCGCAACCTTATTAAGGCCAAATCACTCGACTTATTCCCCAGTTCACCAAAGGAATCAAATAATGAGAATACCTTCCACAATCAACGGGTTGAATGAGAGAAAATGGAAAGGAGCTCTTTGTAAATACACAGACGTATACATGCATGGCATGCACAAAACATTCAAGATTTATCTTTGACTTTTCTTATTGTTCATATATAGATTATTCAACTACTTGCAAAACTTATTAACACTCATGAATCTCAATGTGAGGCCAATTCGTCTCCCTATGTATACATACACATATACTTGTTAGTATCTCTATAATATATACCAATGTATAAAAGTATTAGATTGTATGTATATCAAGGAATATAAGCTCTACTCCACGTGTATTCCCATGGTCTTTTCATTCTTTCAGAGATGAGTCGACTTTCATTCTCTTTCAAAAAAGATGACCAATTTCTCTCCTTTTGTCCCTAACGAGAGAGAAACCCGCGGATTCCTTCGGCAAGAAAACCCATAGTATAAAAGTCTCTTTACCTTCACTTCAGCATTCACTTCTTGCTTAAAATATAAGAATATCTTATGTACAGATAAATACGCTTAACCAAGTATGCATAATTCTCTCGATTTATTCTCAGAAATCTAACATGACTCTTAAGGCCAATTTGCAAAAAATCATTATATTTAGTGGGAATTTTACTATAAGTGCCAAATAAAGACTTCAATGTAAGTACATTACATGGAGTTGGGTATATCAAACAATGCTCCTGAAAATAGGAACGATATGGTGAGTTTGGTGAGTAATAATAATAAATATATGAATTCTATAAGACCAAGTACTTTTTATATTAATTTATAGTATTTGTATTACGTATTTTTATTCTTATATTCATAATGAGTATAAGAAAAATGAGAAATGGTTAATTATATAGATAGGTAGAATATTTGAGCTTGATATATACATATATATTATATTGTTTTATAAGGAATCTGAATTTGCATTTGGCTTGAGTGTTCTACAGGTATAAATGCAACTTGGCGTGATTTTGATGTGGTGAAAAAGGAAGCATTTTTCCCATCCCGACCTTCATTAAAAACTTAAAGGAAGTTGAAGGAGTTTGTAAGAATGCCAAGTGTGTTTGATTTCATGAAATACGTACTGTATATACACACTAAAGTCCATGTTTTACCTTTAAATATTTATCGTATAAACTTGGCCAGCCAATGCTAAAAGAATCTCAAATGTATACCTATAACATATGTGAAGTACAAATGCAATTATTTTATATATTTAAAAATTGCTCGGCCTTGAAGAGACGTGAAGGAATTCAACGAACCCTCCCAGTCAAATTCAAAATTTAAGCTTTTAAAATGTAAATGAAGGATCCTCTCCACTTCTTGGCCCATAAAAACCAACACCAGAAGTCCATTTCATATGGAGACAAAAAGGAAAGTTTAAAAGCGAGTCGGGCGGGATGAAGATCATTTATTTATTTTCATCATCTATAACTGAAAATGGCTCTGCATGTTGAAGAAACGCGATATAACTTATTCTGGATGATTTGTCTTTGAAGGTGTGGGAGGGAATTTGAATTTTCACTATCGCACTCAGCCAGTTAAACTTCACATGGAGATCTCGCTGAGCATTTGAACACATTATTAGAGAAGTCGCTTTACGACAACTTTGTTGATGAACAATGATGAGAGTTGCGGTGGTTGGAGAACACACGTCCATATGAATTCATTTAATCACTTCCTCAAGTAATTGAACGCATGCTGAGACTCACGTCAACTCAAATACTTCCATCAATGTTTTACCTTCCCTATTATTACGTCTCCTTTTCCATATATAAATGTTATATATGAAATACATATAATCTTACTTTTGTACATTATATGCAGTATATATTCAGACTGCTCGACTATTACCTATACATACTTCTCATATTGTAATGTAGTATGAACATGTTCATGACAGGCATAGCGGCTCTGTACTCTTGGCAAAAAACTAAATTATATGAATGATAACTTACATTAAATGAACCAATGAGACTAACGTGAACATATTGTACTACTTTTGATAATAAAAACATTTCGTTCTCATTCTTAATCAAGAGCACACATTGGTACTTTACAAGTACGATCATTATTATACATGAATTATTGAGAGTACTTTTATGCGAACCTTCTAAAGATACTGTATTAATAATATAGAGTTAATTTTATGTGTTAATTGCTATAATTCCTATACTCGATTATTATTTATTCAGGTATGTAGATACTATAGCGTGATTTGGATGTCCTACATATAAAAGTGAACATGACATGTAGCTGTAAGAGAAGCATCTCTCAAGATGTGTGTTGTTGTTCTTGTTGATGTTGGACATAATACAGGATCGTCAAAATTTTCATTCCGCTTTTCTAAATTTCTAGTGTGTGGATTAAAAGAGTGAAATTCAGAAAGGCGGAAAGAAAATATTGACGACCCTATATTAAATTCAATCTGTGCTGAATAATTTCAAGAGACTTTCTTATGAAGATTGTGCATTTGCATAAGGGTGAATTTAGTGGCACGACATAAATACAAATATAGGTACATGCTTTGATAGTCCATATGTATTGTAAATAGCTTAATACATATGAAATAATGTTCGATGCGTCCAACAAAGTGAGATGATTATTATTGTCTTAGGTATAATATAATAAAATAGAGTAGATAGATAGATAAAATAGATAGGTGTTGTCATTTTTAATCATCTGATTTGGATTCTTAGTTCGAGTAGACTTGAGATTCTGCAAAGATGATTGGAGAAAAGGGAGAAAATGGGAAAAAACAAGGTGTGTCGTTCTTTTCTCTCTTAGCACTTGAAAAAAGGTTTAAATGACCTGAGATAGGGAAATTGTAACTGCTGGTGAGTTTTAATGGGAGTTCCACACAGAGTTAAATGACTGCGAAGCAAATCTATTATTTGACCATTCACTCAATTATGTATTTAGGTATATATGCCTACTTTATGAGGACAATTGTTAGACTTTTGTTACAATAATATTTATTTGCATGAGAAGTTTAAGCGCTCGTACATTACTTATAATGCTATTTGGTGAGTTTCTTTTAAGAGATCGAGAGATGCATTTTGAGCTCCTCTATGGCGATTTTTCTTTTTCCATCTGTATTTGTAAATCACTTACAAATAGCTAAGTACATGTGTAGATGTGTTTTTAGTAAAAATTTAAAGAGCGATGAACGAATAATTCTGTGTGAACCCGAGGCGAAATGGTGGAAATCAACGAGAGTTTGAGGCAAAGATGAACAGCGGCGGTCAAAAACAAGTGGAGCGACGCGATAAAAATTTCTCTCACTTTTCGTATAAAACCAAGACATGTTTGATAATAAATAATCCTCATTCCAAGATCCCGATCCCAAGTGATATTAATTCCCATTCCCAACCTGTACCTAACACAGATCTGATGGTTAAAAGCGTACATACATATATGGTATAAGTGAATATATGTACATATATTCAAGTTTTATTCTTAAGTTGTACCTTTAAGTTTAAATAAATACTATCTTTAACAAGGGTTTTATATATTTCATTGGGCGCTTTTGTACTAAACTTGTCTAATAAGTGACTATATTTATATGCAAGTATATGAACAATATGTATTTTTCTTTATAAGTAAGTATACATAATATAAGTATGTATCTCCAAAGTCTAGACGTGAGAGGAATTCTAGAATCCCATATAATATATAAATTCCGCAAAGATTCTTCACACGAGAAAAGTTCTCTCCTATTTCTAAATCGACCATTTGCAGATCACATCCATGCAGCTTCCTTTTCTTCGTTCATCTCACATTAATTCAAAGATTGAAAAACTCCAAGTTGTATATTATAGATTTCATAGATATTTTCATCAATTTTGATTAATTTTTGAGCTTAAATGAGTATAAAGTGGAGTGAAAACAGCAGAAAGCCTTGTTGAGTCCCATAGGTAGCTTGGAGGAAGTTGATTTTGACATTTGATTAACTCATCTGTCATTCCCTTCATTTCACTTTTATCAAATCATGACAAGTTGAACTCGTCATGATCAAGTCTCTCACTCAAAACCTCTTTCCCAAAGGACCAACGCAAATGTTTATTTATCTACGAACGAGAAAACGAGTTTTTCCAAATATGCATTAAATGGGTGCAGTAGAAGCACAAAGGTAAAGCGAATCTGTAAACTGTAAATGTAATAATGAAACTAATAGAATGATTCTTCCTCATAGGGAAACACCCCGTGTATAGCAATAACAACCACTCAAGCACTACTCGGCCGCACTGTGCAAATATTGTGAAGTGAAAACATTTTGAAATATTTAGAAATCTCAAATACAAAATACAATACTCAACTAACTACAGCGAACTAAATAAATGGATCTGACAAAAGAAACCCTTTTGCTTGATAATTTTATTTCAATATATATATATATATATCATACAAATAAATAAGGTAAATAAATATGATAAACAAGGTGAAAATAATATAATTAATCCTATGAAAATATATAATCTAGAGTGGAATGAAAAATGCATTAAATGATTAATTCAATGATGCATGAGTAAATACTTGATACCAATATTATTGTATATTTAGGAAAATGAAAAGATACAAATATGAACATAGCAGATATGTAATATATAAGTGTAAATAAGAGGGGATAATCCAGTTTATAAAGATATATATGTATATAATATTAAGTAGGTATATAATAGAGTGTAAATGGGATTCGACCTTGAACCGAACTTTTCTTCATTTCGGACTCTCGAGGGAAGAAGAGGGGAAAAGATAATTGCGTCTACGTTGCCCAATTTTACAATTTCATTTTCAATATCTACGCGAATAAAAAAAGGGAGGCTTCAGGAATGCGGCGTTACAAGAATTATTCAAAACTTAAACATACACAAAATGTGCAAGACGGCGGAGCTAATTGCACATTATAATTCTATCACAAACTCCCACTTTTCCCATATAAAACTCAATCTACTGCATAGTGTTGTGTCTTGTGTTGTTATACATTAATAATATTAATCAATTCCTTGGCCTCTTATTTGTACATATAATTTAGAGAGTATATCTTATAAGAGGCGAATTTCTCCCTGATACATTAATTAAGATAAATGATTTTAAACGGCCCGGTGTATTGAACGATTTAAGGATTTAATAATTAGATGTAAATTCAAATGCACGCGTCTTTGGCGTTTAAAATGGCAAATCTGGTTAACTGTTGAATAACAGAGTAGTGTAAATAGACTCATTTAGTCCGCCAAGTTGAGTTTGAGATTGAGAGCTGCGTACATTATACTTTTAGTATAGGAGGTAGTACAATGAGAAATATCCATTACATTTAAGATTATTAGCTAAAAGGACAAATAAAAGGTAGGGCTATATAGGATTTAGCTTGTTAAACTGTATGGAAGTGACATTCCTCAATCTCTTCAATAGCTCTTTGCAACTATACGTGGTGTGGAATGGACGACGTGGATTCTTGTGGGGCCTTTGACATTTTTATGACTTGACTCGTAAAAATGAGAATCTTTTCCATTCAACGTGGAATTTATGGACCCAAGAAATCCAACAAACAGACTCATTCTTCAAACACACTTTGGCACATTGGACGAACCCAACTAATTTAATTACTACCACATTTCCTCATCACCACTACCTTCATAATATAATATGTATGTTTGTATCTTCACTATGTAATACTTAGCAATAGAAACATTATTCTGATTATATATATATAATATTTAAGTAATTACCTTTTAAACTAAAACTTGTCCGCTGAGTTCAAATGAGAAATCGCCCTATTTACTCAATCTTATAACTACATGATTTTATTATTAGACTATCGTAAATCATATTTTTTAAATGTTCTGCACGACAATAAAAATTATTAATTTTCCTCTGGTGCCCTATTTAATAAAACTAAATTTCTCTATTTATTAACTGTAATAATTTCTCTATTTTTAACAATGAAGGAAAAAATGGTTCATGTTTGAATTATAACATTTCTAATATAAAATATAATATAAATTTTAAATAAATAGGTACAGGTACATACAAATTACAAAGCATTGGGAATGGAGGTAGAGAGTTTTGAAGGCATTTGGCCCACCTGCCTCACAAAATCCATTCAAATCTCCGTCCATTCTATCCATTATTATTAAAAGTCCGTTAAGAATCCTAGTTCAACCTTACAACTCATTTCACCTCTGACCCGTCGATCTCCTCGAAATTCAAACTCAGTTCTTCTTATTAAAAAACTCGATTAGTGTTAAGCTGTTTAGATACATAAAGAGAATACTTCAAATTCCTCTTTCGTTCTCCTATGTAACCATCACTATGCAATAAAAACGTTTTAATTATATGATATTCGAAATTTTCAATGTAAGTTTTATCAGGTTTGAAAATGAATTTAACAAAAAATGCATATTAAAGTTCTGAGAAATGTTGAGGGAATTAAGAAAGCGCTTAAAAGTATTTCATTTACGAATAAAACTTTAATTATAATCTGATCATTTAAACGTCGAGCTCCTTTATTGATGACACGAGAAGTTAGAAGGAGTTTTTTTAATTCTTTTCTTAATCGCCTTTTCGCTTCATTTGTCTCTCGGCGTGTACACTGACAAGTTGAAACGATTTTCTCTATTTTCCATCATCCAATTTCCCACTTTGACTCATTGCGGATTGAGTAACAACTTTAATTGCTTTCCATAAAATATGTACCTACTTGATGATGAATAGACATAAGTAGGGATGTAACTTTATCATACGAGAAAGAATAGAATCGCATTGGATTTTAAAAACCAACATGATTATTTTCCATGTTAAGCTCTCAACGGCGTCTTAACCGTCGTTTATATTTGAATATGATTCGCACAGTTTTGGTCATTTGATTTAATAAGATTGAGAAGACTTACAAGTGAGAGGGAACGAGGGCCGATGAGCGTGTGTTCGTCATCGTTCTCGAGAGCGCCGACGGTGGACGAAGAATCTTTGAAAATGCTGCAACTCTTTTCGGACGTCCTTCACAATTAAAAAAAACAATTTTCACAAACTTGATTCACATTTAGCCGGTGTTCAATTCAATTGTCTTAAGATTTCTCTCTAACAATAATAAGCACTTGAGAATTGTTTGGAAAAAGTGGACCTGAAGAGTAATGTAAAAATGTATGTATCCCCCCTAACTATGGTCGTAATGAGGCTGTGATTTGAAGTGCGAACTTCTCGAGAGTCTTTTGAGGAATGGAATGGATTGTTCAAGTTGGTTAGGGAGGATTTTCTCATCCCTCGTCCTCCCCTTGGAGGACCAACCCTATTAAAAACCCTCAAGAATTCACCCTCTTCTCCTTTCATCCACACGATTTGTCTTTCTATTACATATATGATGGACAATATCTGAATCTCATATACTATGGTGAAATATTATATATAGATAACTAATAGAGTTAATAGAGTAATTAGGGATCAACTTCCACATTACTCAATAGCTTGGGATAATTAGGAAGAAACGGCTTGAGAGCCAAAGTGCAAAAAGGCTCATTCATTTTTTAATTTTCTCTGCTTGAATGAATGAAATTCTCATGCGGGGATCCTGAAGATTTGGCGCGAAGTGTCCTAAGAATCTTTCGCACATCAAACTCCTTTTGAAAAAGTATGTAAATTCATCTTCGCAACATGGATCAATTGCATTTTATGTACTCTCCTATAAAATACTTGAACGTAGAATCACTAAAAATGTACCATTGAAAAACTTACCTTGAAGCATTGAGAAGATCTTAAATATTTTACAGATATAAAAATGGAATAATTGCGAATTTGAATCGTGCGGAAGCTATCAAGAACACAGGAATTTACATTAAATGTAGAATATAAAGTATGTGTATCGGATATAAAGCACTTTCATTATACGATATGGACGAATTTAATAATTATGTATTAATACCTAACTTGTAAATATTATTTGTGAAGTTTTAGTAATCATGTCCAGGTATGAAGAGCATAAGGATCAATACCTAAATACCTATATTCATAAGGCAAAATATATGCCCAACTAATAACCAGGTGTTCATTCATTCTTTGTAATGGGAAATTGTATGGATTAAATATGTTTTAAATGTAGGGTAAATCAACCCGGTCTTGATTGTGACGAAGATAATTAAGAAAAGGGGAAGCACAACACAGGATGGTCAACTCATTATTTACCCGACTCACAAATATTAAATATGATATACATACCAAACTCCTACTTCCAATTACGTTTCATACATATGTCGTATGAACTACTTTTCAATGAATGTGTGAATATTAGCGTGTGCATTTACATTGCACGTATGTTTTATGAAGGCATTCGGCGGTCCTTTCGACTCCTGCTCTTTGTCAAATGGCCCATTGTATCATACAATTTGTTTTCATAATACACATCTACCTAACTAAATAATAAACATATGTAATAATGTAGGTATATGTGTATAATGTTCAAACTCAAAGGATTTTTTGGGTTCCTCTTTAACCAGATGTTCCTCTCATTTGATCTCCTTCACAATCCTCCCCGCTACTCGTTTTTCTTTTCAAAAGTCCCTCCGAAACTATTAAATGTGTGTTAGAAGTATATGAAGGGCTTTTTTGTTCTTCGATGTGCCAATGTCCTACATAATTATTTATTCGAATAAAATCCCTTTGTCAATTCTTCAAGAGGAGGAATACGAAATACAGATCTCTGACCATTACATACATGCCTATAATATATGCCTCAGCACTTATGAACAAATAATATATAAAAGTGTTAAACACAGAGGAAATATATTTATGCTATAATTATGATAGGAATATACTTGATATTCAAAAAATGCTTCCTTTTCATAATTAGAGATAGCAGAAAACATATGGGGGACTATTTGAATGTCCGTTGAGAGATATCTGGAATTGAGAATCAGTGGAAGTGCACCTGCTCTCAAAAACTCCTTTTACCTTCAACTCCTTCCCTTCAGTAGGGAAAATTGAAAATGTTTTATCTTAATGGGTCTTTAACCAGTAGGTTACATACATGAGTAATACGTTTAACTATTCCACCAATATCGTTGGACTTCCTCTCGGCACTTTAATGACTAATTATTGAATTAGAGCCATATGAACTCTGTTCTCAGGTGTTCTTATTCCTTACGGAAGACATTAAATGGCTTATTCTTGCCATTATCCTCCCGTTGTACAAAGTAAACTAAATATTCAAAATGTATGTATTTTGTACGTAGATTTCAATGTGGTTGGGTAGGAGCTCCGTATATAATCACTATATACTTAAAACTTTACTATTATTGAGAGGAAACTAGCCATGATTTTCCCCATTGGTGCACACTTTGTCTACAATTCCACCGTGACGCGGTTCTCTTCCGTTAAAATCTCGACCTTCCTAGATAGATATATTTAATATGTCTTAAATGTGTAAATATACATGGAGACGTCCATGAGTTCAAACCAATAATTATGTAATTCTCATTTTTATTATTTTTTAACAATTAAAGTCAGCAATTATTTGATCATCGTTCACACTTCTAGTTTTATAGGCGGAAAAACTGAAAACATCTTTGTCCAATAAAAAAAATTCAATATTTTTTGCACGACTCACGACTGTTCGAGTCCTTTGTAATTGAGAATAATGAGGCAGCTCGATAACAATGAGCATAAAGGGGGAAAGAACGAAATAAAGAGAAAATTGATATTTAATTGAGCGAGGAAGAACCCAGTGATTGGTAAATATATATGGGATTTGGCAAGAATAATTACTCGAGAAACAACGCGAGACAATTGGTAGATATATGTAGTATGTAATACATTATTCTACTTTATAAGTAAGTATAGGTACTTTTGTGTTAAAACTTCGCATTTCCTCGACACTTAATGTTTTACTCCTTGGAAAGTCTTTAAAGTTTTCGAGACTCAAATGGCGACAGTGGAATTGAAACGCGTTTATGATCTCTATTTATGTATGAATGAAGTATTTTGTTATATAAGGGCTGTGCATTCCATATGGATGTGCCTTGATGAAATAAAAAAAGAATTAAAGTTAAACAAGGAGTTTCTAGGATGAGATGATAATGAGGTTTAACGAGGCGAGTGGTGTGTGAATCAAATAGTCTTACCAAGACGTCATTTGACAATCTAATGAGAGTCCGCAGCATCTTCCCAAATTCATTTAATGGGAAAGTGATAATAAAAGTTAAATTATCATTACATAACAAGGGTTTGGAAAGACGCTCATTCAAACATCACTACATGGAGATAAAGTCCATATGTATCATATATGAATAACAGTGGTTAGTGATACGTTTGACAGGGTTAGGAGCTAGGGACTCAAAACAATATTCTCGACTTTACTACCCTTTTAATTGGATTTATTTAATAATTTATTAACATGTTAACTTACAGTCTAATATTTTAAATTTAATTACAATGGTAGCAAATGTGAACATTCATGTTCATGTAATGTATTTATGCTTGTATGTAAGAAAATATGATTTTGGTGCATTGATATTTGTTTATTCTGATCTATGATTTGGATAATGGGAAGGGTGAAATTGACACGTACCTTGTTGATGTAAGTCCCTTGTTGAATCTTCTTATGTTTGCCTCTTGAGAAGATTCCATTCCATTCCTTCAATGTCCAAGATCTGCGTTGGAGAGCGGAGCATGAGAATTGAAGTGGACGTCAAGGAGCTCTCGAGTCCTTCAATTCCTTCAAATAACACTCCTCAAGTTCTACTCGATGCCTTGGTCATCAAACTGCTCAATTTCGAATTTCAACCGCTTGGTCGGCCCACCGAGAACCTAAAGATTAAAAAAAAATAAACCCAAACAGGGTTGAGGTTAAGATGAAGGAATGATTCAAATGTTTTCATTGCCGCCGGAGAAATTATAATTATTTGTACATAGAGAGGTCGGAGGTTTAAAAGTAAAACCCCCTTGAGAGAATCCAGAGATTCGCAATCTCATAAAAATCATATATGTGGCAATGAAAACTGCTGCATAACTCACTCCGTCTCCACATCTTACGACTTTTGTGATACAAAAGTGCGCTTTTGCATATTATAGTAGGTATTATATGAGCTATGCTTCTTTTACATGAAGCATTGAAACTGGCTTTATATCAATGCTGTATGTAAGAGACTAAGGGAAAAAATCAAACTGGTCTCAAAAGTGGTTTGGGATCTTTGAAATGCTCAAATGAGCCAAAATGATAAATGGAGAGATGTTGAGAGAGATAGGGAAATGTAGAGAGTCAAACGTCGTTTGGAATTACCCCGAAAGAGATGCGAATGCGGGCGAGAGGGAAAATCCTTCCTTTTGGGTCAATTGGACCTCATAGGGGAGCGGGAAGATGAAAAGAACATTTTATCAATGAATGAAATTTCAATCATTCAATTTGAATCCAATATTCACAACTCCTCCACTTTCAAGATCAATGATCCGTTAAATTAAAGTCCACTTGCTCATCATTCACTCATTCCTAATCGTCTCACTCGAAACTCGATCATAAGTAGATTGGCAAATGAAAATCCTAGGGGAGTTATTCATGCAAACAGAGGCTTTTTTGACCTCCTTGTAATGTGGTCATAGGAAAATAAAAAGAAAACTATGGCCATTCATATGAACTAATAATAAACTTGCTGTAGATTTCATTCAAATGTTATGATTATGATTATGTAAAAAAATAATAATTGCCGATATAGGATATTCCTTTGAGGCATGCCTATAGAGATCTTGCGGTATCATAGGCATTGACATTAAGCATATAGTTACAAACTGAACTGGCAAACTGAAAATGAAGTAAAGTACTTATAGCTTTATGCGCAACAAGTTAAACAGTAACAGTAACAAGTTAAATTGCCCTTAAGGATCAAAATGAATTTGAGCAAAATTCTCAAATTATAAAGTTTCCGGATTTTTGAATATCAATTTTGTCAATTATTTTTCAAACCATTTAAACACGAGGAGTTACAATGGCTGTAAGGACTCAAATTGAATTAATGTTGTTTCTTTTTACGTTTGGTAACTCTAGGCACAATTATTTAATAACCTGATGTATTGGGTTATTTTTCAATAAATGAACCAGTTACACAATGATTTCAAATCCCCGCGAGGAACTATAGACCAACTATTCGTAAAGTCCTTTTACAATATACATTGTCAGACACAAGTATCTTACATGCATTCGTCATGCCATGTACCTATTAGTATACATATACATGTACATAAGATGAGTCTGAAGCAACCTCTATACATAAAAGCGAATGATAAAAACCCGCCGCGCCTTAAGGTGATCTTAAATGTGGAATGATTCTCAAAGGAATAACTCCAATCTCTGTTTTCCCAACAGACTCAAATGTAATACAGTAAACACAAATAGGTAGTCTTACATACAAACCCAGCGTATCAACGTATACATAAAAGTAGGTATTTATTTTGAGTCCTTATTTTTACCAATTATGTTGAATTATATTATATTACCTGTGAGTTATTGCTAGTTGTACTTAAGATACATACTCATGTAAGAGTCTATTTAGTTAATGTTCTCTCTATAGAGCAATGGGGATCTATAGAGCATATGGGTATGACTATTGTATGTACTTATTGTATGTATATTGTATATATATAGTAGTTTGAGAAAACTCCCAAGGTAGAATATAATAGATGTTAATTAATCGGATCGTCTCCACAAGGGAGGACAATAGACTCTTGTGAGTGAGAGGATGTTGGGCCTGAGGTGAATCATGATCTTATTCGAGTCAGTTCTTTGAGCCAGAAAGACTTTGAAAGGGAAATGAGTCAAAGGGAATTTACCTGGAATTGGAGCGGATGTGTGGCACTTGGAGGTGGAAGGAAGGACTGAAGGGACCATTCATGTTCATCATGGTGGTGGTTCGGGAGATCCCTGGAGATGCGAAGGTCGTTTGGGTGGGGGGCCAAGAACCCTTCTTGCCTCGACGTAATCATCTGCTCATCCTCGGCCCATCATCGTCCATGGTACAACGGACCCTTCGGAGGCCCCAACGGCCCAACTCCACTTCTCACACCGACGACGCCACCGCGAGGAGATACGACTCAACATTCTCCTCCTTCATTCCTACACTCAAAAAACTTAACCAATTAGATGATCCTAATGGATGAGGCATACCTATATATCATTATCCTCACATACCTCAAGTATGAATGGAGGTTTTCCGATCAAATACATGTGAACATGGATACTTTTATTAGCGAGATTTAATGTAATACGCTTTATTATTCCTACTTTCTTAAAACTACTTGAGTAATGACACATAAGATATAATATATGCATTATATAATTTGTGTTATAATTTATAATTTTATAGATATTTAGAAATTTTATTATGAATGTATATTATGAATGGCTTAAATATTAATCAAGAAGGCGAGTAGATACTTATAATCAATATGGAATTATATTAGATATTGAGAAAATTAGGCGATGTAATTGAATGTGAACGCGAAGCGAGAGATAAACAAAGATTAAAATAAGAGAAACGTTCGTGATTTGTTTTAAAAGTGTGTTTATTGAATGAGGATGAGTTTCGACTTAAAGGAATGAAATAAGTGAGGGAAAGCTGGAACAATCATTTCTATTATGCTTATGAGGCGGAGTGAATGAGATTCAAATGGGAGTTGACCTCAAGTTACAACATGGACTTGACTCACATTTGCATGTGTTCGGAAAGGGAAATCCGACTTTCCACCCTTGTGTCTTGAATAAATGTGAAGAAATGGAGAATTTAAAAGACCCACATTGCCCAACTTCCCAATTGAGGACTTTGGAAGAGCAATTGAGGAGCTCGGCGGTTTTTCTCCACATATATAAATAAAAGGCTTTTGAGTTCTCCCAGTTGACGCTGAGACCCAGAAGAGGCCAAGGAAGAAATGCGCTCCCGACTCTTCTGCCCAATGGTCAATAAACCAAAGGTCGAGTCTCCTCTTGCTCACTTCTCTCTTCATTCCAGGTCCTTTTGACCATCTTGGGACTTGGAAGAGCAGACTTCCCTTCTGGTGGATATCCGCAACCGCCGCCGCCTCACATTTACTCTGCTCCACTCCCGCCGCCACCAGAGAAACCTCCACCGCCACCCTCGCAAGGTTATGGTGGTCCGCCGCCACCTCCACCACCACCTCCACCTCCTCCACCTCCACCACCGCCACCGCCACCACCTCCTCCACCGCCGCCACCTCCGCCACCGCCACCTCCACCTCCTTCGGAGCGCCCAGTTTACGGTCCTCCGCCACAAGAAAAAGTCGTTCACAAACATGTAAGTTTAAAAAATATTAGCTTAAAATAAATGTGACTTTTGACCTTAAGGTTAGCTAAAAACTTTTATAAATTAATAAATATGTGAATATGCGTTTGTGAAGGTATATGTCCATGAGGCGCCACCAGAACCAACACAGTATAAACCGCCTAAGCCGCATAGGCCTCAACCGCCACCTGAAAAACACTATAAAATAATTTTCATCAAAGCTCCAACGCCTCCTCCTCCAGTTGAATTCGAATATCCTCCAATTCCACAACCGCCAGAGACGAAAACCCTGGTTTATGTTCTGCTCAAGAAACCCGAACCACCGAAAGAACCCCCAGAGCCACCAATTATTCCTCCCACAAAGGTCTCCTTTTTAAGTTTAACAATCTCCTTATAACATCATTTAATCACAGATCAATTCGATACATTTATGCCATTTTGAATATTTTTAAATGAATTTCAGCCATCCAAACCAGAAGTTTACTTCATCCGATACAAACAAAAGGAAGAAATCAGCGGAGGATACGGTGGGCCAGTTGAGCAAGAAAGCAACCCACCACCGCCACCTGGTCCACCAAGTGATTCTGGGCCACCTCCAGGTCCACCGGAGCTACCACCACCACCTTCGTCACACGGATATTGATAAACGAAATGTCAAATTATATTTTTTTACATTCAAAGCTGCTCATTTCTGTTTCTCAAATAAACCATTTATTTTGATCATTTTATTTCCAAATATTCGTTTATTGCTTTCAATGTCTTAATTTTAGCTATGTAGAAGGCTCTTATGTAAATATCCCAGCTTTCCAACTCCAACTACCTAATTGAAAGTGAAATTGAATTTAATTTGGCTCATTTCATTCATAATTTTCTTGTTAAACAATGCTAATTATAGCCTTACTACTACAATTAAAATACAAAATATTCATACTCATGTGTGCAACTAATGGTAATAATAATTAATAATTATATATATTAGTTAATTACAAATTAAAATCCTATGATGCTTATGATAAACGTTCCGGAGAGAATTTGAGGGGCAAAAGGATACAAAGCGCAATTTTTACATTGCCATGTAACATTGAGTGAAACAAAGCCAAATAGCACGTGTTGTTGCTAAGGAAAGGCAAATGGCAAGTAAACAAAAGCCCTACTTGCATGCTTCAATTCAAACCCATTCGATCCTTACGCGAATTCTTCACCAGCGAAAATCAACTAGCCAAATCATTTCAATTCAATAAATCTGATTCAAATATCTTGGGATTTTGAATAGCATTAATAGGAGTCGTGAGTCATGGCTGAACGAGAAGAGAAAAGCCCCGTGGAAGTCCCGTTTGAAGATGAGAAGACTTTCTTCCCACCATCGTCTGATCCGACCCGGTCCGGCCGGATTTTGCGTCCGATCTCTCCGAAACGATTCTCAAGCGATACTCAGCTCTTGGGTGTGCCCATGCTGCGACATCGCTACAAGACGAGGTCACAAGACTCTCTTCGCTACTCGGATGGAGAAGTGATCGAACGCCGTCCTTCTACTGCTGCAGGAGCTTGGCCTGTCCCAGGCTCCCCAATTCAACCACCTTTGTCTCCCGTCTCGGAGAGATCCCCAGCATATGGACGTTCACAGGCACACATAGTCTCAGCCGGGATGTCAGAAGCAGCCGGAAGGTCAGAAAGAGCCCGAAGATCCCCACAAGAAGGATCCTCGGTTTCAGGGGCCTCAATCTCCCTTGCCTCCTCATCGACAGAAGACTCAGATTCGGACTCGTCCTCCTCGACCTCCACATCAATGACAGACGACTCTTTGGTCTCACAAGCTTCGGGAGTCTCTGCTCAGGACTTGGCCGCAGCCTTAGAAATCATCAAACGAGAAGAAGGCGCCAGAGGCTCTAATGACGACAGCGACGCCTCAGACGTCAACGACTTGCTCGACTTCTTCGATCTCAACCCATTGTACGAATTCGCGTCTGAAGATTCTGAGAATTCGGACTTTGAGCAGGGGGCTCTGCACAAGCACTCGCGGTTGTCCGGGCGTGTGGATGACAAAGCCTATGGCGATTGGTTTGTTCGACATGAAGTCTCGAGAGAGGCCAAAATTGCTAAAAAAATCATTCGAAAGAAGCTCAAGAAAAAGAAAGTCAAAATAAGCCAAAATGAGAAAAATGGCCAAGCTAAGGACTCTGATGAGAAGCGGCGGAAGAAAATCGAGAAGTTGAAGAAGGAAAAACGAGAGAAGTTTGATGGCAAAGAGAAAAAAGCCCAGGAAGAAGCCAAAGAGATGGACAAAGGAGAAAAGAAAGGTTCAAAGGAGGAATCCTTGGGTGGCAAAGACCCCAAAGAGCTTCGGAAGGAGGAAAAAAGGGCCCGGCGGGAGAAGAGAGCAGAGATGAAGCTCTTTGAGAAGGAGAGTAGGCGACGAGAAAAGAGGCAGTGGCGAGCGAAGCTGAAACGGGACAAGGCAGCGGTCGAAGAAAATGCCGGAATCATTAAAACTCCCCAGCAGAAGCTGAAGGAGGCGATCCGAGCCGAGCGCCTAGCAAAGAGGGTCAAGAGAAAGGCTAGGAAAGCCAGGCGAATCGCCAGGAGGAAAGTTCAGGTCAAAACGAGGTTCAAGTTAATGAGAAACCAGCCAGGTCGCCTCAACGGCGTCGCTTCTTCACTCTCAAATGTCTTTCACACTGCCTCTGAGTACACGTTTGGGAAGGTCAAGCTGGCCAAGGGCTTCTCCGCGAAATACAACAAAGCTATCAAAAAGCGTCTTGCCTTTCAAACGGGTAAAAATTTAATCCATAATTCAAATTATTAAAAATTATATTCTTAAACATACTACCTACTTACATTACACATTACACAAAAGAATAACTAGCCTGATGAATTGGAATTGGATTATGAAAGGAAAATTAAATAGATGAATATTTCTTAATTGTCAAATAGGGAAAAGGCTCTACTATGACGTTCCGCTTTACATCCTCTTGAAAGCCGAGGTTGTGTTCTTTGTCGCTTGGATCTTGAACTTTTTTGTTTACATGGACTATCGGGTATTTTTCTTTGATCTACATTACTATTTACTATCAATGCTAGTTAATTATTAATAGCTATGAACTAGTTAAGTAATTGAGTCTTTATTTAGTTGGAGCTAATGCATGAAATTCAAGGAGGGGCGAGCATTTTCCTTGGATTAGTCTTCATTGTTATCAACTATGCTAGAGTCTTCACTGGGATTAATTCAATCGAATGCAGAGACGTAAAACTAAAACATGATGAAAATTATATAAAGCTAGTATTAATTAATTATACAATCATTCAAGACAATTGGTATGCTTTACAATTTTACAGATCTTGAGACTCGCCTTCTTTTGGTTGACGACGCTTTTACTTGGGCAGCCGATCCTCTGGAGTGCGCTTTCACTTGACATGGTCACCATCGGGGGCTATTGGAAGTTCACGATGACCATGCACATCCTGGCAGTGATCTTTCAATTGGTGGAACTCATTCTAGGCGTCTTCACTCTCATTGCCGTCCTGAGTGAAGATCTCATCTCCGTCTCAATCGGACCAAGTGGAATCACCGAGTCTGGTTGGCGGCGTCCAATCGGCATTGACTTATGGAGAAAAATCATTTCATTCCAGATGAAACGAAATCCCCCCAACGACCTATCCAACTTACGATACGAAACAAACAAACGCGCCATAGCGAAGAAAACCGGCATCATTCAAAACTCAACACTCCTTCCATTTCCAGGCAAAATGAAAATGAAAACAGAACCCGAACTTCTTGAAATTCACCGAAGACCCCAAGGCATCCTGTCAAAACAAAGTGGAATTTCATCATACACAGAAGGAAGCTCCGAGGAAGAGATTTCGCCAGAACCGCAACAAGTTTTGCCAAAACCGAAATTGAGCTCAACAGATTCAGAAGAAAGCTCATGGTCAGAAAGTTCAGAAGAAGAGTCAAAATCAATCCCAATTCCATCGAAACGCAAAATTTCACCACAATTAGCAAGAATCTTGCCAAAAATAATTCCAGATGAATATGACGAAAAGTGGCCAGAACCAGGAGATTTGCCAATCAGAGACGGAGGAAATGTTCCACTCGGACCGGGAGAAGCAAGGACTCCGGACCAATTGATGATAATAAACGAGAGAATCTCGTGTACTTCATCGGACAATGACTCATTGGCGAGACTTCCGTTAGAAAACCTCGAAGCAAACAGACGCCGAAGACAAGAAGAACAAGGATTGTCCCCAGGGGAATACGTCGACGAAAACAACTACAGACTAGACTAACCTATGATAATTATTACCTATTTGTTATTACTAATTAATTATATATAATAATAATTCTTGCCTAATAATAATTTCCTTTGCTAATTCGATTCTTTTATAAGTATATGCAAATAATGCGGGTCTCTATTTATCTTAACCTGATCAACTCTTTTCTATGTAAAATTTTATGCCAAGCTAAATGATAGTAAATTATTCCAATTATAAAGTTTTATACATATATACCATGAAGGCTAAAAATTTACAATGACCATGTCCAGTTTTATGTTTAAATAAAAACTCTTGTATCATCCACATCATTTTTATTTATTTGTAAATAGGAAAGAGGCACAAGGATAAATTGATCGCTCAAATAAGTACTTTCATACATTACAATGAAATGCATTGATCGTATAAAAATTGAATAGACGTTATAATTTGCACATTTGCATCTAGTGAATGGAATTCACACATAGAAAAAATACAGATTTAAAACATTAGTAGCCGCCATAACTCTCATCCGCACTCACGTGACCAAAATTTGAACATAAATAATAAACTTAATCCTAAACTTTAACAAGAGTAGTAGTGGAATTACTCGGGTCGAGACTCAATGTGCGAGAATTGCCTTGGAGAGTCAAATGAGTTAATTGTGAATCAGAGTGAAACATTCTTTGAGATTGATTTCCTCCTTGAGCTCTCTTTTCTTCTCCTTTTGTGTCATAAGGGCAAGGGGAGGGAGGCCCTTCAACCAGGAAGATTTCATTTCCCCGTACGACTCCCTGGCAATGACTTGACGACGAAAGATCTCCTTACGCTTCTTCAAATTCCGAACGTCTGCAGCCAAACCCTTCAAACGCCCAACCTCGTCCATCTTCAATCCGAATTCCAGCAATGTCTAAAATAGTCATTTCTCATCACTTCTCCAATTTCATCCTTGAACCATTCCATTAGGATTGAACAAAATCATGTTTAGTGCATTCGGTAAAGATTATTCCAACACAGGGAAAGCTTTATTATAAGGCATAGCCATCTCCGTTTTCCCTTTTTGCGTGGAGAGAAACTCGCGAAAATTGACAAATGGATCCATAGTATTACCTGAGAAAGTCTCGGATCCGTCTCATGAAATTTGACGAAAATGGAATCGACTATTCGCAAAAGAGTGTCAAAATTGGGATCTGACTTGACCCAAATTCCAACTGTTTTGAGAACCTGCAAGAAAAGCTCATATGATAGTTCAGTCGACATAAGATCCCCAGACGTGAAATAAAGGAGGACTCTCGAAGCCTTCAGGTTGGTCGCCATGTCGTTCCAGCTCAGAGCCCTGGAATTATTATTTTTTAATTATTATCATTATTATTATAACTTATGTAATAATCTAATAAAAATTATCCTACTATAGTTTATTAATGCTATCCAGATATAAATTATTCCTCTATTTAATTGATCTACTTTCCTTTAGAAAATGTTCTAATTGTACTTTTACATCATGAAATAATGAGATCAAAATATTTTCTTAGAATGTCCATTTTGTCATTATCGCCAATTTTTGAAATTCTTACGTTCCAGCGAGGACGGCAATGGCGGTGAAAGACCCCTCGTCGCGAAGAAGAATATTCCCAATGACCCCAAGCTCGGCGGATCTTTGCCCTTCTCCCTCGTCCATGTCCATCCGCCCTTCTTCACCGGTGTTCGTCTTCATTTCAAGGAGCCTGGAAAGCCAATCGAATACTTCTTTTGAAAGAATCCGCAGCCCAGCATTTGCCAAAATTTCCTCTTCTTCCCCTGCGTCGGTTTCTCCCAAAGATGCCCATTTACTTGCCAGTCTTTCCCGAACTAAAATTTAAATGAACAAACTTCAATTCCCTTCAATATTCACAAATCAACATAGGTATTTCTTACATTAGTGATCTAAAAAAAATTGATAAAAACCTAATTATTAATTACTGATATACAAAGGTAGTTAATAGTAATGATTACAAATTTTACAAAAAAGGAAATTACTAAAAGGGCAAAAGGATTGTAGGAATGGTTGCGTGACACAGTCAACTCGATTTGCTGGACACTTGAGAGTGAGCGGACGGAACACGTTTCGTAGAATGCCCCGAACTTTGAAGTCTGAGAGGAGATGCATGTTGCTTCCAATGTACTGGAAGTAAGCGTTTCCCAATTGAGGCACCTCGTATATACCGGGTGAGAGAACCTCGCAGCTCTCTCCGAGGATCGTATAAGCAATTTCAGTCAGAGTTGCCAGAAAAGTCTAAAAAGGGAATTAAAATTTAATATTTTAGAATACTCGAGCGGGAAAACCATGAAATAGTTTTTAAATTATAGTTTTTAACTATAAATGATACATGACTAACTTAGCTAAGGGGGTTAACAATTGAGAATTTAGATAACAAAAAAGAATTTTACAAATTAACTAATTTAACTCACTTGTGCTTTTTCAATAAAGTTTTTGGGCGGTGGGATCGTAACGGTCCCTTCAGCATAGTTTGCATAGGCGAGTCCCAACAGACTCGACCTTTCACTCGGTGTAAGCTCGAAAAGCACCGCATGACTCGGAGATTCCAGGATTCCGTGGACGGCTTTGACCAGTTGCAAGACAATTGGAATGAGCGGAAGGAGCAAATAATGTGCTGGGTGAACGCGATTTGCTCCAAGTCCCTTGGTCCCAATTCGTCGCAAGGCTGAGCGGAAAATCAATAGGTTGAGGATGATGAGACGTCGAAGTCGACTCAAATCCGCCTCGTTGCTGAAATGAGCCAAAAGCGTCGCAGTGCTCTCAGTAATGGTGGAAATCGTTTCCCATTCTTTGGGCACGATGATCTCAGCGAGGAATTTCTTTTGTCGCTCCTCGTCCCTAAGAATCAAATATCACTTTTAAATGCAAATCAAGGCGACGAATCATCTAATCGAATCAACGACCAATTTGAAATTACAAGTACAAATCCTAATTAAATTGTAGCTATTAATAATTATAATTAAATCTGAACTAAAATTATCAAGAATTTACAATTCGTCCGAAAGAATGATGAGGGTTTCGATGAAGGAGTGAAGCTCATTGAGTGCCAGCGTCGCGTTGTGTCTCCAAGCAAAGTCCTTGAGCACATCAAACAAACTCAAGAGCAGCTTTGGATTCCGAGCGGAGAGTTTGATCAACAGAGCCCCAACATGTCGACGAAGAGTCCGAAAGCCCGGCGGCTCGTTTTGCCCCTCTGGTGCTGGCGGAGTGACATAACAGGCCAGGATCGAACGACAGAAAAACTTCACGTCTCCAGGGCAATATTGAACAAAAGGGAAGAGTGGGGAAACGCAAGAGAGAATTCGTGACTTCACCTCCAAATCCCCTTCGTCATCAAAACGTCTAACTAAAAGCCCAAAATCTTGAAGTCCAACAGCTCCAATAGGGTCCCCTTCCTGCAAAACATCATTAAACAATTAAATTAAAAAACAATTATATTTTAAAATTATTAAATATAAATTACTATAAAATTACTAAATTTTTTATGAGAGATAGTGAAAGGGGTGCTTTTAACGAATTATTTGAATGATTAAAAAAAGGTTATAGCATGGAAAATAAACAAATGATCAGGTAATGAAACTTGGTCGTAAATTACAGGAATGATGGATGAAATAGCATCCAGCGGAACTGCCAAGGCCTCCCATTTCATATTCACTTCTCCCCAAATTGGACTCGAGCGGATTGGCGTGAGAGTCGAGACCAACGTGGCAATCCAACAATGGACAATATTGTACAAGCCGGAAAATCTCCTTTTCCCCACATATCTGAGCAAATTGCCCAGCTCGGCCTTGATGAGACTCATGGAGATTTTCTCTTGACTGCTCGTGGACACAGAGACGATTCGCTGAACGATCGTATCCAACTCGGCCATTATGGCATCAATGAGGAGCTCTTGCAAGGCTTTCTTCTCCTCCTCATTCCCCACTCGCTCCGTGGCCGTGATGAAGACGTTGAGCGCAATGAGGACCCCATGGACCACGAGCAACTCCCCTCGCCCAAACAGACTCCTCATGAGACAGAGAATGTTCCGGGCCTTGGCACAAGTCATATTGGAAATGGAAATGAGATGCGAAATGACCTCGGCGGCTCTCTGAAGGAAAATCCCATGGTCCGAGTCCAATTGAGAGGGTAAGAGAGACGGAATGCTCCGAACGGCCATTTCGTAAAGGTCGATGTTCGCTCGTTGGAGACAAAATATTGGAATGTTGGTTTCTTTCTTGGATCCTCGGGCTTTGTCCAAGAGCAGCAAAAGCGCCTCGATGGCTTCGCACCTCAGCCCTGGTTCTACCAAGAGTTCAAACAAGGCCTGCATTCGAGCTTCGTCTATCAAACCCAAGTTCGGGATTTCAAAGAAAGCTTGAAGGCAACTGAGGGCCGTCGCCCTCCGGGCAATGTCCACATCGCGTGAGATAATGAGAAAGAGGAAATTGAAAATTTCTGGAGCCAAGAGGTTTAACGCGACGTTCAGCTCCTTCAATCGGTCCTTCCTCTCCTCTCGCAGGTCACTGTTCATGCCCTGGCATTACAATAGAAATCATTGACATTTTAATAGGAATGATTGACCCATGATTAGTTAGTTAATTGTATTGAATGGCCAAACGATTTGTTTAGAATGGTTTTGAATATGAGAAATAAGTTGAATTACGCCGTTTGTAATGACGTCTTCCGCTAGTCGTCTAATGACTAGAAGAGGCAGATCGGAATTCTGAGCAATGTGAAAGAGTTTTGAGAATAAAGTTGGCCACAATTGAGGCCATTCCCTCTTGCAGATCTCAACAATGACTCTGAAAATATACGATTGAATTATATGATTAATTAGATTGGAGAGTATTTCGAGTTGGTTGTTATATTCAATGTTTGATATTACTTGATCATCGGCTCATGAACGATTCTTCTCGTCTCCAACGGAAGAATGGGAAAACCTTGTTCCAAGAGCACACACAGACTTTCCTAAAAATAAAATTACATAAATATTTTTAAATTCTAAAATTTTTCAAGTCAATTCTCTCTTGATTTTGATGTTCATAATAATGTCAATATATTGGGTATAATAATTTTATATTATGCTAACGATAAGAGAAAAATTACTTTGATGGATTCTCTCGAAGTTTCTGGTAATAGATGCCATTTGAACTTGGTAACCACTTGAAGGAATTGAAGACTAGAAATCACAACTTCAATCTTCGAAGACGATCCGCAAAGGTAAAGTGATATTTCAGCGAGTTGGACAGGATCCAAATTTCTGGTAATTTCGTCAAGCTCAAGATGGGCCGCTGAGCGAAGTTCAATACCAATTGTCGAACTCAACGCATCCTAAAATCAAAAATTAAACATTTGAGAAAAAGAGCACAATTAAAAATTAAAGTTTTCAAATCCAAGATTAAAATAAGAAAAAATAACGTATAAGAAGTATTATTAAAACTAAAGGATCATAATGGAAGGAAACGAAGTACTTTAGTTCTCCCCTAGGTAAAAATGAAGCTGTCATAGACCTGCCATGTGACACGAAGATGCGATGAGTAAAAAAGAACACAAAGCAAGTCTTTCATCTTTCAAACCTGAATGATTTTGGAAATTTTCTCTGCCAACTCCATTTTCCTTCGCTGTCGCCTCGGAAGGATGGCAGTGAAGGAGCCACGGAAGAGAAAATGTCAACTGACGGGTTTCCCAGTGAAGAAAATTCGGTGTTTAAGCCGCTGCTCGTTCCGTTTACAAGGCTCACTTTCAGTTTCAGTTTCGCCGGAATGGTTTTGTGGTTGGAATTCATGAGCAATATTTAAAATCGCGCCCTTTATCCACACTACCACAGCAGCAATGTGAGAAATTACCAATTCAACAATCAATTATTATTACCTATAATACCTGCTCACTTTAAAATGGAATGACAATGAGTCCTGACTGATATTAATTACCTAGTATGAAATATTGGTGTAATTTCGCGAATTTGACATCATAGTATTAACTATTAGGTAAATGATTAACTCTCCACAATTTTATAATCAATGGACTTGTTTCATCTAAATTCTTTTAATTCAATTTATTGAAATTCAACATTACATGCCTTCATTTACTTCCTTAGCACTATTTAATAAAATATCATTTAAATGCTCAAAAGATTAAATTTAAAAAAAAACTTTATTGATTATCATCTAAAATCAGGTTAAAATAAAATGATAATAAATGATGTGATTTTTCATTAGCAAATTTTTAAAAAGTAAAAATATAGAAATTCGCGAAGGGAACAAACGTAAAGTACGTAATACTATACGGGGATGGTATAGGAGTCATTTCAAGTAAGGTATAGGGGAAATGGTTTTTAAAGGGGTGTGGGAGGTCAGATTTTCTTTTAACTTATTTACGAAAGTTCCCGAATTAAAATATATTAAAGAATTGCTGTAGGTCATTCATTACCTTATAGCCCTACAAAGCTAACTCAATTTAATTAATCTTTAAGGTAAACAGTATATGGAAAGATCAGCCGGAAAGATTCATGGAAAAATAACAACACTTGTTGATTTATGTATATCATAATCAAATTGGCATTTTTTCACTCACATGCACATTACATAATGTAAGCAGCAATCAAGATATATATAAATAACATGTTTAATACTTATATATTATTAAAATACATCACCGTATGCATTTAAGAATGATAGAAAATTCATTTGATAAAGTCAACAAAATTAAGGATTTATAAATATTATATACTAAAATTGAATAACATTGGATGCGCTCGGATCCATCGAAGAATTTTACAATATAATATTTCATCAAAAATCAATTATTCTAATGGTCATATTTAGCTTGAATGGCAGAGCTGACATTGGAGCCTACAGAGCTTGACGTGATCTCAATTGACTCATCGTCGCTCGAAGACCTCGATGGGCGAGTTGATTCCTTCTGAACCAACTTCTTCCTCCCTCGCTTGGCCTTCGTGGGAATTGTGGATTCTTTTATCTCCTCCTCTTCGTCCTCACTGGGCTGGGATTCCTCAGGGCCCCTTTTGTCGTCCTCAGCCTGACTTTGTCTCGGCGGCCGTTCCAGAGCCTCGCCCTCGTCGTCCACGTTTCCTCCCAGGTGTTCCCTTCCCTCGCATAGAAATACCTGACTCAGGGTTCGGTCCCTTCCCGCGCATTAGACCTGAAAACCCTCCTCGGCCTCGGCGTCCTCGCCCTCTTCCTGAGAATCGTGCCATGCCATAGGGAATCCGCTCATTCCCAAAGTAAACCTCAGTCTCGCTTGGTTCAAATTCAGAGGAGGAAGAGTCGAGGTCTACAGTTGGAGGCACGGGTTCGTCCCCGTTCTCTTCGTTTTCATCAGGAACTTTTTCAAGTCGATAGATTGGTTGTTTGCTCGGGACGATTTCTGGAGGTGGGTTCAACACTTCTATCTTCCCGTTCACTTCAACGTAGTCGAAGTTCATGACTTTGAAGTCCGATGCAACCGAAGAAAATAGTGGCGTCCAAGTTGACAGGAGCGCATCCCTCGTAGCAGTCGGATGGAATCTTCACGTCCTGGCACCTACAGACCATGATGTCCTATTCATAAAATAATATTGTTGCATAATTACAAGAATTTCACAAATATCAGAATATTTGTATAAAATATGAGTCAATAGAGGTGATTCGCAATTACTTAAATGTAAATTAATCTTTTAAATGGAATATGAACCTTAGTTGGGTCTTCGGGTTCTTCATGGGGAAGAAGTCTGTACTCAGCCAAATCAGCTTTTCTGTACTTGGCAAGCGTGATGTCTGAAAGGATATTTAATGAGTTTTCCTTGGGTCTTGACACAGCTTGCAAATTGAGCCCATAGAGTATGCCGTCGACAAAGGTTCCTCCCGGGGCGTAATTGATCAATTCCCAACAACGATGAACAGGGTCAAAGTAGATCGTCGCGTGGTGGCGATGGGCATTAGTGCAATTCCCATACTTGCTCAGATCGAGTTTGTATTGGTTCCCAATTCCGATGTCTATGCTCTTAGCATCCATGACAATTAATTTTGTAGTGTTCAACCGTCTAAGAGTAATGTACTTTCGGACAACTTTGAGCGCTCTTGGTGGCCTCGAGATCTTCCCAAACAATCTTTCAGCCTAGAAAATTAATTATTCAAAATTTTATTATTCAAATCTAACTTGAAACTTTAATTTTAATGCTAAACGAAAGCAATTTGAGTTATAAATTCTCTCAAAGAAATTCCTCAATCTATTTTATTAAACTCATTCGATGGGGTATTACAGACAAAATTGACGAGACTTTTATCATTTTTGATATTAAATCGAGAATTTAAAATGCTTTTAAGAAGTAATATTAATTTATGTAATATTATATTTTACCAAATTGGTCTCAGAAGAAACAGATGACGAAACTTCAACATCCTCAATTTCAACAACTTCGGGTTCGGTTTCAATGTTTGGTTCGCTCGGAGTTCGGGGTTCAAGAACAGGCTTTTCCTTGGCTTGTCGGGGTTCAACAAGAGGCTTTTCCTTGTCATGGATTGACGGCATTTGCACATTTTGTTGTTTGAATTCCTCAACTCCTACTTGTCCCATGTTATCGTTAATTTCTTTCACATCCACGTCCTCATCGTTAGCATCGGAGTTTTCCTGAGCTCCTTGATCGATTTCTTCCTCGTTAACTACCTCATCATTATGTTTGGAGTCTTCCTGAGCTCTTGGAACAACAATCTCATCTTCATAGGCATTGAAAACTGATAAAGCTGAGAATGTGGAGGAATCATCCTCGCTGGCTGATGATGACTTATCAGAACTGCACAAATCAATGCAAATGATCTCAGTTTCACTCTTGGCAGGCGAATCTTTCTTTCCTTTTTGTCTTGAGACATTGGAAGAGACAGGGCCGGAGGAGGAATCAAAGATCTCTTCGCCTTCCTCAATGGTCATAATCCTCTCCGGACGAATCGCAGTAATCGGGCGAGTGGGAATTTTTACAACCTTCTCGATTTGCTCGTCCACTTCATTTGGACTCAAATCTTTGTGATTGTAATCGATGAAGATCGAACGCCCAGAACCTTCGTTTCCGATCTCTCTCACGTCGTTAGCATTTGATCGATTAATAGGTTCTTCAAACTGCTTGCTCTTGTCTGACCATACTGAGTTGTCATCGTTATCCCTATTAAGACGACATCTTTTACGGGGCTGAGTGGAGCTGGTGGAGGAGAGGACCGAAGGATCGCTTTCGCTTTCTATGGTTAGCAAGCTCATGAGATTTCCTCCAATGTCGTCCAAGTTCTCGACTTCCATTTCAATGACTCCTTCATCGCCCGGAGCAAAGTTGAACGTGGACTCGGTGACCTCGAATGGCTTCCTCGACAACCCATGAGCATCCTGTCCTAACACCATGGCTTCCTGTGCCTTCACATCTCCGGAATTCGTTTCCTTTGTTTTCTCGAGAGCAAGCTGATCTTTCTTGACCTTGGGCGGGCCAGAGTTCCAGAGCGGCGGCGGTGGCGGGGCTGGTCTTTTCCTCGTCATCCTTTCAACGTCTTTTTCAGCCCGCTGATTGAGGATCTCTTGGGCCTCGGCCATGGCTTGTTGAGCAATGGCTCGTTCTTTCCGCTTCTTTTCCATGAGGGCTTCTGCTGCAATCTTGCGTATCTCGATGAAGTTCATTTGTTCGAGCACCTCGCTGACCTCCGTGGGCTCATTTTCGAGCCGTATAGCCACATTGCACAGGTCTTCAAGCGTGCACTTCTTTACGAAAAACAAATGAAATACAATTAACACAATCGCAAAATTGAGGAATTAAAAATATCGATTTATTAAATTATGCTTTTTCTAACTTTCGTAGACTCTGCTTTTGACCCGTTGAGCAATTGAGAGATCTGTTCTTCGGTTTGCTTAGCAAGAGCCTGACGTTCACGCAGCGTGGCCAACTTATAAACGCGCTCTATGTGAGGTGGCACCTAAAGGATTAAACGATTATTATAATTAAAAGTCAATTGTATAAATATAAATATATATATAGCTATAATATATTAGAATTTTAATTAAAATTCTTAAAATAAAAAATGATTTACGTGATTCGAGTCTTCACTTGGGCCTTGAGGTATGGCATTCCGAACTCCACGAAGAGGACCTCCACCTCGTACCTTCCTCAGAAGATCCAAAATGATGTAAATTGGAGTTACTTTTTTTTCTTCGAGGCTTTCCCAGGCTTTCTGTCGGCTTGAGTACGCAGAATTGGCCAAGAGTCTTCGTTCGATCTTTGCAAATGGATGCAAGTCGCAGATCCACGTTCGATTGGGAACGGAGGTCAAAGGAGGATTCACACAATCCAGATGAAAATGAGCGTCGCAGAAGTCGCAATTCAAAAGAAAACTTTTGGCACACGATCTGGAAATTCCCCAATTAAATTAACTGCTTTATTAACAAATCGATTAGTATTTCTTGATACTCAGGGGCAGTGAGCTAATTTATTTAATGATCTTCTCATGGCAGACATCAAATATATCATCAAATATATCTCTTTTTAATTTTAATAAACATTTTAAAATACTTCTTACTTCATGCACAGCTCACATGTAACGGTTGGCTTTGGAATGAGACCAAGGTCATTATTAACAACCGTCGCTTTCTTTCGATTCCGACTAAATCCTAAATACAAAAGAAGTTAAAGAAGGAATTCATCACTAACCTGTCTATGAAGAATTGATTTAAAATGAATTGAATATTAGCATTATTTAACATTACAAATGGTAATATGAACTAAATGCTTAAAATTTACCTGGAAGATCTTGGAGGTGGGCAGTATACTCATAGTTGAGGTTGAAATCCCTCGGATGCCTCTTTTGGAATCCCGATACGAGTTGGCTAAAGAAAGAGGTGACTGGTCGTCGTTCGACCACTGTGTCCTTTTTGTTCTCATCCGAACCCTCGTTGGATTTCTTAGGCGCCACGAGCTTCTTCTTCTCTTTCGCCTTTCATTGACAATTAAAAATTCAAGCA
>VJMY01000074.1:0-174960 GCA_009869795.1 Neelides sp. FZ-2019 | reverse complement strand
ACTTGAGTTTCTGGAAAAAGGCAGACTTCTACAACATGTGCTTGCCCCTCTTACCGTCCGCCATTTAACCACACAGAACACAATCATCATTTCAGTGATAATTTTTTAACGTTTTTAAACCATCAAGAGAGAAGATGTTTTTTAAATAACAACTTAATTATAAAAACGATTGATATATATCAATGCTAAATACTTTTGAGATAACATCACTATTTTAAATTCAATTTTATATTTAACTTACCTATCTACTCAACCTTTCAATTTAAGAATGTTTAAACTCATACTCTGTACCAAAACAGGAATAATTAAGTTTTACTCCCATGCATCCTCATGGTTCTAATTCTAATCCAAGATGATCGTTCATTTTTTAAAAAAACATTATTTATCTATTCAATATTGCAGCTTCTTTCAAAGTATATATACATTTTCCTGCATAAGGATTAGAGTTTAAGAAGATTTCCAATTATTTATTTATAATCTTGCATGATTTATAAACACCTTTCTTCTAAATACATACATGTATGTATACAGGCACGTACCTTTAATAATATTAAAGTGAATTTAATTTTTGGCTTGATCTTCGTTTTAAGCATGAAGGAACAAAATGTACCTTAAAAGCGTAAATATTTCATACATGATTGATGCGGTTGTTTAATCATGTTAAATTAAATTGCTGAACTAATTCTATAAAATTGTTCACACTTTATTACAAAATAAAATTTAAAATCTGTTTTAAACATTTTTGGCTTCATTTATTCATTTAAATAAGTTTAATAGGGTTTCATAAATTCACAAGATCACAACCAACGAGAAAAATTGGTTTGAAAATGCGAATCCATTGAAAATATATAGTTAATTAAAGATGTAGGTACTTTACCTTTATTTATTTTCTTGTTTCTCACTTTTAAGTGCATAAATACAACATGCATATACTTACCTTTAATTTAAAAATGACCATTTGTTTATAATTCAGATAGTATTAGTAGAAGTTAAATGAAGATATGCTAATGCCATCAAGCCATCATTTCATGAACATTTAGTATCTACATACTTATTGTTAGGTACATGTGCAAAAATGTTTTGCTCTAGAGCATGAGAAAGCGGAAGGTGCGAGAGACAACGAGGGAGGCGAGACTATTTGAGAGCGAAACTTTTCCATATTCTTCTTTTCTTCCGCAATTAAATAAATTATCTAAGCTCGCCTCAATTTCTAAATTTCAGTGATGAACGCCAATTGAGGTTAATTTAGTCATAAGCATGGTTAAATATTTTCAAGGTATCTCGACGTTCGTCTACTCGTGGGACCAAGTTGCAAATGCTTTCTGGAGCCGATACCCAAATCCTTACAGGTCTGTAAATTAAATTTTGAAAATCAATTATTTGTTTCGAGCAAAACATTATCATTTGTACCTGTTTTACTCAATTCACACATGCTATTTCTCATTGAGTAAGTATGGCGTTTTAAAAGCTAATTTTATCTAGCAAATAAGTTTTAAAAGATATTTAAAAATGAACATGGCATGGAACATTTATTAGTTTCATTAATACGAACATTCGGTTAAAATATCTTAAATGACGAATTTAATGTGTATTTTAGTTCACATGTCCTCTCAGAAGACACGATCGTTAGGGAGCTTAGAGGTGATTGTCTTTACACGAAGCGACTTTTGACAAAGACGAACCCGATGCCGAAATGGGGAGAACGCTTCACCCCAAATACACTTGTCGCCATTATTGAAGAGTCTTACATTAATCCGGAAGATAAAACAATGGTCACCTTCACTCATAACATTGGATATAACAGAGTCATGGTATTGTCCAACTAATGACACTAAATAAATTACTATTAATCTTTTGCCGTAATTTTTGAGTTTCATGAGAATCTTTACATCACAACATTTCCCTTTTAAAATTCAGAAAGTGGAAGAGAAGGTCTTGTATTATCCCAATCCTGAGAATCGAACCGAGACGAAAGTGGAGAGAGAAGCTTGGATTGAGTCACAGCTTTTTGGATTCCGAAGAGCCATTGAGTCATTTGGACTTGAAAGGTCTTTTTAATGTTTTGTAGAATTTTCATTTTTACCAAATTCATTCCTTTTAACCTTAATGATTAGAAGTTCTAAGCGAATTAGCCGCATTTCTTTAAAGGTTTCGGAAGAATTGCGATAAAGCTGTGAAGGGATTCAACCACGTCATGAACTCCATGTTTCCGGTGCCATGTGACTCTGAAGGAAGTCACCCAACAGAAGCCTCAATGTCCAAGCTCCAAGAGACCAAAGGGAAGTTGAAGGAAAAGGCAAAGTTGGCTGGGCAACTGGCAAAGGAAACAGCGACGCATCACAAATGTAAAAATAACAACTTCAATTGAACACTCGATGACTAAAATTCCAATTTCAGACACGTGCTGAAATAATTGCATAATAAGACATTAAAATTTAAAAATTGTAACTCTCCTCCATTTTATTGAAAGAGGAGTTATACATTGTAGAATAAACAAAGACTAAAAAATCTTTTTTTATCGAGAATAATCATTAATTGTTGATGAAATTTATATAACGAAACTTTAATACATAGTAAAATATTTAGATAAATAGGCAATGACTAGAATAAAAGTAGTTAAGACGAAGAGAATCCCTGCATAATTTTTAAGCGAAATTGCTGACTCGGTGCAATTAATTGTATTCTTAAAAGTAAAGTTAGCGATTATATAAAATCTCCTTGAAAATCATATTTAGTATTTCATTTCAGATCTTCAGTGGCAATTTCTGTAACTTTTAACTGACATTTAAATAAGGTTTCTTTTAACAATTTAAAGTACTAAAAAGATACAAATTACGAAGAATGGTATTTAGTTGTACTTTTATTAAATAATAATTATAATGACCACTTATATTTTTAATTGTTTATAACGTGTACGTAGTATTTTAATTGGGACAGTATGGTACTTACGAAGATAGCTAATTGTGTTTTATGTACAAGGTTATAACTTGAATAGGTACACCAAAAGTTAAAAAAATCCTGTTTTCACTAATTACGAACGTTGACATCTGGAAAATACAAATTATATGCATGAAGTGAAATTAACTAATTTTTACGAACCTATTTTAAAATATTTTATAAAGATGAATTCAAATATATTAAATGTTTTAGTCACTAATGTAATTTTGTATAAATTACAATAACTGCAGGGCATAATTTACATACCATTAATTGTTTATTTCTTGAAAATATTTCCATGTAGTGATCATCCACATGAGAAGGTCACTACATTCGTTTTCGATTTGTATGTTTAAGTTTTACTAATAATATTATTGTGATCAGTGGAGATGTTCGTAGTTCAATGATACGAAAGTTAGTAAAATCATGTGCTACATCACTAACTCACACTCAATTAATATAAATACTCGATGAGTTCGTATTATTAGCAATGTCAAATAAAATCGACTAAAATAAAAAAAAACATTACAAGTTAATCAGTATTTTTATGATTCTTTGATGACTAATGGTAAATCTAATAATTAAATAATTAATTTTCTGCTATTTGAATATACAGATTTGTAGCTTGAAGAATGAAGATTGGTATGAAGTATTCCCAGTTTGTCTCAATTGTCGAGATTAGAAATAAGCGAATGAATTGCGTATATTACTGTATATTTTATTACCATTCATACTGGTATCATATAAATAATAAGGTGAATAAAGATAATGAGAAATGCGATTCTAAAACGAAGACACGGTTAGAAGTTCGGGTCGAGGACCGGAGGGAAACGTTTCGGGCTGTTGAAGCGCGTGGGTCGTGGGGTCAACCTGGGCATCATCGGGAGTTCGGGACTTGATTCCGGAACATGGGGGTTTTGACTCGAGTCGCGACTCTTGTGCCGTCGACGCTTCTCCTTCTTGGCCTTCTTCAAGGCTTTGCGCGCAGCCTTGGGTTCAAGGTCCTGGAAATTCCGGACTTCCGCCGCCTCTTCGTCCTTCGTGGGCACGACGATGATGCGGTTGAGGCCAAGGCTCTTCAAGGTAATTTTAATTGATCGCTTCTGCGGCTCGGACGAGGCCTCTGAGCTCTCCAAGGGATACTCTGGGAGGATGGTGGGGACCGGGAGGAAGGGCCCTTTGATCGGGGGCGGCGGGGTCAAGACCCTGAATGGCTCTGGAACCTCCTCGCCGCTGGGTCGCCGGAGAGTCTCAACGGGCTCTTGGAGCTCTTCGCTCACCGCCGTCTCGTTGGCGCGCCGCTTCTTGAATTTGAAAACCTGGTTGGTGAGCAAGTTGGAGTCTCTGAACCTGACCGGGACGGCACACTTCTTCCTGAACCGGCTCCCCCACTTCTCTTCGCCGTTCTCGGGCTCGGTCTCGTCGTTCTTGTCGGGGGGAGTGGGGGGTTCGCGCGAGTCCTCGTCGCCTGGTCCTTCAGTCTCTTGATTGCAGTCGGGTAAGTCTTGGGAGCTCGGCTCGCCCGTGCGCCCGATGGGCCAACTTTTCCCAAACAAGTTCCGGCGCTTGACGGGGCGCTTGAGAGAACGTTTGGGCTTCTTGACCTTCCGGTTCTTGGAGTGGCCATTGCTCAGCTTCGCGTCGATGGTTCCATCTGGAAGGAGCGGATACGCATAGTCCTGATTGAACTCGCAGCTGTCAAAGGACTCGTTTCCGTTATCGAAGATCCTCCCGTTCGGGTCGGGGCCATCGGGGGAGTTGGCCTGAGCCCCGTCCATCCAGTTCAACTCGCCATTAAGCTCCTCGGGGTATGTCTCATGCATGGAAGGGCGTCTCCAGTAGCTCTCCACGACCCCTGTGCCTCCGACGATGGAGAAGGAATATTCTTTCGGGTCAAGCGACTTGGTGGTCTGGGGCTTGGCGGGGGAGACGAGCGGCGGCGGGTCGTCCTTCTCAGCACAACACTCCTTGCACTTGGCACAGAGGACGGGACGAGTGCGGAGACGAAGGGCAGATCGATTATTTTTGAACCTGGCAGGCGGTTTGATCGTTCGACGAAGACTCGGCTTCGACGTCACGCTTGGACTCAATTCTTGGAAGTAGCTCTTCCGTAGGAAAATTGGTGGGGCCGTGTCAGCGTCAAAACTCTCGGTCCCGGCGAGGTAGTCCTTTGGATACGAAATTCCAGAAGGAATCCCTCTTCTACAACCAAAAAATAATTAATGACCACCCGAACAAATCCCCTTACAATCATGTAAATTCAGAGTCAAATAATGTCAGATGGAGGATCCTCCTTGTCACTTACTCTCGATTGAGTTGGAAGAGGACTCCTTGGTATTGATTGTCAGTGTGCGTGAAGGAGACGACGATGAGGCCGTCTCTGAGATCGTCGATGTTGACCAGAATGCTGGAATTCCGCTCAAGGACATTTGGCAGTTTTGAGTCCGGGCCAAGCTCCATTAGTCTCGATGGTCTCTTATCCTATCCCTCTGTGGAATTCAAAAGCGACGATGAGTCCTCCACGGGCCCGATTCCCCCCTCGCCATGATGAGGATGAAGAGTGGGAAGGGAGCAAAGGGGAGATCTCACTGGGGAAGAATCTAAGGGAGTTGTGTGTTGGGAAGGAGGAATCGTCTGGCTTCACCTCCTCAATTCAACGAGGAATCTGCCCGATGCTGGGACCTCCTCATCATGCTCATTCCATCCCATGGCCTTGTCGCCCTTCCATGTTACAAACAAACTCAAATCATGACACATCGATTCACAAGACCGTCCTCGACTCCACTCCGGGCGACAAAATTCACCATTTTAACAAATAAAATCAATATGGGAAATTGGGATAAATTTGGAAAATAATCTATAAGTAAATGAGAGAATAGATAGTCGTTGGGAAATTATATATATATATATGTATATATATGTTTAATCTAAATGTTAAATTTGTAAATGAATTATGTTAACTGAAAGTGGGCGAGTCCTTAAAGCGTGTTAGAGCTAGTCTCAAATTCTTTTCTCGATACGCTGGAAGCTAATATTCCTTTCTGGATCGGAGTATAAATGCGGAGTCTCGACTATTCAGTTCATTTGAGTAAAAAAATAAGTAAATTCCTCATATCTAAAAACTGCAGGTACCTCAAACAAGTAATTGACGTTAAAGACAAACGACTTTCTCGCCGATCGTGAGTAGGCTTGCTCCGGCTTTTCCAGGCTAACCCTGAAGAAAGGTCAAAATATAAATGAAGAATTAGACAATAATGAGACGTAGACTTGTGAAGTCGCCGAAAAGCCGATGATTTGCCAAAGATAGAACAAATTCAAAACGTCGGCCTCTCGCATCCAACGATATAATTTCAACTCCTATGTTATATTTGTTTAAAATTATTTTATCCTATATCTGCTGCATTCATGTATAACATATACCAAGTACCTAGAGTAAACTAGATACAGTCGAATTTAGAATACAAAAGTTGTTATTGTATTTTATTTTTATTAGTTGTTAGAGTATTTCATATATGCAGTAAATATATGACCAATTGTGAATGCATTAATTGGTCATTTATTAATAAAAGGGTGAGCATATAAATGGGTTTAAACTCATCGAGGTAAATGGATGTTGCGTCATTTAAAATATCTGGATAACACATTTTATTTTTTATAAATTTCATAGTCCTGTATAATACATGTCATTTTAAATACCTTATCTTAAACTTTCCTTCATCTGATTAAGATTATTCATTACTAATTACCCGAGTAGAAAATATGAGACTTGTGCAACAAGCAAGAAATGCATTATTTCGTTTCTTCCAATATGAAATAAGTTCATGATCACGATTTTCGATAGTCTATTCTATTATTCATATATATATCATAGCATATTCCTAAATCACTACCTAACCTAAAAATAAGTATTTTGTATTATACCTTAGCTATATTAATTTAAGAGTACATGCTCTGCTAGACTAATATAATGGGACTTTCACACGAACGACCCATACTTCGACCTATTATAAAGGTAGGTATATCTTTTTCCCGTTTCATGAAGGATAGGAGGGGTGAAAGATCCGATCATGGAATTGCTATGATTATGCCATGAGTGAACTTTCCCTGGACGTGGAAGAGATTTTAAAAATAATGAGTTGAAGAGTAATTATTCAAAAGCTCCATTTCACGCTAATTAATTCCAATTATGAATAAAGGTCACTCCGAATTTCTCACAATTGAAGTCTGACTGTCGGACCCATTGATCATTCTTTCACTATAATCGAATTAAATTGGCATGAAAAGCCAAGCGAGAACTAGAAGCTGTTGACAGTCTATGAAGCTTCTGCCAAAAAAGCTCTTTAGCCATTTGGGCATATAGAAAATGAATCCATGAATGAGATTTAGGAAGTTTCGGCCCAAAGAGATGAAAAAATGAAGATGTAAAGATGGTGAATTGTTTATAACGCTTGTCGCTCGGAGGAGATAAAAACGTCTTTTGTTTACCCTTAAATGGACAGAGATAAAGGAGAAGGGCAAAGGGCATCCCGCACAGGGAAAAGCGATGTGGTCAGAGGAGAAAGGATTTTTAATTTTTCATGGGGAACATTTTGAGTGAGTGAGGGATGTGGACGGAGTCGGAGTTTATTGATTGAGAAGGAAGTTCGGAGCAGCCGCACGGACCAAAGCCTCCGACGGCCCTCGCCGAACCTCCGCTCAGGCCACCAACACATCACTCATTGTTGCCGAGGGTCCGCGACGAGGAAGCGAGGAGATTCATTTTTATCTCTCCCCTATCGGTCACCCAGGTACGAAATACTATTAACAACACATTAAACCATTGCATTGCTAGTTATCTTTATTCATATATCAATAAATTACATTTCCTAAACATTGAGCTCACTAGCTCATCCCCAGGTCATCCTATTCCCAGAGCTTTCAGTCCATTAAATCCAATTTGAAAGACTGGAGTGGTCAATGAAGATTCAGCTATTCTCTTCATATACAAAGTGTTGTCATTCAGATTAATTGTTTTCAGATTCATTCGAATCTTTCAATTTAAGAATATCAGAATTTGTAAATTATAGTTAGAAAGTTTTGTTCATTTTATGCAGAATAAAACTTCATTTCGTTGGTCTTGACGTGTGTTTAAACCTATGCATTGTGATTTTGGGCTACATACATATTCTGAATGAATGGAATATAACAAGGAGAAATGTATGTATTTCTTATTTCATTACTAACTTTTGATTTTAACTATTATTTGTAAAGAGATATCTATAATAGATTTTAACAAGTTTTATTTATAATAAGTGAATATTTAGAAACATGGAGTTTGATTGAGTAAATAATAAGAGTAAAGTTATTTAGAAGATTTGAGTTGATTTTGAATTTTAATGTTTACTTCATTGAATCTGTTATCATTATCACGGTTTAGGAATTAAAATTTTTCTTAACTTTGGAATTCTCCTTTATCTCAATAAAATGCATATAATCATATAAATGTAGGAGAATTGAACTAATGGCTCGATCTTAATCTCTCTGGACATTCTCAATCTCTCAAGTCTCAATATTAAGCTCCCTAGTTTTAACAAGCAAATTCAAATGAGAATTTGGATATAAAAATTCTAAACTTAGGTACTATATACAATACTTTCATATCAATACACTCTAATTCCTGCTCAAATGATATATAGATTTAGATTGGTATTATATGGGTATGTAAAATATCTCGAGAACGCCAGAAAGATTGCAGAGTAGAGGGTGTATGTGTGTAGTAGTTATTTGATGATAGAAAGGAGCGCTTCTGGTTAAATTGACTGTTAATTTGGTTAATTTGAAAGGATTTAATTGTTGAAATCCAACTTTTAATTATTTAAGGTATTCACTTTACCTAAGCAAAATTAGCTTAAAGATGAGTTCATAATTCAATCACTAATATTGATTTAATTGATATAAATGAATTGAATGACATAGGTAGAAGCCACTAAGACATAAATATCTTGGTTCGTGAGTCTCGATGAGTTTCATCTCATTCGGCATTTGTTTGTCCTTAGAGGTGAAGGGGCGGGGGAAATGATCCAGAGCGTGGAGCCGCTGAAGAGGTGTTACGAGGACGTTGGGCGCCGGAAGCCCCTCCAACTCTTCACCGGGTTGTTCCGGAAGGGACGACGCGAGGAGAGCAGCGAAGATCGGAGTCCAGGGTCCGAAGAGCACATTTGGATGAAGCCCTCGGGGAATTCCCAAGACTTCCCTCAACCTCACGAGGCTCTTCACTCGCCCTACCACGCTCGGACGATCGATCAGGAGATGGAGAACCTCAGGTAGGATCAAAACACATCTAGCTCATCTCCTCATTTACAAATGGTTTTGCAGGCTCTCGAGGCAAGACAACCCGTACCTTCAGGTGAGACTCCTCTTCTCAATTACTTTCCCTTTTCATGGACCGTGTGAAATATTTTTATTTCATGTACCAAATACCAACAATAAGTAAATAGGTTTATACAAATAGGCATATACATATATACGTAAGTAGCTACTTATATATGGAGCTTTAATGATTTGGGCCAAACGTCGTCATGAACTCAATTGCAAGACTAAGGACGTTCTCATATATTGACATAAATACTGATATAAGCTCGGCTTACATGTTGTAATGCGATGTTACTATATTGATCCGTAAAATTTACATTAAGTATAACACCTTATGGATATTCTTTCTAATGGCTCTCTAACTACTATATTACACACATGTATGTATTAACTAAGACTATGCACATATTTAGCTAATATAGTCCTTAACCAAGTTAAATTTTATAATTATATTATTAATGATTTTCTACGTTTTAATGAATTCCTAATTTATATCCTCTATAGAAATTTTGTAGTTTACTTTCTTTCCCTTTCTTCGTGTTTGAAATTTTAATGACTTAAAAATTTGCCTCGTTTGCAACACAATTTTTTGCTCTAAAAGGCTCCTTATTATTTGCATATTACATGTACTTATGTACATTCAATGCATTATGTAGTCTTGAGATTATTGCAACCTTTTACATAAAGCCCTTACTCCTTACATATACTTACATATGTATGTACATATATAAAAAACCTCTCACCAACTTTTACATCATTCCTCAATGTTTCCATGCAGAGACTTCTAAATATAGCGGATTGGGAATTATGCTTTTTATTACACTTTCAATTGCCTATCTTGCATGAATTCTACGTTTTAGTAATGGAATTAGATATGTTCTTGAAAATACTCAAAATAATCATTTGTCACGAAAGCGAGTGAATGTGGATATGAAAAAGTGTGAATGAGTCAATTGGAATTGCCAATCTCATTGAGCCTGCTTTGATTCGCACGATAAAGTTTAATTATGTGATACTGATGGTTTGGATGTTGGAGAATCACACGTTTTCATCATTGTTTAATTAACTAATAAACCGAAATGATTTTGCAATTAGAACTCTAATCAATTGGGAATAACATTATCTATAATTTATTATAGATTAATAAAATTACAAGTTATTCGAAACATCTTACACATTCAACTAAAATAGTCAAATCAAAGTGAGAAATAACCAAAAAATACTTTTCTTCTCTTTAGTAAAAGTTCTTTATACATAGTTCTATATAATTATTAATATATCTTAACTTATGCATAATTTATTTAAAAGTAGGTAGGTCATTTCATCATGCACAAGTTTCTATAGGCAGTATATTATGGATAATACTCATTGACATTATATATCTATAATAATTATTATTCCAAAATACAAGACTATTAGCACTCCTAACAAGTCAAAGCATTATAAGCTAGTTCATTACTCAAATTCCGCATTGCTGCGAACGAGACAATTGAGTGAATTGGACCTCTTGAGGATTCCAATGCAATTGTTCAATTGTCTTTCGCTCTCAAATTCTATTAAAAATGAATGGAGTTTTAATTGAGACTTTGGTATGTTTAAAGGTCCTGGCAAGTCGAGAAGGTCTCAATGAGAGTGACGATGGGAGCGAATACGAAGAGAAACATCTCATGTCGAAGGTACATACATACACGACATTGATACTCAACTCTATTCTACCTTTTCTAATACCTAACCAATAGCCCGTTTTCACTACTTCTTGTGCAAAAAGTCAAATTTTATTTAACAATGAGTTCATCTCATGTAACATTCAATGTGGATGAAATCAGCCCACATTACTAATCTGTATATAATATAGCGTGAATATAGCATATTATGCTACTTGCCTATATGTAATAGGGATACATACAATTACTTTCATTGGATTTTGTATCTACTTTTCTCTTTACATATTTGACCTTTTCTTTGAACTTCAAATCAAATTCAGAATCAGCGTGTGGAAATGTGTATATGTGAGTGAGTAATCCAGGTCAATAAGGAATTGAATTTGATAGACCTTTTGACAATTCCAGGAAAACATTGTGAGTTCTCGGGATCCACTTACCGTTGCGGAAGTTCATGGTACTTCATTTACATTATTCCTAAATATTTAATTATTTACTCCAATCCTCCCTTAATAACTCCTCGCTTTGCTCGAACTTCCCAATATATGAATTGTCAAGTTATGAATTCTAAGAATATTCAAGAGAGTTGTAGTCAAGTGCTAAATTGTATGCAATAGTCCTCCACTTGATCAACTTTTGGAGTTTAACCTAAGTGATTAATTAATTAATTGATTGATGTTTGATAGCTCGACTCGTGCGCAGTCCGCCGCCAGTTTGGACTCGAAGTCGGAATTCTGATTCAGAGCCGTCTTTTAGCCGATTGACAGGAAATGAATGCGTCTTCCAGTTTCCGCCCCGCGGAGGGAATTTGGAAAGATGCGGCGATTCGAGTCCGCGAAAACTCCTCGGCCCCTTCGACTACTCCTCTCGAATGCGGGACAATACCCTGGAGGCCGTGACGGGGAAATTCAACCTTTCGCCCCAACCACGGCGACAGAGCAAAGGCCGAATCTACTCTGATCTCACCTAAGACCATACACGCGAATTACGTTCCTCTTTCTTTCATAGAGATATGAGTTTCTGCCCGTCTGAATAAGCTTCTTACTACTTAATATGTAACTTCTACATAGATTATGTATATGAATGCCCTACTAAGACGTTCAATATATTCGTAGAATTGTGAATGAAGAATTTACTTTCCCTCTTGATCCTCTTCTAACGCTAACACTTAATTGCTGCTCTTTGTTCAATTAAATCGAAATTATTCATTTTAACATTGCCTCTTAATGTTAAAACTGATTAGGTATATTTATATTTTATCATTTAGCACTTTTTAACTTCAATATTCAAAATTACTAGAATATATTGAACGTCCTAGAATACCTATATATACTTACTACTTAGGTGAATGTATTAGATAATCAGTTCAGATAATGAAAGAAGGTGTAAATTGGGTCTATGAACCTACCCATGAGATATGCGTTATATTTATGTACTTGTATATATTACGTAAATTCCAAAACGCATGAAAATCAAAAGGTCAACTGCTGTGAATTGTAAACATTCAAACTTCACTACAATACACGTAATACACAATATGTTCGATATATTTACTTGTCTGTAATACATAGATATAATTAAGGGTTTGTAGTTGCCCACAGAATGCGGTACATTCGTGTTAAATACAAACATGTGTATAAAAATAAAGATTGGTATGTAATAAATTTGAATATTATTATGAATAAATAAGTCATGTGTACAAATTTAGGGTTAGATGAGGTCAGTTTGGAATTTTCTAGTGTTAAATTAATTTAACTTGAATCTAGTTAGGAATTGGAGGGGTTCCCTCAAAAACGAAGCAAGCACACAAGACATAACTTGTAAATAAACTTTCTAGACTATGTAAAACTCCTTTTCGCTTTCAAATACCTTTGATTTATGGATGGAGACGTAATTACTAAATTAATTGTCAAATTGGTGGATCATTCAACGAAAAAATCTTCAATGTCTTAATGACCTTACCCAAAGTGTAACTTTAAGAGAAGAAACTATTGTAAAAGTGAACATTAGATATAAATCTATATTATATTCAAATCATTCCAACTCTATATTCCAAATTAATGGTTTGTGAAATGTGATCTATTCTCTCTATATATAGGCAAGTCTAATCTTCATAGGTATAATGAAGTGTCAAATCTTGCTGGTCAAGGTTTAAAACCCCTCCTATTTAGAGTAATGGAAATATGAAAACGAGAAAATGTAGCACGTCACTGACCATTTGAATGCGTGTTTGCGAATCACTCGACTCTTCACCCATTTACTCAAAAGATGTAAAACTTGACTTAACAAAGTTAGGAAAGGAAGAGAACTCGAATTAGAATTCAAATCATTCATATTTATCTCTTATATATATTTTGATTTAATATATTGTCTTATTGATTACACCTTTTACTCATTAAACAACACTAAAATGTCAGCATTGTTATTCATATTTAGGTCTGTAGTTGAACTAAAAGTATTTCATTAACTCCTCTTGTTTGTGATTCCATTCATTCTATTCATATAATATTACTTAAAGATTGTATTTGCATTTAGCCACACGCGTTCAATGTGAAATGATGAATAAAGTTTGAGGGATGTTATACATGGTAAAAATTATATCAAATGCATATCTATAGCATATTTTTTAATACATTTATTTATTTATTTATATATTTGTATTACTCCTCGTTCTATCCCAGTCTATCATAGCAATGCAATGCAGCAATGGTTATACTTTTGTATCTAGCTGCCCCACTCATATAATATAAACCAGACAACAAGAGTTTGATGTAAAGGGCAATATGATACATCCATTTCCTTAAGTAGATAAATATTGCCACTTATCAAATAGGTATATTGTATGTAGACTATTGACGACCAAACCAACAACGAAGAGCAATGACGATGACTCATATAAATATCGGCACAATTCTCTGACATGAAGAGTATGTATATTAATGTGTTGGCAATGATCTGGTAAAGGGAATGTTCGTTCTCGCATTGAGTTATTTTATTCCACAACTTAATACAAACAGCAATTATTAATACAAAGTTTCTTTTAGTAATTGTGGCAGGAAGGAATGGGAAAGAGGAGGGGGAGGGAAGGGAAGGGAATCATGCATCGTGATCCGAGTTGAGCTTGAGCCGTGGTCTGTTCAGTACAAAGATTGCTCTTGAACGCCCCGGTTCTTCTCGTTCTCCTTCCATGGACTCGCTACGCCCCAACAAGAACTGATCAGCTCCTTCAACAACACTTCCCTTCATCATGGGATCCAAAGAAAAAGACGTTCAGGTATAGTCCATGTGTATACTTAGTCAATATATACATAATAAATTGAAACATATTTCTTTAATTTTTAATGTGCCTACTATAATTGAATATATGTAAAGAGTCAATTAGACATTTGTCCCCATTTATTTAAAAAGTGTTTCACAATGTGATTGGGCTGCTAATTTGAATGTCTCCGCATGGAAGGAAACTCATTGTGGAGAGATGGAAGGGGGAGTCAACGTGTTTGTTGGATCCCCGAGTAATTTTGATGAGAATTAATGGAGAGGTCGAATGGTTCGCGGTTGGTACGGGACGGATCTTTTGTTCCCCTACTTCTTCCTTCCCCAACGCCCTCACGACACATACACAATTACGATTAGGCCCCTATCTTCATATTTAATACTCATATATATTGAATATTAAAAGGCTTCCATGGAGGCCATGGAGGATGTTCCACGACTGACGCTGCTTTTCCTCTTACCCGATCTTTGTATCTCTAATCATTCATGCTGGTGCATCTGCATACAAATGCCCATTTCTTATCGTTAGTGCTTGCATTTTCTATTGAATATTGAAAATTAATTTTGACAACGTTGTATTTTTTATTGAAGTTTGCCTTTATACAATGTAGGTTCTATACCTACATTGTAGGTAGTTTGTGTGTATATAGCAAATTCTAATTTAACTGGTATTCGATTTATTACATGCAAAGCTATTGATTTACATCGAAGGTTCTCTGAGTTTTGCGATGATTCCTTATTAATATTTTTGTGAGTGAGGACAACTGGAGACATGGGAAATGTGAAGAGTAGGGTGGATAGGGGATTGTATAGCGGGCGAGAACGACGTTTTTCTCAAATTGGATAAAGACGAGGTGAGTAACTCAATTTATTCACGGCCCATAGGAATTTTCTAAACTCAAGCTACAATTGAGAAATTGAAGAGAAAGGACATATAAAAGGATTTATTTTTCTGCTTTTGGGACAGCAAAATTAGAATATGTTTACAAGTACGCTTGGGAGTTTAATAATATTCACGATCTTATATATTAGCTCGATAAATAATATTTGGCATATTTGAAGAAGCAAAAGGTTTAAGTACATGATCTCAGGTGTGCGTGTATATGTGCATGGTGTGTGTGGGGTGAGTCGTAGATGAAATTGATTTTTGTACTTTCTCTAAATACTAAAAGGACGCTAAGGAGCTCAGTATTTATTTATTGAATTTTCCCACTAACTTTTCTCCTCTTGATACACAAATGTGGAAGATACACGTTCAAAAACTTATTGGTACAAGTGAGATGATCCTAGTTACTAGATGACAAGTTTCACTTTTTTACCTTAAGAAATTACTACAATTTAAATGCGGATCCTGACTTTAAAAAATTCCTAATGTCACCTCTGGTTATGTTTAATATTTTTTATTCCTCATCCACTCTTTAGTATGCGTCATTTGAAAAGGAAAAGGATTTTAAATATTTATTTCCTAATCAACCTTCATCGCTCGTTTGATTCTCTGACAGGAAATTGATCAAGCATCTTAATGTTTAATTTGACAATTATGTTCCTTCCAATATTTAACACCGAGAGAGTTGAATATTTGGATTTTAGTTTTGCCAATAAAAGAATAAGAGAATTGAAATAGAATTCATGGAAATCTACGCATGGAAAAGAATTAATTGTAAGTGGATGTGAGGTGGGGAATTTTCCCTTAGGGAGAATTTCCTCCCCCACGGTTTTAAATGACAAAAATGAGTCGAGGTTGTCTTTGAACTTAATGTATCGATTGGGGTTGTCCTTTCGCCACCCTTCGTCTTCCTCTTTGGGATCCTCTTTTTGGAAAACGGGGAACAACCGGCTCTCGCCTCGTCCAATCCCATCCTACAAACATTCTGGCCACACTCAAGTTCATCGCATCAAGGAAAGGATAAATGTGTTCATCATTTAATTCACATGTTTAATAAAGTGCTCAAGAGGGGGACTACACTTGTATAATGGGCTTGTACATTAAGGTTAACGTTGAATGTACAATTATATGAGATATAACAAGAAAATGCATTCCGCGTTCGTTTCCTTCCAATGCTCACATATTTTAACTAAAGGTAAACAGACTGTCCTTCATTCATGGAATGAGGTGTGACGAGATTCTCAAGAATCGCACGATTTACCCCAGAGCAAATCTCTTTCCTTATAAACCATCACATTATTACGATTCCTTTTATCTTGTAGAGGATAATTTCATTATTTAATTTGATTCTATTTGATTAAATATTAACAAATTAACTTGATTGGGATTGTTGTAGTTTCATTTGAAAATGTTTTTTTTAGTTTATTTGACATTAAAAATGTGTTATGTTTAATTGACATTAAAAAAGTGTTTTATGTTTAATTGAGTGGAGTTTTCCTCCTGAAAGGAGAGGTGGATTTGAAGAAGGTTTGTCTTTCGAACCGGGAGGTTTTTTTGGCCCCTCAACTTCGCCTTCAATTTTGTTGGAAGAGAAACTTTTCATGCCTCCGAATTGGTAGGGGAAACTCTGGATTGCAAAACTTGACTTTTATAGTGGATGTTATATAATCTTCATTCTTTTTACATCTGGCAAAGCGAGTTTGAAAAATAGGAGGGATGGAGGTGGGGGAAGATTCCCAACATTATAAATTGTTTTAAAGAGTTTCCTTCATCTGCGAACTCCATTTGTCACATGGAAGACCTTCTTCTCATTCATTCCTCTTCATTACAATGGACCAACGATTTGGCAAATTCGCTCCTCCAAAGTTCCCGTTAGTTCCTTCAACTTTTCCCCAACCAACTCAAACTCGAAAAGATGGTTTCCCTATCAAATCTATATATTGTAGTTGAGTCTCCTGGTATGTGCCTACAAGGGTTATATATCCCTATATCTATTATTTAATGAAGCACAATGCTATGGAAATTCCTCGAACATGAGCGAAATTCTCATTCCGAGTCGATGGAAAAGATGAAGTTGCTCTTAAGAGTCGTTGGAAATTTAATTACGCGGGAACATTTGTCAATAATCCTCCTTGAAATTTATTATTCCAGCTTTTCATCTCATTCTACAAATAGATAATCTTTATGTGTCTCTACTCTCCTTTTATGCCTTGCTATTTATATGAGCCAATTTTATTGTGGTGGCTATGAGAGATTTATTTATTTACACATCAAAGTATCTCTAGAAGGTTAACAATAAGTTTTAAATGCATAACTAATTGCTTTGATAGAAGAGAATTAAATCAGATTAGTATTTCTTACTTGTAGGAAATAGATATCTACATATATGGAGTAATTCGCCTAATACATACATTAATTAATTTCCATTCTCGTTTGACATTTGATTAATAAAACATTTGTTTTGTGTTTCAGCTTTTGGGATGCCTCGGAAGACATGGATCATATTCATTTTACAAGTCAATGAAGCTTGGTGGTCGGACGTATTCCATCTCTTCTTTCTTCCCTGTCCGAATTTGGCCAGACTCGGCGATTCTGAGCATAGCGGAGGTTCAACTCATATGGTCGGATCGAAATGAGTCCTTGTGTTCTCTTCGTCTTTACTTCCTACCTGAAAACACGCCCGATGGACGCCATCAACGCCACGGCGAGGTCACACTTTTTTATGATTTTTATTCACAACGCAATTATTCATATAAAATACAAATTAATCATATCGGGTTGAGCATAAATAAAATACTCAATGCAAATACCTATTATTTTATATCGTGTTTGCATCTCTCTTGAAACTCATCTATTTCGGTCATTTTGTTCAAAGTGAATTTACCAATGAAAACATTCATGCCAGTTGTATTTATTGGACATCATTAACAATTAGTTAAATGTTATTATGTGACTTAAATTACACGGTGTTTCATGGGTTCTTTGAATTATGATGATGTCATATAAAACGATTCGTTCCTACTTACTAGTAGGATATACTACATATAAGCATTTTTTATTTATCGTATATTATGGACACTTCATAATTAAACTTGCAATTTGATACTTACGTATTGCAATACTTTTTTGCATTTAAAAAGCAAAATGGAAGTTTGACTGTATATAATGAAATAATAGTAAGTTGGCCTATTGGTTTTTATTCTTTCGTTGTTATAAAAGCGAATATATGGAAAGAAAATGAGGAAATTTGTCGAATTGAGATTTAAATTAGCTTATTAGTCTTACTAATTTATGAAGGTTTGAATTCATAGTATATGTTAGTATAAATCAGAGGATGCTTTAAGGCAATTTATATTGTATTTACGCCGTATAAATTATCTGCTAATTTGGAGTTCATTGATAATTAGGAATTAAGCCGAGGAAATGTGATGCAAGAGAATATGGGGGAGATTATTATAATAATTCGCGAGTGAAATTGGATTATTGTTCAATTTTCTTCCGCAGTCGGCGCCTATAATGACTAGCCAAGAAATTGATCGTATACAAGAGACGCAAACATAAAGGAAGTTGTGTTGAAGTATGAGGAAATGATTTGAAAACTTTTCAACTTTCCTTCCACTCTCCGCTGTTTTAATGAGTTGAAGAAGTTTTAATTATCTCGAAATAGGTTTAAATTGAAATGAAGGGGGAGAGCACCAGCGGCTTCGATGCATTCCGTCAAACCAATGTATGTTTGAGTCAAATTCATTTCCATTTGATCATTTCCCTCACTCGAAACTTAACATCTACTTTATTACATAAATCTATTAATATATGGCTAATATGTGTGTGTATTTGAAATCATATTTCTTCTTTTGAGTCTAATTGATTCGGTGGAGATAAAAAAAAAGTTGGTGGTGAATTGAAAATAAGGGAACAAGTCGGGGGTTGAAGAGGAGAATCCCTTGAGTTCCCCAGGAATGTGTATGATTTGGGGGGGAGACGACGAGTTGGAAACTGAAAAGACGGTAAAAGTTTTTGGAGAGTTTAAGAAGAAAGAGCGCCTGCTTGATTTGCACACATCCCAAACTCGCCCGACTTCAATCCCATTTCTCCATAAACAGATAAGGAGAAATAAATGAAATTCTGTCCCTCCCTTTCCAATTCATGACTCCCGTTAACATTCACATGTCTTACAGACACAATTCACTTACATTAAATCCTCATGTTATTTGAGCCATTCCTCATCCTTGTAATATCCCGGAGAAAAAAGGCCAAATTAAATACCATGTTCATTTTTGAATATTAGTCAAAGGCTTTTATTTCCTTCCTCTCGCGGATCATTAGTACGCATGGATCAACCAGGGCTAATAAACTACTTTTAATCATCGGATTTTCTATTTGGCTCAATCTTATTTATTTATTTATTCATGCATTTCTCTTCCGCCAATCCATTAATATTTTTATTGCTCCATCTAATATAGGCAATTTTATAATTTAAATATAACCTAATTAAAATTTAACTACGTATTCATTAAGTAAATTAAACTATTAGTATTATAAACTTATTTATTTGTATAGTTATAGGTACTTACTTGCATTGCGAATATGTATATATATAATTATTCTTATGTGTGTGACACATTCAGAGATTTCGCAATATTCAGAGCATCTGATAATATGAGAAAAAATTTGTTTGTACCATTGAGGAAATTGGTGATCGGAAAGAATGAAATTTAATTAATTAGCACGAGAGGCTGAGAGTGAGGAGACGGGAGTTGGAAGCTGCATAAATGAGTAGCCTGAAGGGGGAGATTGGCCATAGAGCCAATTTAAAGGGGATTCCTGAGGAAAGAGATTTCTTTAAAAGCTTTTAAGATCCATTTTTAGATCCGCTGGCGAGGAACAAGGAGGTGAAGCCTCAATGCACACACAGATTTATACACACAATATTACAATTCCCCAATTTCCACACTTTCGACTTAAACAAACAATTCAAACAGCATTTAATAGGCCTATATGCGTGGATAGACTATATCCACAAGATGCGAATATAATGAAATAATGATACATTGAAAGTTTATACATACTTTTGTATATACAAGTCCTTATATTGCTCCTCGTTTTACCTTCAAAATCTCTATTAATCGTCCTTTTGTGTTGTGCGCATGGGGAATTGAGTGAATGGCCCCAAACTTTACTTGATTCATTTGGAAAGAGTTATAATCAATATATCTTATAAAATGCCATATAAAATATAAATTATACGCCTTGTACCCCATTACTACTGTTATATATGGCTGTAGAGAGATAGACCTTCTGGCTATGAATTATCACATTGAATGCGTCAAGAAAATAGAGATAAATAGAGAATTGGCTAATATTTGTTCTATTTATCTTTTCTGATTCTTTGTAATTCTAACTGAAGCTGACTCTGAACGTTAGTGACTGACTGATGAATTTTAAATATTTTCATGTACCGACAATTCATATTTCCTTTTTAATCACGTCGGATTAAACGTGGATTTTTATTAATCCTATTTGTTGTGGCTTGAATATTAAAAAATCTTTTTTGATCACTAACACACACTCACCTTTTAAGGAACAATTAAATAAATGTGGCTTGAGGGGGAAAGTGGCCAATGTTGCGCAAAAAGATGAGTAAAAAGAGAGTAAATGCAGGGTGCGTGTATGAGTGGTGCAGTGGGCCTCGGCTCTCTTCTCTCATGGCTCATATATTCACTCAAGAGCATAGCTCTACGATCTCAATACCCACCCAGATCATATCGCGGGACCAAGGGGTAATTGTATAGGAGATGTACAATGCTTATATCACTTATATGGAAGCTCGCAGGTGGCTTGGAGTGGTGTGTAGGGGGGAACGAGCGGAACAACGTTAATACATTATTACGTGTTCACTTCCCCAAAGGATATGGAAGGAGTTTACCCTAATGAAAAAACTTGCAGATTTCCCTCCCCATTGTCCCTCGTATTGGGATCACGTTGTTTGCCTAGTTTTAAAATTCCTCCATCTCGTCGTCTCTGTTTTATATGTATTTATATAGAGAAATGGAGAGTGTCGCCGACTTGCATGAAAAGATTCAATTTTCTTATAAATACAACGGAGATGCCGCTGCTCTTTCTTACTTCATCAAAATAAACAGGCCAGAAAGATGTGCAACATCTGATCCCCTTTAATTTCAAGATCATCACACATTCTTGCATAGAGCGACTCTCTATGCTCTGTGGGCTCGAATTTGGGAACAAGGGCGCTCCGTATGAATTTTTGATCAATTGGAGATTTAACACTTTGAAAAATAATAATGCACATGTTGGTATCTGTAATTATTTTAGGCTTTAATTGCCGAGCCCACATGTTCTCAGGATGTGAGAGTGACAGATGTAGAGCTGAGAGCCAGATAGATCTATAGGTGTTTTTTAATATGGAGTTGGAAATGTCTAGAGACTTCTATAGCTGCTTTATATTTATTTATTTATTTATAATGCAAAGTAGAGATGAAAGGAAGGGGATCTAATTTTTACATGTGTTCTCGTATATTCAATTACTGGAGATCTTGAGAATAAGTAGATACAATTGGTATTATATTCGCTGAGCTCGAATTTAAATCGTTGGTCTAATCCTCCTCGAGAGTTGGAAAAGTCTTCAATTATACATTCATTGTATATTATTTAAAATATAAGACTTCCCTCGTTCCTTGTATTAATTTTTGGAAAGGATGAAAAAAGTTTTTTTTATCTTTCTCCGGATCGATACCCGAGACTTGTAAACTCAACATAAAGTTCTTCGAAAAAGAAGGGAAAACTTATTGTGGGCTCCTTATCCGCTCGCTCCCATCATAGCGACGTGGCCGAAGAAGAGGGTGACTCGAATCCATTCAAAACATATCCCTATACCCCGGAGGGGAGATATGTAAAGAATGCGATGTATTCCTATATAAATATATCTCTTCCCCATACATCCACTGTATCTAATAACCATTTGCAAATAAGGATTTTCTCATCCTCTCAATGAGTACGGATTTCATTTGACTGGCTGAATATTTTCCTGCTCTTTATTAAATTTCTTTTACCTCCATTTCTTCCGGGATTCAATTCATTTATTCCGGCTCAAATCTTTGTGAAATATTCACCTTCTTCCAAAATGAGATCTTCCTTCCACTATGCATCTACATTCCTTATGAAGTGTATTTAATTAAAATTCAAATGTGGAATTGTTATTTATTAATTAGTTAAGTATTTAACAAAATTGGTCCATTTACTTCCCAGTGTTTTTCATTAGATATTTATAAAGGTGTTTGTGAGATTGTCGCGTCATGTAAATGAGCCGGTTCCTCTGAGAATTAAAGCCTTGTGCGTAGGCGGAGTCGTGGTAAATTATTTCATATTCGAACAGTTGAGCAGAGACGCCAGGGAAGTTTCTCAAAGTTAGTTATAGAGGGTGAAAGTATATGTATATGGGCGGATAGCATTTAGGTTCATATGGGATATAATTTAGCATAGTTTGAACTCTAGAAAATCTCTTTGGGTCTCTTAGCCTTCCTAGGACGTGGGGATGGGATGTAAGTGGGAATTGCATAGGAATAAGATATACATAGGATTGGACCTTGAATGAGAACTCTGGTGGGGTCGAGTGGTCTCATCAAATCTATGATAAAGAGTTTCCAGAGGAGAGAAATCAATGCGTTGAGAGTCAAGAACAATTCCAGACATTATTTTGCAATTCAATTCCTGTCAATTTAAATGGATTAAATAAATAAGAGTTAAAAGCCATTTCCGGAGATGTGTCTCTTTGACGGAGTTACCAGGATTGGTATTATGTGTATTTGTATAAGTAGCTCCATATTTATGACTCGTGTGATGCGAGGAGTGTGAAGGGGGTTCTTGAACGATGAAACATTTTCCCCCATTATTTCGACTCTCCCCTCTTGCCTCCCATTTCATTAGGAATTCCCTTCATTGGATTCAATCAACTTGTAAACTTGTCTTTTAATTGAAATGCGAGCCGGAAGGGTGAGATGACCGTCGAGCGCCAATCTCGCATTACCTCCATTATTAAAATAAAATCATATTTTCTCCATTTCCCTCCTTCAGCAAATTCATAATTGAAAATGGAGGCTTCTGATTTATCATATTAATATTCCATACAAATGTGCATTGTTTGATTCTCAAGGTCTCTTTCACCCTTTTTAAATGTCGTTTAGTAATTATGAAGTTTATAAAAGGGTTTTTTCTCCTCCGTGTCCGTGTGGTGGTTGTAGAGTTTGAAAGGAAGGATTCCTCCCTCCTCTGTCGGTCGACAAAAAATGTTGGGCCTATTCTTCGGCCTCAGACTTCCACTACTAGGACGGCATTGGACGTGGAGGATCTGAGTGAGGCTTGGGGACTCTACGGTTACCTTCGTATCTCCAACAAAACTCTACGATACACCTATACACGCATATATATATATATTTCTACCAAGTCAGTTCCTCTTTGTACATGTATATCCGAGTATATATGCGAGTGTGTTCAACCCTCCGTTCGTCCCCTGCTCGTTCCCCCCAAAATACATTTGATTCTCTTTAGATATTGACTTCCTTCATACAGTCCCAAATTTCACGATCCCCCTTTCTCTTATTTTAAAATGGCAACGGAGGTGGACCTGGGCTTCCTTCAAACCCCAAATCCAATTTATTGCCCCTCTTCGCCTTCATCAGAGGAGAAGGTGAATAAATATGAGTAAATAAATAAAAATCCTTTGACTCGCACCACGACGGAATTTCAATATTTGTTCATTCCTATTCCTTCACTCGCATTCAACTTTTCCCTCGAACGATGAGCTGGCCATGTTTTTGTGTTCGTGTATTTTAATTAATAAGTTAGGGTGAATTTTATACTTTGCAGTTTCCTAGTAAAAAGGTGTTAAGAACACTCATGAAAATAACGAGATAATGACTATAATATTATATATGCAAGTAATTATAGTGGCTTAGAGCTTTTCTTATACCTATTTATTATAAATTTTTATGTGCATATTGACAATTTTATCTAAAATATTTTTAGTAAAGCTTTGCCCATTTATGGCACGAATTGTAATGTGAAACTTTTGAGCGTAATTAATAAGGAATTGGTGAGGCTTGTGAGAGGAATTTTTGTTTTCATGCGCAAGGTTATTTGGCTTTTGAGTCCATGAAAATTTTTGCATTGAAGGGAACATGATTTAGTTGAAATAATATTTATATATATTCATCTTTCCGACATGTTCATATTTATTCTCAGGCTGGTGTTGGGTGTTTTGGAATTAGATTGTCAGATTCGCCTTTGGAAAATATTTTGTGAAGATGAGGAGTTTTGAGTCATTTAGCCCTGAAGCGGATTGAGAGCGATTACATTAGTATTACACAATTACAAATAACTCTATTATGCTCAGAGAATTTCCTTATTTAAAATGAGGCAGTGGCTCAGCGGAGTCGAGCATATTATTGGGTTAACAGAGTCCCGAAGGTAGCAGGTAGAGGTTATAAATGTTTCGGCTCGTTCGAGTTCTGACTCGAGGCGAAACGAGTTTCCAACCCACAACTCTCGCATCTTTAAATGTGTGGAGATTATTTAAACTCAGGACCCATCGACTCTTTTGCAAATCAACCTCATGACGTCAGGGAATCCAGTGATTGAAAACATAATTACTTAACAACTTTTCTGATTCTCCATCTTTACTCCCTGCCTTGGAATTGATAGACTAATCTATTGGCAATTATCCACGGCTCTTAACATGAAAACTCATAGAAAACATTACAAAAGGCTCACATTTTCAGCTAAATAATTATTCCTTCTCATAATCTCATGTATATTTGTTATTTTTAATATTACATTTTGAGAGCAAATGTCAATATTTAAAATAGCTAAACATTTATAGTATTTTTAGAAAAATATAAATAAATTTAATTGACTTTTTGTGAAGAATGCCAAACTTCGTTTCAACAGTAAATAAAATTCTACAATTTGCTTATTGAAGAATCAAGTTTATTTTCAAAGAAATTGAAGAGCGAGTGTTGTGAAGCATATTGGGATAAGTTGTGAGATATCTCCATAAGTTGATTATCCTTAGGAGAAATTCGGAGAAGGATTGATGAGACTTTTGCAGAATCGTCACATTCCCGGAGTTGTAAAGAGGATTTGATGAGGGATGGTCCGCGAAGGGTTCGGACGGAACTCCTTCCTCATCGCCCCCAGGCTCAAGAAACAAATTATTGTTCGCCTTCGAGTCATTCTCATAAAATAAAATCAACCCTCAACATTCCCCTTCTCCAATAGGGAATACAGCTTTTTTTAAATAACCTTAGATATTGTTTAGCCAACTAAAGGATTCTTGAAAATTAAATCTGCTTATTTAGAAGCTTATAGCCTTACTTTTCATTCTTTTACGCCTTTCTTAATTTTAATAAGAGCTTTTATTTACTATTTACTTTATTATTTATTTATGTTTCAAGAAAAGAATCCACAATGCGCCATTTTATGCCCTTTTTTAATTTTGTTGACGGAAATTTTTCTTATTTTAATATTCATTGTTGCTTAGGTATATTATCCACAAAGATATATTTAATATTTAACATAGTGATAAGTCAGAGTCAGAGTCTTATGAAGGGATTTATAGAAAAAGTCTAACAAAATGTTAATTTCTACCGTTATTCCTAACATGTTACATATTCAATATATGACTAATGATATTGTATATAGGTACTTGACAATTCCGTTGCATATCTTTTATTCTAACCATAAAGAAGTAATATCAGGGGTCAAGGCATGTTTCCCCTAGTCTCTGGTATTGAAAGTGAAGGGATACGGTTGTATCTCTTTTGCTCCGATGCATGGGAAGATCTATTTGTAAGTGTGTTTAGTGTACCTTGCTCATCTTTCGTCCTTCAGGAGCCGAGGTTTCTTTTTTCCTCACTTCGACGCCACATAAAAAGTCTTGACATTTTGATAAACAAGACTTTCCTCCTAAACTGAGTCTCTCTGTATAATCTTTTTTACTTTTCGGAACTCAGATGTCGTTTGACATTAAAGACACAAGGACGTGTTCTTTTGAGGAAATTTCCTTATTCATGAGACATACACTTGAGGACATATATTTTTGATATAAATTGTATCTGAGCTATGCTCATCTAGTTAGAATATAGGTATGTATATATACATATATGATGCTTGTATGGACTGGATGCCCGGCCATTACATATTCTTTACTTATGGTTCGAAGAGCTTAAAGAGGGCCGAAATTCAAGTAAATTAGCCTTCACGAGAGTCCCACACGGATTCATCCCATGAATTTTAAATCGATTTCAAGATTGAAGATTATGCTAAAATGGATTTTATTTTATATACTTTTATATGTCTATTTGATGTAAGTATATATTATATATAATATATTTGAGCATTTGATGTGAGTCTTTTGGTCCTCTTCGTTTGTGTGATTGGATTCGGACGCTGTTCGCCTTGCCGAAACCGCCTTCGGAACTTATAAACCAATTTTCGACCCACATGTTCTCATATTACAAGACTCATTCCAAAGGAACACATGAGCACATTTCCTACTTCAAATCTCATTCCCGCTCCGTTTTTCGCTTTCACATGGTTTGGAGGGATGAGGAGAAATAAATGAAGGTTTCTCAGAATTCACTTCAATTTTCATTCGCTCTCAACGAGGCTTCTTCTATTAGATTTATGTTTGATTTAATGAAAGAACTCGACAGGTTGGTCCGCTCTTTGAAATCATAAAAAAGTAAATGATTTTATCCTTTCATGTCATATTAAATATTTTTAAATGTACATACATGGATACAATGGATATGCACACGGGAGCATATAAAACAATATAAAATAGTAAACATTAAAGTTTCCACCAAATGCGTCATTCCCTTGTATAATTATATTTATTCGGCTTCACTTGAAAGCTCTTGTCCTAGATGGATTTTATTATTATTGCATTATTGAAAATAGTCTTTTAATGGAACTTCCTCTTTTAACAAGGATTCGCTCAAGTAGAATAAACCTTGTTGGCATATGTGATTCCATTACTCATTTTCACTTGATTCTCCTACAAGACTCGGGATTTAGACAAGTGGGTTGAACGCGAGAGATTTGTAAACATCTCAAGTTTTTTTTACTTCCACCAATTAAATGATTTTTTATGTCACATCCTTGTTGAAAATTAAATTAAGGACATATACAAACTAAATATTATTAAGTAGTGAAGAGAGGAAACTCCTCGTTTCTCTTACTTGCTCTCGAGGCATTAAGAGCTGATGAGATTGGAGCATCAAGAAAGGGAAATAAGAAGTTTCTCACGCATGACGTCGTGTTTTGGCAGTTTATCTCTCTCTCTGGATTTAATGCGAAAAGAAATAAATGAAATTAACTCTGGATGTTAAAAGTGCAGATCTTGTGCTAAATATTTGTACACGGGAGAGAGGGGAAGAAGAATGGCTGCCCCCTTCTTCCCAAATTGAATGATGAACAAGAAAGAGTTACCATTTATTGTGTGTGAGCATGTCGAGTTCTCGCTCAAATGACTGACGCTCGTCCCCCACGAGAGAGGAGAGTCCGTTTACCCTATTGACCACCATTTGCAACTGCTTCCACACATGACCACGGCCTTCCTCGAGGTCGTCAAGGGCATTGATGTGTCCACTCCATGTACCATCAACCTCCATGCATACCTACGAGACATAATGTCAATTATATAATTGTATTTCAATGAGTTCGTAAGGTCATTCTGTTCTTGCCAGTAAATTTTATCTAAAACAGCTCATATATTCTATTAATTTACTACATAGCTCGTACATGAAAAATTATTTGTATAAACCAATTATTACATTATTACTGACTAGATGTAAAAGATGTAAAAACATGGGAAATTGTATGATATTAATGTTTTCAATCTTTTTCTTTAACAGGATGAAGTAATAGCGCTCCAGGACAAAGTGATCATTAGAGCCCCTGACTTGATCTCTTGGTTTGTTGAAGAACAAGACTGGGATTGGGGTTATGTCACTCCCGCCACGGCGGCTTCAAATTCGCCCAGCACACCGCTAAGTCGCGCATTCCTGAGTGAGAAGTTCGGGAAGAATGAGAAAGTCGGCGATGTTCCGGATCCTGGTAAGATAAATTAAATATATACACATTATTCATTTATTAAAACAAAGCTCATTTCCAATATTTGATTTGAATAAACTAAATTGATCCCGTTGAGATTTATAAGCAAAGATAGGTTTGTCCTGGTGTGCTCTCCCGGATTAAATTAGTAGTCATTGTATTCAAAGAATGAGAAAATGACGAAGCGAGGAAGTTTTCTAGAGCGCCCCAATCAACCCTACTTGTATTTATTTTCAAATAATGCTCACACATCTCTCTGTATATACTGTGAATGTGTTGATATGGGTCTGGAATTGTAAAAGAGCTTCTTATCTCTCCTTTGGTCCCTCGGAGGGTCTGAGAGGCCAAAGGGGGCCGAGGAGCTTCCCTAGGAAGCCTAATAGAAAACAGACGAAAAAGGAGACAGATGTGGATATGGATATCAGCTCCATAAGAGCCAATAATATAATCTTCCTTTTCACTCTGATTATTTTTGGGATGGGGCGATATGGTGGGGAATTTGATGTGGGTTCTATTATTTTATCTAAATATATGTGTCTCTTGCATAAGTATATAAATATGGATGTGGAAGCGAGGTTGGTCGGGCATTTAATCTTGAGCCTCCTTACCAACACATGATATTAAGAATATATGAATGGGATGATATAGAATAGGAGGGGTTGTGTGTGAACGTGTGGATTGATCCGGGGATCTGCTCCAAGGACCCTCGTGCATCATTCCTCTAAACGACGTTCACATATTGTTAATTAGCCATAGAGGGACGTGGGTGCCGGCGGAATCAGTCGCCCACCCACCCCATCAAATTCAGACTTTTTATCTCCTTTTGAGAACTTGTGTGAATGTGGAGACCATTTACACCAAAACATTTCCTACGTTACAAACGAAGATCGGGGAATTCCCTCCTGGTGCTCGAATCTTGGAGTAACCTCCCTTAAAATCCACAGGGTCGAGTCGGGTCGTGGTCCTCAACTACGAGAGATACATTCGACTGAGAACGGTCCTCAAGAGACTTGAAGGATCTCCTGACATCGCCAATTGGCTCTCTCATCCCCTGGTCCTCGCTCTTGGCGGCCTCAGCGTTGGACCAAACTGCCGGCTTCTTTTCGCCAAAGAAGTCTTCGACTACCAAGAACTTGAAGACCACGAGCTTCTCTGTAATCATTTGGGTAAGTCCACGCACTCTGTCTGAAAAATTCTTTGAGCCAATCTCACCTTCTACGCATTAACAATTTAATTTTAGTGTGCTGTTGCTGGTGTAAAAATATTATATTTTGTCTAAATAAATACTATTAATGATACTGAATGTTGTTATGTACTTCTTGTGAGTGAGAGGACTGCTTACCAATAATACTGTACAAGTCTATTGGGGGAATTTATAAGAGGTTTACTTACTATTTGATATTGTATCTTTCTTTCAAAAATGTTCGTTTTTTCTAATGTCCCATTTCGGAGTCGAGCCAATTTCCTAAAAATGATAAAAGTTTATTGATCATGAATTGAATCTTTTATATGAATGTAATTTTTTTATAACGAATGAAATCATTTAAGAGAATTGAACCTTTTATTAATAATGGGTTGAGTAGTAATGCCATGTATGATCAAATGAATTCATTCATGCTCGACTCGCTCAATTTTTGGTATCTGGAGATATGTATGGGAAGAAATACATAATATATACTACATATATGTGCTTCTTCATATATCCTATAGAATAGGATGAATTTGTCTATGACTATTAAACCCTTAATGCACATTAGGGAATAGAATTTATCGGAGTTTTTCATTTATCGATAAATCTTATATTACTTTCATTTATCAAAATCGATTTATTTTTTTAAAAAATTTCAAATAAATACTAATTTATTTTGCCTAAATTTATTTTTAGACTCCTTTAATAATTTTTCAGCCTCATTTTCTTGTTTAAATTGCTTTTTAAAAAGAAAAATTACAGAATTCACTAAAGCTTAAGTATAGGAAGTACAAAAAATAACAAAAGTATAAGAATTAATGATAGTTTAAGACAATCATGCTTTCGTTAAACATACCACAAAAAGGTCAAACTTTTTGAATCATTTATTGTGTGATTGTGTGGCATTGTTTGAAAGAATGTACTCTAAATTATATTAAATTCTTTATTAATAAACTCTAAACTAAAATTTTCATATATATTATAACTAATTATTTATAAATGTGTTTAAATCGATGATAAACGAATTTTCCAATTCATGAGTTGACATTTATTCAATTATGTAGTTAAATTTATTAATTATATATTATATAGTAATTTAATAATAATAAATAAATTAAACTACCAATAAAATATTAATCGATTTTTTGATAAATTCAAAAATCGGATAAATTACCGGTAAAAACGATAACGATAATTACCCTTCATTTTAGTGAAATTCTGGAAAACATTATTAATGCCATGAATGAAATCATTTTGTATTGATGGGAAAATAAAATATTAATTTAATTTCAGCTCCTAAATTGAAGGGGAGACCAAGGAAAAAGAGGAAGCGAAATCCTTCTCTGGGATCTGAGTCCAACGAATCTGAGTCTTCGTCAAATGGAAGCTTCAACTCTGATAAGGTAAATTTCACCATTATTCTTGGGATTTCATTTAAATAGTCTAATAATAATAGTTTCCAATATTTGAACTAATAAAAAAAGGTTGAAGAGTTCGGAACTACGTGATGAAGTTTGAGCTTCTTTGACTTGGTTAGTGAGAGAAAAGGGATTTATGATTGACTTTGTAGGCCCTTAATCCCTTAATCCCACCTTCAGCTAATCGGAAGTTAGGTATGTAGCTATTGGCAAAAGTTTAGTTAGTCGTTAAAGGTTCCTTGGTTGTAATCTGATCTCGTAGTTCATTGAAAACCTGAAAATTGTTTAGGAAATTACTATTTAGGGTGAGAGCATCAGCAAAAGTTGTCCATTCGAATTACAACTGTGGCCATGTTCTTTACGTTTTACGTCAAGGTAAATATTGTATATTTTATTTCCGCTTCAATTCAATATTAATTTTGAAAGGGGAATAATTATAGAATGTACATCAGGCGAGCATAAAAATAGGACTTGAAGGAAATTTAGTGAAATTATAGATGTTTACAAGAAAATTCATAACTCGTGAGTTGTGGATTTTATTTAAAAAGACACGTGTATTCTCTGTTCTTTTAATTCATTAGAATTCCAATTAAGCCAGTTTGTATAATAACGTTGTGAACAATTCCAGGGGAAGCAGATTGTGAATGGACTAGGAAATCCGATCAAGCTGGAGAGAGGCGAGAAGCCACAGAGCCCGGCTGCATTGGCGGCTCCCAAAAATGCGCCCCAATTCGCTCCGTCGTCATTGGTCATTGGAGCCAACTCGAATGGTCTCCAAATCCTCAAGATTGAGCCGGGCATCGTATCAAAGGCCAAGAACGGTGGAACGAAGAGGAACCACAGTGGGACGACGAGCAATTCATCCTATTCCCCGCAAAACAGTGATCAGGGGTCAATTCCGGAAGGAAAGGATCGGCATTTGAATGCAGAGCTTCTCGGGCCCGCCCTGAGCGAACTCGCTCAGAAGCTTGAAAAATCCAATGCCCTGCAAATCCTCCCCATTCGACCTTCAGTCATCCAGAAGCAGGAGAGCAGCGAGGAGGGGCAGCGGGCCAAGAAGTTCAAGACTGACCCTGATGCCCCGCGTGCCAACGTTGGGCCTTCCTTCAACCCGCTAATGGGGGAGAAGAGCCAAGGAAAGCAAAAGGCTTCCGAGTCCTCCGACTCAAAACCACGCTCAAATTCCAAAGGGAAGCCGACAAGTGAACGGGCCATTTTGAGCATCACGCCCGTTGACCCAGCCCTCAAAGCCCAGGTAATAAAATTTTCAAATTATCTCATTTTCACACTCTCCGCCTCTGATCTGAGCTTAAACTCAAAGTTTGAGATTCAAAGTTTGTTCATTCGAATGTCGTTTCTTTAACGTTTGTTTTTAAATTCTCGTAAAATTTGACAGAATTTTCTCATGAGGTCGTAAATTTGAATCTGTGTTTTTGTTTTGTAGCTTGGGAGCCTTCGAATTCACGGATCTCCCTCGCCATTCGTCCCTACCTCAAAGATTTACGGGGATCCTTGTGCCATGGTTGGTCGGAAGGCTCCGAAATTGGCGCCAGTTCCTCAGCAGCTCCTTCCGATTTCCAATCCACATCGAGGAGAGTCGTCTTCCTCCTCTTCTGCCGAGATCCTGGATTTCAGCATGAAGCGGAACCGCCCCGAACCCAACTCGCGTCATTCCCTCAACGTGAACGTGAATGTGAATTTGAACGTTGAGCCGGAGCTTTTGGACCTGACCGTGAAATCGAGTCAAGGGCCGAGCAGCAATGGAGCCAATCCCGCCAAACACATCTTTCACAACCTTGCAAACATTCCGCCGCCGAACGCGATGAACCAACTCGGCCTACGCCTCACGTCCGAAGTCACCCTCTTCCCCTCCAACCTCCCCCAGGGCAGCAAGAAGGACTTGGTCCACCACCAACTCCCTCACGCCCCATTCCATCCCCAGCAGAGCAATCACCGCGGCAAGCGGGACCCGCGACCCGTCTGGCGCCCTCCGCCCGCCCCCGCTTCCACGCTCACCCAAAGGAAAGACGAGAAAAGTCACCAGCTCCTCCACGGCCTCCCCGGTGCCCTCAAGCCGCGCCAAAGAGACGTCGAAAAGGGCCAGCACGAGTCCTCGAGCTCTTCCCATGCAGCAGCGGCGGCCGCCGCGGGGCGCGAGCACGCTGCGCGGGAATCTAAAGAAAAGGCCCGCGAGGCCGAGAAGCTCGCCAACTCCTTCTCTCACCTCCTCCACCCCTACTATTCCAAAATGGACCCAGCGTACCTTTCTCTCCTCTCCTCGCCCTTCCTCATGGGACAACCCGGGTTATTTGCAAACCCGCCGCCCATGAACCCCATGCAGTTCTCAATGGAACAGATCCAAATGTACAAGGAACTTTTGCAACAAGGCGGACTTGGTCCGCCGCCGTTTTCTCCACATTGGCCAGGAAATCACACAGGGAAGGATCATCGACAACCGCCGAAGTGAAAACACATGAAATACAATCAGTAAGATGACAAAAACGCCAAAGTCCACCTCTCTTCAATCACTGTGCCCTTTTTAATTGTTTTTCTGCTCCTCGCAAGGACAGACTTCTTGTTAAGTAATTTATATACTTGTATGAATCAATGTCAGGATATGTAATACAGGAATATTTGTATGACTGGCCTACATTTACACGTCTATCTATATTTTACTATTTAACTCTGTTGATTTAGTGAAGAAATTAGTTTTTAGTATTTTAGTTTCATTTGGCTCACAAGATGCAGATATATAGCATTTAATTATTTTTTAATACATTCAGAATTGTGTATTTTTAAACATTTATCATGTTTCAATTTGCTATATTATATACATATATTATATACGTACTAATATGCTGCAATTATATTATTAGTCGTAATATACAGACATCTATCTATATGATAGAATTGAGGTACGTTAAGTTTATCATATTTATATAAATATTGTTTACAAAGATTGTTTAAATCTGTTCAGCTGCCTACCCTTTATTAATCATGATTACAAATGAATTTCTTGAGATATAAAATCTACGAATGAAATTATTAACAATTTCGATTTGATACAAGTAGAGAATGAATAAATACTTTTATACAGACTTAACTACCTTATTTATTAATTTATCCTGCTCATTGTTCATTAGAGAAATTATTGTGTGTCCAAGATGGGAAGTCCATGTTCTCCGGGAAAAGTTTTCGATTTGTTTGTTGCAACGACTCCAATGGGTGATTGAATGGCTTTTTAATTAACCTTTTACTCATTAAACAACAAATTAGGTATTTTAACTTATTATATATGTTATCATATTTAATATTAATGAATACAATAATTTTATTGATATATTTTTATTATATAACAATATTATATAAATATTCTATATTACATGAATAATGTTTTTAACTGTGTCAATGTAAGATCCGATTGATAAACTCTTTTATATTAATTCTTTATGTTGTTTGCTTAATTTAATTTGTTTGCTTGTTTTAATTTAAATTTGTTTGTTGGTATCATTTTGTAGTTTTAAATTAAATTTTATGTTTACTGCTTAATGTACAATTTATTTTCTTATATGTTGTGTAAATGTCGTTTTTAGTGCGGTATGCTATTCTTTGTTTTGTTTGGCTTTGTTTGCTATTTTATGTTGATTAAATATATTCTTTAAAAAAACCTAATTTGTTGTTTTAATGAGTAAAAGATTGATCAAAAGCCATTTAATCACCAATTGGAGTCGTTGCAACAAACAAATCGAAACTTTTTCCGGAGAACATGGACTTCCCACCTTGGACACATAGTAAGTTGATTCATCAATTATCAGAATTAGCACTTTATTATTTTATTTTAACATTTTAAAAAATTTTGCTAATTTATATTTCTTCTTTTGACCTAATCCTAAAGGCATCTTGACACATTCGGACATGAATGTCAGAATTCACACCACATTCCCTGGCGTTACAAAGCCATGCCTCCCTTTTAAAAATGTTAATCCTAATTAATCATTGATGATAGTAATGATGATGATTATCATTATAGTTATCATCAATAAAATGCGATTAATGATGACTTTATATAATGGCTTTAAATGACTTATTTCTTATCGCTAGTTTTTTATTCCCCACTCATGTTCTTTACGAATGCGTTTTTGTTATGGTTCTGGAATCTGCTTCATCTGAATTTCCTTCTCGATAAAAAGGCAATTTTTCTTAAGTTTTTTCAATATTACACACTATGAGTTAAATTAATCATTATTTGGGTTGATGTGCTTTCAAAGATTGACCATGGGCGGTATCTATAGTATAATATATGCCTAATATTGGTTCAAATAACAACATTTTCTAATATTGTCGAAGATTTCTTCAATATGTAACATGTAACACGTTGTGAGCTATTATGGAAGAGTATTGGAAGCCTAATTATTATGATGTAGGTATGTATAATAGAACCGAAGATGAGTTTTTTTAATTCTTCAAGTTAGCATTTAGTGGATAAATAGATTTCTAATGGCCTAATTAAGTTATTTTTTTTTACTGGAGGGGAGTTTTTTGCATTCAGGGCAATGGGTATATTACCTAAATTTTTCATGTAAGTACTTACACTCACACATGTTCCCAATATTACAGGTTAAATATGTATTGACTCTTCAATTATTATAAGTATCTGTAGTTAAATTAGAAGTTGGACTTGAAATCTAAGAAGTGCAATGTCGTATGACTTCACATGAAATATAATAGTCGGTGATAAATAAGTAATAAACCTTTGAATCTCTTCTAATATTAAAATGGAAACCCAATAGTCGTGTGAAATATATTTTATCCGTCGTTGACGGGCTACTTTGCATGGTCAATTCTTTTGAATAATCATTCATGGATAATTGGATTAAGACTCAAGGAGCCAAAGAAGGAAATTCCTGTGAAAAATTTAATCAATTTCTAAAGTTTATATGAAGAGCCATACGTGTAGATATATATTACATTTAATATAGGTACATTACAAGTGTAATTGCGAAGAGTTCAACGCAGTAAATAATGTACATGTGTCAGCATATTTACTATATATCGCCGAGGAGGAAGTCAATGTGTGTTCATTATATAAATACATGTGTATTTGTGCTAAGATATAGATTCCGTATTCCAAACTATCCATTTAAACTTTACCAACCTTAAATTCATTAATTCATTCATACATATCATAAATGGTTCATAGCTATATAGTATATACCTAAACACAGACTATCACTAACACCCAAATATTAATTCAACTTCATTGTTAATATTTGATTTATATGTTTACAAACATGTACCATCATGTAATCAAGTTGATTTGATATGATTTCTAACTGGCAAATTGCATTTTTTAAAAATAATTATAAGTAAATACATCTTATTTGATCTCACTGTCGATATTTTACATATAAACTACCTATGTACATATATGCAAATTCATAATGTTTGGAGACATACTTGTATATGATATATGTACTTAGGCATACATATAGGTATGCATGCATAGTGTAAAAATGTAATATTTTAATATTCTATAGCATGAAATGCACAGGACATCATTATGAGACACTATTTTTTCGAGGAGTTTGATTTTTAATACATTAGCAATTTTATTTTATTGCTAACATGATGTGATGTGTGATGGAAGTTGATCTCCAATTACAAGCTCCTTGGCTGGAGGGACGGCGAGGAGTCGATGAGAATGGGAACAAATACAAGGAGGCGTCTTTCTTTCTCTCATTCCTCTCTCGTCACGCGGACACTCGACAGTCACAACAGTAGGTGAGTCTTCCGAATCAACGACCCTACCCGCTCCTCCTTAACAATCCCTTTCTTTATACAATGTTTTATTAATTGATATTCATAAAATTACTAACATGGACGCAATTTTCAAAACCTCACTTTTTTTATCATCACCCAAATTAAAGACCGACTCGAGGCTTATTTTTTCAATCTTTGCTTTTATCTTCGTTGGCTTAATGAATAACCTTATTCATATTTTACTAATCATTTTCATTAGGAAAATTAAACTATGTTCTTTTTATAATTAGTAATTACATTTAAGCTTTTACTTGGTTTTTAAACCCTTTCCAATATTAATCAAACTATGGTTTAATTATTCACTGAACTAGCACTTAAATAAATGCTTAAGTAGAAACGTTTAACTACCAAATCAATTAATTTCATTGTGTATCGGCCTATTCAGCCTCAGCCCTAACTCATGTTCAGTTAATAGCGATTAGAAAGCAATTTACTTTTTATGAAATTTTCATTCTTTCCCAAAAGCTTAAATGCATACATTAATTGAATTAAAGGCTGTAAAATAAACTCAAAGGTAATTTTTAAAATTTTAAAATTGTTTTATTTTGTAAAAATTAAACTTTTCCATAAGGGTAACCTATATTTAATTATACATATATATGCTATTATTTATTTGCTTTTGTAAGTACCTACCCTGTTTCCTCGCTGATTAGCCGCCCACTCAGATAAGCCGCCCCCGATGATAGGCCGCAGATTTTTAAAACCAAATTTTAAATATTAGATAAACCCCTATCCTTTTACATGTATTTAATGAAAAAGCCCACCCCCATTAATAAGCCGCAGCTGGACCCACACAAACAATAGATATGCCGCGGACTATCAGCGAGGGAACAGGGTATAAAAATAATAAAATATAAATTTAGCCAGCCAGAAGCACGGGGAGGAAACATGGGGGGAAAATTACCATAGAAGCCAAACCTTCGTACCAACTGAGACTTGACGTTTCTTTGGAGAGAATTGAGAAACTAAAAGAACATATAATTCCTTTTCATTCTTTTTCACACTTCCCTAAAACTATTTTTTCTCTTCTTTTTTACTTAAAAGGTTTCATTTAAGTTTAGTTAAGTGATGTCAGGTTTAAATTCATTGGCGGAATTAAAGAATTAATCATGTTGTTTTAACTCTAAAATATTATTTCGCTGTCATCCATATACAAAATGACCTGTTGTTGTAAATTTAGTTTTTATTTAACCTTCCGTTTGTTTTTAACTAGGTAAATGAGAAGTATTCTTTGATTTGGGTAACTGATTAATCTTTATATATTTAGAAGTTGAGATTAATTGTAATGTGGTTGAATAAATAAAAATATTTATACTACTAATATGATAAGTCACAGTTTGATTGATACAAAATGAACTTTTCTGTTTATTATCCAAACACAAATTAGAGTAACCGCATGGTTTGATCGTAACAAACTCTTTTATAGGGACTTGGGTTAGAAAATATATGGATGTAGTATTGACTACTTTTATGAATATCTACACATTTTGTTGTTGTTGCAAATCAGTATTTAAACAGCTCTACTAACAACAACAGCCCAATGGTCATTTGAGAATTCAATTTTTTATTTTATCAGTCATTGCCATTATAAATACTCGCCTGTTAAGTACAAAATTGGCATTAAAAATTAAGAGTTTAATTTTGATACTTGTAAAATAGTTTATCTCGTTTCAAGAGGAATGCTTGACCGAAAGCTAAGACTTTTCACAATTTTCTCATGTAAGTTAAAAAGCAAAGCTAATATTAATTTCATTATATATAATTTAAAATATATACATACATACTTATTTAGGATAATTAACCTAGTTATATTCAAGTGAAAAAGTACTTTTCCTTTATTATTTCAAGGTTTTTTTCTCTTGCAATTCGCCATTGGAAATGCGGAAACTCCAGATTTTTTCAATAAGGCTAATTGTAAAGCTGTCACTTGGGCTCATGCTGTAAATTCAAGAAATCGTTTAGAAATCGCATTAAAAGGTTATATTTTTTTTATTACTATATGTACATACACTATATATACTATGTAGTATAGTGCACAGCATATACCTATATTTAAATATAATAATTACTCACATTGCATTATTGTTGCTAATTATTATTATTATATGACTTTGTTGAAGATGCTACAATTGATATGCTCGAGGCTGACGTGTTGATGGGAAAGCTCAATATGACTGAAGAATTCCCTATTTTGGCTCGACCAGTAAGAAATACATTAATTCATAAATATTTATTACCTTTTTTATGTGTAATGTGTTAGATTTATTTACAAAAATTCATTGTTTGTATATTCATTTTTAAGATAATTTCTTTTTATAAATTTTCACAGCCGTCTTTTTTCTCCGACATTTCATTCAAAGAGTTTCTAGATAAAGTCATCTCAGATGGAAAGCGAAAGAAAGGAATCAAGTTTGTCTTTAGGGACATCAGGGCTGTCGAACCTTCATTGAAAATTTTAAATGAAACGGGTGACAAAATCAAATTTCCTATTTGGCTTCACGCTGATGTTCTTCCGGGTCCAATCAAATCAACAAATTCTGGTCTTAACCCACAAGAATTCATTTTACGCGTGCTGGAACTTTATCCAAAAGGAGTTTTGTCTCTTGGATGGACCACACATCAAAAAAAGGGAAACAGTAAGTAAATCAATCTCAAAAAATCAAACAACTAGAAATTTATTTAAGATTATATTAATATTTGGTCCAATTTGCTCAATTAACGAATGCTTCCGTTTCAGACTTAACATCTGAAGGATACACAGAAATCCACATAAATAGTATGCTTAACATTCTTGGACAATTTCCTCAACTTGATCAAGTTGACGAAATCACGTTTTCAATGAGAGCCACATTTGTTTTGAATTCCGATTCCGTTTCGAACTTAGTCGGTGGTCGAGGAAGGTCATTAACTCTCTGGAGTTACCCTGAGGATAAATTGAATAAGAAAACGATGGATAACTTGAACATCGCTCTGGGAGAAGAACGGATTTACTTGGATCTCAATCATGATTCCACTATTATAAAATCACATCATGAGAACGCTGACCAAACAACTAACCAGGACGGCACTAATCACGTTGGGCCTATTCATACGTCGTCATTCATGCTGCTCAATTTCCTTGTCTTATGCTATCTCGTTTTTCATCACCAAATTTTTTATTTGAAAAATTTATTTCTTTGGCATTATTGAAGAGACTTGACAACTTTACTTGACTTCCATTCCCTTAATTATCACTATAATTTTCATTCTTTCTTCAAAAGTAAGATAATGTATTATCAAATATCATCACAATGATGTATACCTTCAATACGAGAATTTTATACAAATTCATTCTATTAAATAGAATTAAAATGGTATGATCTTATTTAACTGTTATTCTCACCTTTAATTGACCAGTTTTCAATTTAGAATTCCTTGTTATATCTTTTTCTTGTTTGTTAACAAAAAGTCTGCTATTTAAACTAATATTTTAGTTAAAAGTCAACTTAGTTGTAAAAGTAATTTATTAAATCTATTTACCACGAACTGTTAAATCTATAAATGTTCAAACAAATATACGCTTATCAACCTTACCTAACTATTATTTTTTATTTCCTACTAGTATTAGATTAATATCCTTAATATATGTATATTGTATACACAAATGTATTATAAATTATGCGATTAATACATTTGCATTTAAATACTAAAAGCTCATCATTATTGAACTTAAATATCTATTTGTAAGAACACTTTCAAGTATAATTTACATATATTACATATTATGCCTACAACGCATTAATACTAAGAAATTTGAAATTGTTCAAAAAAGTAATTTTTATACAAATTAATGTTCCTTGCCTATTTAAACTAAAAGCTTCATAGTACAATTTGAAAATCATGTCAAAAAATCTATACTTATGTATATTTTTAAAAAATCTGTTATGCCTGACGTTACATTACCAATAATTAAGAAATGTTCAATAAAATCTTCATAGCAAAATTTTAATCTAAATATTTAATTTGATTCATACTTAAATATCAAATAATCATAAGTTTTGCCTTGTTGTCCTTGTTTATCGAATTTATTTATTCTTATTTTTGAGGAATCCCATCATCTACTATCTAATATCGGAACAAATCTCATTCACATACTTGGAAACGAAATGCATCCAAAGTTGAAATGTCATTCAAATTACTTAAAAGCCAATAAGAGAAGTTTTGCTCTTTTAAAAGATGATTTGAACTCGTGTTGAGAAAGTCTGATTTTGGCTCTCATTGAGATGTGTTTAGAGATGTGTGTTGTTGGGGAGTTGAGCGGGTGAAAAAGGAGCTCGTGTGTGAGATGTCCCTCGGGAGATACACAGCTTCTCATTCATTCATCTATTGACCACGGAGGCAAAGAGAGTTCCCGTTCAATCCCAGAGAGAAGAACGTCTAGATGTTCCCCAGGCCAAGACAAACACCCAGGACCGAATAAATAAATAGGAAAGTGACGGAAACTAATGTAAATCATAAATCTTCCCTCAGTTTAAACATACAGTTTTATATATGTAAGAATATGGTGTACATTCACTCGCTTCCACCCTCCATTGTGTTTGTGTTGATAAGCGGAGGAACCGACTTCTTCCTATTTATATTATATACCATATAAACTACCTGATTACGAACATAATCTCCACAGAGGGATTAACAAGGTTGACATAAATAAAAGGGATTTTTCAATAAATTCCAAAACTCGGGTAAATAAGTAAATGCGTTTGGTTCGTCTCGCATTTCCCCATTTGTGCGTGAGTTTTTAGCCCATCAACTCCTCATCTTTCACTGAATCTTCCTAGTGAAGCCAGCGCTTGACGAACTCTGAATTTGGAAACCATTCAATTACTTACAAATTCAAGCAAATTCAATCTTTAAGAAATCGAAAAGGTGTGCAAAGAAAATTTACTCTCTTTGGATCAGTGAGTCATTCTTCAAATTCCTCTTGCAAGTGTGGAGCAAAGCCAAAATAACTTTCATTTTCACTCCTCCAAGAAGGTGAGTTCAATATAGCATTCTCAATGGAGATATCTATTTTCATTCATGTCAACTGTCATTTGTAACAACTCAGTTGATTCCAATTCCAAGAGAATTTATTCCAACCAAGATGTGTTTAATATCTTAAGGCCTTTTGAATTTATGTCATAATAAAAATAATTATTTACCCAAAAATAGCTCTCTGATTTATTATTGCTTTCAAAATGCTTATATTTTATAAATCAACATTTAAATCTAAATATATTAAAACTTTTTTATTTTAGGTTTGTTCACTACAAATTGAAATTGACCTTACTATTTTCAACATTAAAAGTGAAAGAAACCGAAATGAAATGAATTTTGATCAAGTTGAGAAGAGTCGAACAATTTTTATTAAAATCTGAGTTTGAACATTAAGAACAAGCAAATATAAACTTGAACTTGACTGATAGAAAAATAAAATCCCAATATTCAATTTCTTATCTGTCATAATAAAAGATCTTTATACAATCCTTTAAAAATTGAAATTAGCAAAATTGAATATCAAGTGGATGTGGAGGATTTAAGTAGATCCTCATTTACATAACTAATCACTTATACAATTTTTCCTTTGGTCGAGAATAAAAAAAAAGTTAGGGAATAAGAAGAAAAGAGAATAAGTAGTGCAAGATCATAAATTTGACATAAATGGTCTCGTTCTTCGAGAGAAAGATCCAATTCGAGTTCTGAGGAGTCTCGACTCGTGTGGGCGTCAAGTGCTAATTAAATACGCGAGTAAAGCGAAGGACTTCGGTGGTCAACAAAGGAACAAGTGGAAAATTTATTTTGCATTGGATTCTCCTTTGACCTTGCTGATTCCTCGGGAAGAACAAGTGAGAGAAATTCTGTTCTGGTGGACAATTAAGCCAAGTTATTAAAAAGCTTATCGCCAGCCGTGAGATAAAAGAAAAAGTCAATTTGTTCATGCCAAAGGAGTGAAGAGATAAAGAACTCCTTGAGCCTCACTCTTTTAATCGCACATTCGAAGATAAGAAGATCATTTGAAGGTGGAAGAATGGAGTTTTCCCACTTGATCCTCACCTTTCTCACCATCCTCCTTCACTTTGGACTTCAAAGTATTGACCTCGTCGGCGGCTATGAAATCGGATCTTCGAGTAGTCACAGACGCTCAGAGCCGCTTCATCGTTTTAAGAGTCTGGATCGAGTTCTCAATCGACTAGACGGAGGAATTGGACCTAAAAAGGTAACAACAACCATTTGATCTTCCTCGCATTTCTAATAAACTTCCTATCCGATCCCCAAAGTTTCCACACAGTCGTCTTTCCTTCAACCTACGCCGCACATCAACATCGTCATGAACAAATCGCTACTGACTTCAAATTCTTTCAATTTTAATTTCATGATTTTAATTCAAGTTCAAATATTTATCTATAGATCAATTTAATATTTACTGTATCTTTTTAAGCAGGCTTTACAAACGCTAATACAAATATCAAATAAGTAGAATGTCATTATAATTCATTAAATATTATAAAGTAAAGATTCGCGTAATAAAGTGTCAATTCACTTAGTTAATGCCAATTGCTATGGGACGTATAAGCAGTTAAGGTAGTTTTTTGTCAATTATAATTGGCACTCACTGCACTTCCGAATTCCATGTCTAATTTTGATTCATTCGTGAAGAGAGAACTTTCATCTCTTGAATTCTCTTGGCTCACTCAGGGCTTCTTAGGCAAATGTTCCTTTAGAAAGCTCAAGGAACTCCCATACAGAAAAGAGAGACAAAAGAGAATTGATCAAATGTTTATGCGAATCGGCTCTTCATTTGGCTCCTCTGACTGAACAAATCAATACATAAAAGATTTGAAGAGCCTTTTGACAGCACGAAGTGGGAAGCAAATAAAACTCAGACACGCCACGGATCCTTCCATCTCTTTTGTTCATTCTCACTTTTGCAAACACTTCAAGTGCTTGTTGAATCCGTTCAGAATATTAAAACCTAACTCATTTCCATAATCGCACGCATCAATGTCCTGTTATGAATTACAATGATAGTGCAAATTTGATGCTAAGAAATGGCTCTCGAAAGAAAAGTCAAAATATTTCGTCTATTAAATCATTAATTACTCTCCCAAATCTAAATATACAATTATTTTCTATAATTAAACTTACTTCTTTCAATATTGTAAGGATCCCAATTGGTAATTGGATTATTATTATTCGAGTCAATTGATATGAAAATAATACGAGTAGTAGTTAATTAGCATAATGAAATGTTCAATGAAATGAGTTATTCGAAGAAAATATTTTTATCTTCTCTTGGGTAAATGAAAGGTTGGAGGAATGAGAACATGTTAATGAGAAACGGAGGAATTGAAATGTAAAAAAGGATCGGCATTTGGCCAAACATTAACCCTCAGCTCCTCTCAACTCTTCACTTGAAACTCAAGGAGAACTCAAAAGCGTCTCGTGTCTTTGAAAGAAACAACAGCCGTGTTTAACTTTTTCTTTCATGAATGTCGGAGGTTTTTCTGCTCAACTCAACGAGTTTGCCCTATTTAACCCTTCACTTAAAGGAAGAATTTCTTGAATAACGAGGATGAGTAATTAGAACTCCTCTTCACTACCTCATTTTGACAAAATTAGATTTTGCCCTATTTCTCCAAAACCTGGCTGTTTCTACACCAAAGAAACTTTTCAAATTAATTACAACTATCATTGTGTATTAAATTTTAAATATTGATTAATGTATAAATATCTAAATTTTAAATAATTAATAAAATTATAATTTTCACGGTTTAATGGAAATTAAAATGTGAAGGAATTAAGGAAATGAAAATAAACAGACGACCTGAAGATGAGGGAATGAACTCAGATGAACTTCATTTTGCCATTTCATAAATGCAAGCGGAATCTCTTAAGGCCCATCATAAGTGTTTGGGAGCGAAGAGACGACAGAAATAGGAGTTTTTGTTTTTCTTCTATTTTTGGTAATTTTTTTCTAAAGGGATAAGCAAAGGCTCAATGTCATTAGTGAATTAGTGGAAGAGCATTCTATTGCTATTATAGGGATTATCTCTCTGTACTCCAAAGGGAGAAACTCGTCTTTTAATGGCAATTCCTCTTATTTTGGAAAAGATAGGAGGTAAAAGGTGAGATTAGCTCTGAGCGTCGCTCAGCCCTTTAGGACTTCAAATCCAATAAATCTTGGAAGATGGGGAAAGTCGGAATGGAAGCCGTTAAAATTGCCTATATTTCCCTCCCACTCAACCTCTTTTACTAACAAGGATTTTGACGAGGGATTGTAAATTCGGATTTTGTGAAAAGGCTGAGGAAGAGGCGGAGATTCGGGAGCGGAAAGAAACCCCGTCAGCTCCATCACTTGTCGGAAACCCTCGTGACGAGGAAGATGACTATGACGAGGACGCCGAGGAGTCGGCAGAATACGACGATGACCAAAAGGAGACAGGAAGACACATGGTAAGTCACATCTCAACTCTCGTCCTATTAAACCCGCCTCCCATATCCACCCCGATCCATAAAGACAATTATTCCAATAAGACCAGAAAATACTTGGAAAGTACTAAAATATTTTACGACTTTTTTAAGTCTCTTCATTTTTTCACTATTTTTCAAAATATCTTGGCTGAGAACTGAGAAACTAAGAATGTTAAGATAACAAAAATGGTTTAAAATGAATTATGTGCCATAATGTGATTTCATGTGCAGGAGAACGGCAAGCTAATAAAATTCCATCATTATTAAATTCCCTTTTTTATTATAATAAATAAATAGAAGACAGATATTCAAGCAGAATAGTGAAGCAGACAAAATACTCATATTTAATCATTTCTATATAGCCTTATGGCTTCAGCATCTGTACATGTATACCTAACACCTATGTAAGATACATAGGTAGTAATACATTCATAATATATATAGCAACATGATGTCCATTATACTTATCTTGAGCAGGGTACTTAAGCAGAAATGTTCTTGTAAGAAGGAGAGTAAAAGGGAGGCATTTACATGGGCAACTGCAATTCATACAAATCCGATTATTATGTAAGCGACGTCGCTTACCTAACCTATCCCTTTATATGTCGCAAGTAATAGGCTTCTTGTCGTTTATCTTACCTCGGATATCGGATCTCTTGTAACTGCCATTTACAAGGCATGTATGTAAAGTGGAGATCCAACTCGCCTCATCCTTTTGTCCTTCTCGGGTAAAAAGAGGGCTCGAATGTAATCTTCCTTTCTCACGCCCGTCACAACTTCGAGCCCTCGGGTTGAGAAAATGGAAGCATGCGAGGGATTCACTCAACAATTAAACTCTTTGACAGAAATTGATTCTTTTACAACGGGACTTATCCCATCATCATTCCGTCTATGTAACAACCCTCGAAAGATCCAAGCTTTAATGCCCTAGTTAATTTAAAAAAAACTCTCCAGCTCTTCCAATTCCCCTTACCTTACCATTAGCCAGTTCTATTTTCAACTTTTTTATACGTTCATAAATAGGAATGGCCACTTTCATTTAATTTATTCAGACAAGGAAAAATCAAATATTAGCAGCAGGTCCATTACATCTGACCAGTCTACTTAAGAAACTTTTTTAAACGATACGAGGAATAAAAATAATATAGTCTTTGGAAAAACTTCATATAATCATAGTAATCATGGAATAAATATAAATTACAATGCATATCTATTTAGCATTTTACTCATCAAACGAGTACATGTTCAGTTCTTTTATCCACGCGTGATCAAGTCATGGCATGAACGAAATTGTGTGGGCGATGAGAAGTGAATTAAATGCTAAATGAAATGAAATGTTGAGAATCTTCATCTTGTTAATTATGCTAAAACTCATTTTTAATGCTAAATACTAATTGCTAATTACACATGTGCATATTTTAAGGAAACAAATTGACTTTTAAATGAAGTAATTACACAACTTGCGTAGTGTGTTCATCCAGAGTCCCCCATGTTATTGCCATAATTTTCCCCTGCCTCGTCGTGTCTCCATTAATTAACTCTTCCATTCATGTTTTGAAATGATGCCTAAGATGGGATTTTTACAAATTCTCCCCTACGCATTTATTACCCAATACCTTGAATAGAGAAATATTGAAAGATGCCAAGCTCAGTTATGAATTTCAAGGAAAGTGATAAGATGAACGAGAAGCATTGAGAAAAATGAAATTCCTTACTGTATCGTCAATATTTTTCTTCTACTCTGATTTTTAACAACTCACGAAGAGTGAAAAAACTATATAAGAATAATTCAATGCGGTATGTAAGAAAATAATTTAACAACACGCTTTTGAACATTAAGTCCTCTTCATTAAATAGTAACCTGGATTTGACATATCAATTTGTAATAATTCTACGTGTAATTTCTAAATCATTTACTATTATGTTCATCTGCTTTTGCTATTTTAAATGGCTAGGGAAAGACTATTTATAGTACCTATATATTAGATTTATATTTGGTATTTATGTCTATGCATATAATTTGGGCTACAATGGTTTCAATGGACATGTGAGGATTTCCTTGTGTGCGAAGCTCATTTGAATTTGAGGGTGAGAAAGGCGTTCATTCAATTCAAATGTTTGATCCTATCACTCTCACGACGGTCAGCCGAAATTCCGTGCAGGAGCTCCGTTTTTATATTCACCTCTGCTGTTTCATTCTCTTTCCTTCACCCACACAACTCTTGTCACCTTTCTGTTTCAAAATATTCTCATTCACAAATACACCACAATACACATGTGTATACAAATAAGAAACAAAAGCTCTTTCCGCCCTTGGATTGAAAGATTCTTTTGTATTTTATACACGTAAATATTTTCAAACATTTTTATACAAATCATATACCTATTATACATAGCAATAAGATGATCTTATTTCATTTAGATTTGAGTACTTGTACTAAAGAGTTCATTTATGAAAAACTAGTTCAGTACTCTAAAATAAAAGTGTATTTAGATTTTTATGAAAATATAGATTCATCAAATAATATTAAAACAAGAAATGTTTTAAATTTTATAAAATCATGCATTGATAATAAACATATATGCACTCTTGTACTTATGAAGGATCATCAACACGATACATTAGTAGAAAAGAGAAAAACAAGTTCCAATCATGTAAGCTGTAGGCGGATGAAGTAAATGATAAAAATGAATAAAAAATACCTTTCATTTTCAATGTCAAATTGAAAACATCTTAAATGCTTCATGAACGCTTGCGGCTCTTAGATACATAAAATAGGATTAGATTTTACATACTGATACTAATGCACATAAATAGCTCATATATCTGTCTCGGCGCAGAAAATAAAAGAAAGAAAGTCAAAAAAAACTACACAAATCAAATAAGTCATAGAGAAAATCAAAATTCTATAACCCAATAAACTTTGTATATCATCCCATTTATACATATCCTCTTAACATGCTATGCACATATCCAAGACAAGTAAAAATGGATTTAACATTATTGAATTTTCAATGTTGGAATTTGAAGGATTATTGGAAAGAGTTCTGTAAATCTCACGGTGAGATGAGTAGGAGAGGGTAAATTGGGGCTAATCCGTCAGGTATGTCGTGGTTCGATCCTGGGCGTGTGATTCCTCTAGGAAGTGTAAAAGATGTGTGATGAGACACTTGGGTGCCTTGAAGGGCCGACTCCTCCCCCACCAGGAGTCGGAGGTAAGAAATAGTGAAATGAGATTGAATCTCTTTCTTCTGCCCACCACAATGGAGTCCCGAGACTCGTCAGCCTCCCTCAGAGATAAAAGAGAAGGAATTCGATGAGGCTCCAAGAGCTTCGCTCAGAATCAATACACGAACATACACTCAATCCAATGGATCACGCAACTGACGCTCCCAAAAACCCTTCTTCTTCAGACACCAAGGAAATTAATGGCTATTTATCAATTACAATTAGTTCTACTCAGCCACACAACCCTGTATATCTCTCCGTCCTATAGAGGTAGGACTGGAAGCTTGATAATTAATTTGCCTTGCTCATAATATTATCTTGAAAATGATCTTTCATATTACCCTTGCAGAGTAGCTTCGAGCCTTCTAGGAAAACAATTAGTCCATTTATTTCAATCATCGGCTCTCAAAGAATTATAATCAGCGGAATTTGAGAATAATAATTTTGAGCATTTCTATTTCGCTAAAAGTATTTTTGTATTGAGTATTTTTGTTACTTGAAAAATAACTCTGTTTTGGAGAGATGAGGGGTGAAATGACATTGACAAATTGTCTTGCATCTTCGCCCGTATATGCTGAGCGTTTGAATGATGATCACTGGATTTCCATGTCAACTAAATGCCCATTTATTCTTCGACAAACGTACAAATAGATTCAGTTAGACATTCAAACACAAGTTTGTAATATGTTTAATGGACATGAGATAGGTCTTGAGATTTGGATAAATGTATACAGGGGGTATACATTTTTAATAAAACTCCTATTTGGTTGTCTACTTTACTATTTTGGAATCTCCAACAACTTATTTGGCAAAATTAAATTGCAGTTTGAAGAAAAAGGAGGAAAACAAGGAATTATTTTTTATCAGATCAAATCTGAGAGCAATCAAAGTTTGTCAAAAAGGCCAAAAGCAGGAATTGAAAGGTCTATCACATGTATTATCTACCTATTAGAGATCTTCTCTTGGGCAATAGAAGATCGTAAATAAAGTTCAATTGAGTTGTCTTCCTTTTAAACCCTCATATGTATATAGTATACCTATAAGCTCATCTTCAATTGTACTTAGTTGGTTTATTAGTAGCTGCATGGTGTAGGCAAATAATGAATCATGGCCTCGGTGGGGCGATGAAAGATGAAGATTGCAATTGGGAGTGCAATTGTTGCTCAATTCCATGATTTATCTCTTTCGTTTCCCTGAGCTGAGTTATCACAACTAGACTTTGTTTGCTCCAATGGTCAAAAGGCCTCTAGTCCTGCAGGGACGTAAATGGGCAAAGGGAATTAAACGTAATTAATGTGAGCTAACGAGATTTTCACCTTGTGCCCAAATAACAAATAAAATAGTTCATATGATTTATTTGAGCAAAGAATTCCAGGATCTCCATTGTTGTGGAAGAGATGTCCGGCGATGCTCATCGCCCGGTTGGGCCCAAAGTGACTACAAAGGCTCAAAACCCATTAAATGAGCTTAGAATAGCAGAGAAGTGGGCTATTAGGGATTTTATTATCCAATAAAAACGAGAGGAGCTTCGGAGTTATCTTTATTTTCCCTCGGCCTTCTTGACGACCACTTGACGAGAATGAAAGGAGTTGAAAAAGAGTTTCTCTCGCCTTTGCCCATTCATCACGACTCGTTGAGCTTCAAAACACCCTTTGCCTACAATGAACAAACTTTGGGGATTAACAATCATTTCCCCTATATGCAGAGGAGCCAAAGCTTCAAAGCTCACTTAAGACAACTTTACAAAAAAGAAAATTCATTAAAATAGTTGACTAAACCCTAAATTTTTAGTAAGTTTTGAAATATCGGAGATAAAAGACCGAAATCCTTTCTTTTTAGAATTTTAAGAAACATATAATATGTATGTATTATAATAACAAAATTATGTATGCTTATGTTAGCTTTGAAAGCATACATAGTCTAAATTATATATATATATATATATATATATATATATATATATATATATATACTCATTTTAATATTTAAATGAATTAGAAATGAAGTTGAATGAAATATAAATTTGAAGATGTGTCAGACATCATATGTAAATATGAGAGTAAAAGACCCCTCATAAATTCTGTCTCTCTGAGGATGAATGAGGATTTCCACTTTTATGACCATCTTCCTCATTTATGACCCCGCGCTCTGACTTTTTCAAATATGCAATTCATATTACATGTATAATAAAAAAATATGTGAGGATTCAGACAGAACTTGAGCTCAAAAATCTTGTCTTCTCAAATCCAAGCATCTCTCAATGTTTCCTCTTAATTTGTGGCTAATAAAGGGAGATTTACGCGGAAGTGAGGAAATTACAGACGTTCAAACTACTCAGCCTCACACCTACACCCATATAAATTCAAGCTTCCGTTTTTTCCCATTAAAGCTCAAAGTGCCAAAATGGCTCTTTAAAATCTGAAAACATTTGGAAATATTTAATTTCCTTGGTTTCATCTCTAGAGAGCTTTTCGAGACATTTCACATTTATTCAAAAGGACCTTTCATAATCGACTTGGCCAACACGAATATATAAAATACTACAATTTCTCTTTGTAAATACCATTAATAATCCCCCGCCTTTTCCAAAGAAAATTTATGTTTTTAATATTCAATTTCATATTTTTGCTTAAAGTAATTTTAAACATGCTATAAGCAGAGTTGAGTTTGCAGAATATGAAAAATACTAGATTTGCCCACTGCTGAGCAGTTTCACATGTTTATAAATAATTTAAAAGGATGAAATGGCTAAGAAAACATCTTCTCTCGGCCTAAATATGTTTGTATGATATTTGATCTCCGATGTTACTTTTATCTTTTCACTTCGAGTAAACGTATGGTTGAACAAAAGAAGTAAAATATTCCATGTGAGTCGCCCTCATGGACATGTGGCGTATTCGTGTTGACATGTGAAAGGAGGAATAAAACTGAGCTAATAAAACTCAGCAAACTCATTTTGAGTCCAAACGAACGTCTATAATCTTTGGAAATCTCTGGACACTGGGAGTTGTTGGTTGAAAAGGAAGGTTTCCCCCATCGGACCAATATAACAATGAGGGTGTTTTGTTCTGGAGCTCAGCGTCCCTTCCGACTCCTCACCCGTCTTTCCTCACGAGCCCACACATTGAAATTCGGATCGGAAATGATCTCCGATACAAATCGGTCTTGTAATCTCATAGCCCCAAATTCCAACATGCACACCGTCCCCATCATCAGAATCATTACAGCTTTCCATGCACGAGAGAAGCTATGACCCTTTTACGACATTTCAGACACCCAAGAGAGAACCCATGTTTTCAAATTCATTCAAGTCCTCACGTCATTTTCTCTAAATATTGAACTTACATAAAATGAAAGGTTTGTAAATATATTTAATTCATTTTGGATATTATGAATATTCCCCATATTTGCTCGATTGCTTAAATCTAATCTTTTATGATTACTGCAAACATACGTACGCCTAGGTTTATTTTGTAAACTCAAAAAATAATTTGTATTTAAATTAATACTTACAAACATTCTTCACATTATATTTACAAATGATATGCCTACTCACACGTATATTTTACATATGTATGCTTTAGGTCTAACATTTTAACCATATATAGTCATATTTCTCTATTCAATATGAAGAAGAAGGCCAGAAATTCCTCGTTATCCCATATTTAATTGATTCGAGTCGGATTAACCAACCCAATTGCTTTCTAGTCTCAATATAAATTTCTTTATATTTGTCAGACATTCCCCAGAGAAAAAATAATCTCATGTGAATACATATATAGAGCCAGATGAGCGAGCAGGGCAGAAAGTGTCAAGAGAATTAGTGAAGTGAATGAATTGGCGTGTCGTTGAGTTTTCAGGTTTTATGTTCCATACACCGCCCTGAGTCATTCCTATATTCAATACAGAGCGAGTTGATCTGGCGAGGCGTTGCGAATGAAATGCGATCCTCGAGATTTACAAGATACTAAAGAGCAAAGGGGGAATTGCCATAATATACAATAAATATTAATGGACCGACGGGAGTGTGTGAGATTTTTACAATACAGCTTCACCCTATGCGACATCATATATATATATATAGCACTTATTTCCCTATAGATGAATCTTCTCAATACATTTGAGCCCGTCAACTCATCCAAACTGATCTGATTGAATGGACGGAGCGGGAAAGGAAGCATAAGGATTTACATTATGTCATTAGGAAAGTGCATGGGCGGTAGGAAATGCAAATAATGAGATCCTCCCTTTCACTTCATCACTTGGAAAACAAAGCGAGTCCAGTGGGTTTTTAAACAAGGGAAATGCCATTTTGGTCAAAGTGCCACTCGAGTTCATTGAGATAGGTAAAAAGGAGAAAAGCCGCTCTCGACGGACATAAAAAGAATGAAACCCCTTGACTCGATGTTGAGTTCAATCCGTTCAAGTACTTTGCTGAGACAAAGACAAGCTTAAACTGACACGAGAATGAAAATATGAAAGAATTGTGTAGTGAATAAAAAGGAATTAACTGCTTGGGTTTTCCTGAGGAAGAACTTCATCACATTTTGGACATCCATTTTAGATGACAATAAGGATGCATTTATTCCAGAGTTACAGAAACATCCAGAGAATCAAGATTGGCTAAATTGGAACTCATTGATCATTAAAAACCTCAGTAACATCCAAAGTTCCCAACTATTTCTGGACAAAAAATAAATAACCAGAAACTTCTCCTCAGCCAATTAGGCATAATTCAGAAGCTTATTATATCTTGTTAAAAGGGATTTTAATCATTGTAGTATCTATTAATGTCTCAAGATTTACGAGCATTTGTTAATTTCTTGCTAGCGTAAAAGCGGAGTTTTGTTAAGAAAGCGTCGGTTTGTGTGGTAAAAAACATTCATCATTTCATCCTTGAGATTTCCTGTGAAAAAGAATTTGATTCTTAAGGGCCCCGCACCTTTGTCATGGAGACGCGTTGGTGGAATTCATTCACCCAAAGCCCATTTCCCTCCTTTTCCTCGAGTCATGATGTTCTTTGAAGAAAGGCTGAAGGTGTGTTTGCATCCAGTGACGACTCTCGAGTGGCGTAGCGATCATGATCAAGGAGACGATGATGAGGCTGCTCATGAATGAATGACCCTCATTTGCATAAATACATGAAGGAGGGGAGAAAAGATGAATTGGCCTTCCACCGGGAGACTCAAAATATTCAAAATTCTTTGAGAAATCTCCACGTGTCTGGTAAGGTATAACCTTACGAACCAGGTTACCATAATCTCAATCTCCATCTTTCATCATGAACAATAATGAAGTGTTCAAATGAGAAATTAATTAGTCTCAGAGTCTTACTCCTTCAAATGGCTTAATTGTCTTAATCCCAAAATCCAAATTATTAATTAAAAATCTAATGACACAATATACCTTTGAAAAAGACAATTCTAATTGAGTCGTTGAATTTTGTTCCAATGTAGAGCATAGGACACTCTCAGTATCCCTCATGGAAGAGCCGAATTCCAACAAGCACAGCTAGGACGACCACGACACCCAGAACGACCACGACGCCTCCGCCGCCTCCAATGTCTTATTCTCAGTACAAGTGGCAGAACTTGGGGACCCGCCAAGGAGTTGAGCAATACAGGCGAAATGTATTAAGCCAACAACAGACCCACCCGCCTCAAAGACACTACAACCATCATCAGAACAAAAATGGTGGCCAAACGGGCCACGGACATCATGCGGGATCCTCACGCGGATCTCAGGGAACTTCTGGCCCAGGTATGTCAATTCAATTCTTCTCAATGAGTAAAAAAGGCTGTGAGGAGAAATCCCTCCTTGCTTCTCCAGAGATCCAGAGAGAATAATTTAGAATTATTCAAGTTCTTTCTCACTCCAATGGCGGATGCGGTGTGGAGAACTGATAAAGTCTTCACAACCCTCATTTCACCCCAAATTTATTACCTTTTTTCTATCTCTTTTTTTCACTTTCGCTTCTCACTCTGTATAATAATCCTCATCTCTCCAAGCCTTAATGCTCTCAACTCCACCTTTTCCCTTCATTGTTTTTACTCCGAACACGATCTTCACATTCCGACGAATAATTGTCATGCTGCCTATACTGTGTGGATCAATTTGAACTGCATACTTATTCATATATAGACAGATTGTTCAAGGAAATAAATAAATGTATTTAATTATAATTAAATTAATTTTAATTAAATTATAATAATTTTTAAATGCACAAAATATCAAATTAATAATATTTATTTAATTGGTGCGTTCATTATGATGAATATTTTCCAAATGAATTACAATGTATGTTAAGGGCTATCATTCATGATTGAAAAATATTTTCTTTTGTACAACAACAATGAAAATCCTTTAATGTATTTGGAATGTGAATTTGACAAATTGCTGCATAAATTAAATTTGATTTGACATTTATTGTTTATCATTTGACGTCTTGCATTATTTGCGAGACGCGTGTAACTGCAAGCAAAGAAAAAACCTTTTCTTTTCTCACAGTTTGTATTTCAATTCACTTCATTTTGAAATGTTGATCGCCTTTTGATGTCCCTTTATTATTTCGCGGCCTGTCGAACAATTTTTGTTGTTAAATCTAATTCCCAATTTGTCTTTTTGGTTAACCATGAAATAAATATTTAAGGTCAAATCGTGACGTGAGGGCCAGATTTATTTGAAACATTTGAAATTGAACATTTTTGTTAAATTCATAAATTACAATTACTTTGGAGGATCATAAATTAAATTGTCCATTACAAATCATTAGTTAAATTAATGAAGATGTAAATATGCTTTTGCTTTTCACTAACCCTTCTTATTGAGGTTAATTGAATTTTGAATATTGACCCTGGTCAGTAAAAGGATTTCTTTTCTCACCATTCAGATACTTCTATTCGCGAGGCGATCAACCACGCCCTCAAAGTGTCCAAAGATGGGAGTTGCAAAGTTCCAAAGCCGCGACTCGTTCGCGTCCAAGATTTTTACCCTCATCCTGGCAAGACCTACGTTCCTCACTGCACCATTCTACATCAGTGTTCGGATGATACAGGTTGCTGTCGACACGACGTTCTCTCTTGTTCTCCCAAAACAACCCAAAGGGTGGAACTCACATTTTACGTAAATCACACAATTGACTTCTATCGTTCTAGATAATGTAGGTTTTTACATAAGTAGTTAGTTATGCCTCTATTTCCAAGAATATTTTCTATATATTATAGAATATTCTACCTACTACTAGTATATCTATATTACAGGGTGGTCAATATCTTCTTTCCGCCTTTCAATATTTTCTAACCGATGAAAGGAGGCTAATGTCTAATTCTTAGACATTCAACTTCATAATGGATTGGACTCCTTGAGTGTATATGTATGTATATGAGGTATAACTTATATACCAGTACAGATAATACTTTGCATAAATTACACAAGGACTTCAAAGGATGAAAGCTACGTACAAAGCTAAAGAAAAGGCATAATCGAGGAAGTTTCTCGAAATGCGGGTGAATTTATTTATTATGATTTCCGTTTTGATGGTAAGAGGCCAGAGACAAATGGATGAACCATCATTTCTCTGAGAGTGCTGATGGAGATTTTGGCGTTCTTTGAAGCGTCGCTTGGATTTGACTTCCTTCCTGAAGTCAAATGGAAGAACCCTCGAGCACCCCGAGCGTCCCACATTAAAAGGAATGCGTGGAGATGGAAAGGGGTCGAGCGGAAACGTCGGCTCCTTCACGCCCCGCATAACCCCATACATCCACATTTGCTCTTTATATTTCAATTTTGCGGAATAAGTTGGTTGTTCATTTGAAGTAAAAGCGGAGCCTCGATTGTCATGGTGATGCGACTCGAGGATTCGCTTATGCAAAAATCTTTCCAGCTCATTTCCCATTTTGACCATCAAAGAAGATTAAGACGTCAATTTTTCCTTTTCACTTCTTACATGTTTTATATGGCACTCATCATGTTTGATGGCTCTTGCTTCCCTTTGTAACTTGTGTATATAAATATAAGCCCAGAGCTCTTCCTTCTTCATACCCGAACAGATAAATGAGATTGTAGAAATCCTTACAGTTGGCACAAGGACATTTTGAATCCTCACAATGAGAATAGGCATGAGAATACCAGCGGATCTCTCTTTTTTGAATAAAAAGGAGTGGGAAAGCGGGTTCTACGCACCCTGGGTATTACTTACCATTAACTTCAAGTTTCGGCTCGTGTGCGTCTGGCCTACTAGCAAATCCCATGTTAATAATACATAAGAGACGTCTTGTACTCACAGAGTCACGAACAAGACAAATCACTTCCCATTTCATGGCCCATTGCTAGAGAAGCAATTCGATTAGCTCGCTTAATTTTTTCTTCTCTGGGAATTTATTCATACGGGCTGGAATTCGCGTACTGCTCACTTAGGTAATTGAACAGGGATTTAGATGAAGGTATAGGGGTAAGGAAGTTGCTCCAAGGATGTGTGGGATTCAATACATCTCGGGTAAAATCCAATCTCACTGCCTCAATAAATGAGGATGAGAAGAAGTATGAAAAATCCAAATTCTTGTGGATGTCCGAATTTCTAAGGCGAGGTGAACAACATTGTTCATGAAAAACCCTCATATCTCGGCTTTTACTTTATATCCTTCTTGCATAATACTTCACAACGTCATAACCATTCTTTGACATTATGTCTCGGGTCGTGTTGAGGTCAAATCAAAAATTATAATGCATAAACTTGTACACTAGTTCTGTGCATATAGTTTGAGCACAATGTAGTTTTTCAATCTCCCTTCAGACATTCTTCCAAATGAGAAATGAATATGATTAGTGGAATGAAGACTCGAGCCTTCGTCCCGCAATGTTCAATAATGTTTATCACAATCGACTTAATGGAAATGAGTCAAGTTCATCACCAATTCTTTTAAATGAACTTGTACCTTAGGAGAAAAGATAAAACTTGACAGCTAATAAGTTTACTTTTTTCACTCATTATTATTGTTTATTATTGTGAACTATGATAAAATACTTATATGTATACACACACAATCAGACAAATATGATCCAAGTATTCATATATGAATTATACGCACATATGTATATGGATTTTTATTCTGTTTATCAAATAATTATAAGAATACTTACAAAATGAGAGAATTTCATTTTTTACAGTAAATTCCTCTAATGAAGTACAAAGTGAATGCTTTCAAAGGAGTCAAAGGTTTGCAATGAACTCGAACTGCTTGTTGTTTTGTTTGGAGTGAAAGATCCAGAACTTCCCTTCACCTTCCATCAACTCCAAATCTCCTCAAGGCGACTTTGAAAGAAAACAAGGAACTTTTATTTGCATCTTCAAAGACCCCTCGGTGGCTTCGCGCTCGACCTTGAGCTCAGTCCTCGTTTAATAAGAGAGAACCACGAAAATGCATGAATTTGAGGCAAAGAAGGACAAGGAATGCACACTCTTAGAATATTCTAATACTTACTTATCTTTGTAAAAAAGAGTCAAAAGCTGAAGGGGGATCTGCTCGCCTGCTTAAACCTTAAGTTCAATTTGTGAATAAATAATTGGAATTGCCAGGGATAAGGGAGAATCATTCTCCAAGAATGAGACAGATATGTATGGAAATGTGAAAAATGCTTCATTCGTACTTTTCACTTTTTTTTATCATATTTCTCTTTCTCTCCCTAACCTTATATTACGTAAGTATAGTACTTTAAGTGAAACTCAATTTGATTTCATCTGACTGAAAGTGAGATGAAATTAAGGATTCTACTTACAATTTGACACTATTTACGATTTCTCATTTAACGTATTTACTTTTCACTCAAACCCCTGATTTGAGTCATTCTTCTGTTTTCTCCATCATTTTAAATTGAGGAAAATAATTGAAGAGACGGGGCTCCCCCGTCAAAAATTTCGCTCTCTCTCCCTCTCCTAAATGATCATCATTTATCATTTCCCAATCTCATTAACTCATCATCACTGCCCTAAATCAGGCTTAAAAGGAATTGTGAAAATTTACTTTATGAATTCATTCATATATTTCAGTAAATAAAATAATTAATTTACCCTTGGCATAGTATACAGTATAATTGTTAGGTAATGTGTGTAAAGTAATAAATAAGTTCAGAAATAAATTTTACTAAAATGTACATTAATGGTTTGAACTTGGGATATTAGTTCAATGACTTTCACCTAGCAGTAAAATTCGAAATGGTTTTAACAACTAGTGGAAGATCCGAGAGGAGATTCGATGAAGTGAGAGAGGAATTATGAGTTTTACGTTGAGTAAGCAATTAAAATTTCCCTCGCCCTCCATTAACATGCTGGGGAAGGGTTGACTTTGTAAATAATTGCTCATTAAAGAGTTGATTAACAGCTTATCCCTTATTCTCAAATCAGTCAGTTGAAGATCCTATGGATCAGGGTGATGTTGATGGGGAAATTAAAGAGACACCCAACATCAAAATATATTTCACATCCACAAACTCATCCTAATTCCTTCATTTCTTTGCGCTATCTTGTTCACGTGCGGTTTTATTCCAAATTTAATTTTAAAAAAATGGCTAAAGTGTGAGAAGGCATTGGCTTCAAATTGACAAACTGAGAGCTTCTGCTCTTGACTGCTTGTGATGAATTCACCAAGGAACCCTCCCCCGGAAACCTTCATTGTTCTTCCTTAAATCATCTCTCAATTCCTGTTTTTTCAATGTTTGGTCTCACTTGAGTCCCGTGATGTTCCAATGAAGAAGTCGGGAGTACGACGTTGTTGGCTGAACAAAGACAAATGACATTTCCTCCCTCGCTTATCCAAAATAAAAACTACGTATTATACACATTCATATATGACACGTATGTCTTAATATCAAAAAATATTAAATGAAGGCTTATAGGTAGTGAGATTTGTGTTGCAGACATTCATCTTCGTCTTACTGAGCTCTTTTGACACAAAGGCGGGTTTCCTAAATAATGTAATTATATTAAGAAGTAGCGACACGCGTTGGAGGCGGGTCGCCAGATTACATCAACAATATACGTTCAAATCGATCAAAAAGGAAGAAAGGAAAGTTGTAAAGCATTTGGTTAGTTAAGCTTAAAAGTCTATGCCGTTAAAAGGAACTTTGTTGCATAGTATTGTATACATAGGTTTATTAGGTTTAATTGGTTCATTTACTCATAATCTTAATTATGCTACATGCACGTACAATCTACTTATTTATTTACATTATATGTATCGATTAGCATAAGCGCATTTAGAACATGAAAATGTTAAATAAGGTGTATGTTCTGTAATGTAAATATCTTTTTTTCATTTTAAAGACGATCACAGTGGATTCCTCCAGAGGATCTTCGGTGGAAAGGCTCGTGTTCTACAACCATACAGAGTGTGAGTGCCGAGACCGAATGGAAGATTTAATGCCAAGGGACGGAGTTCTCTCACCAAAACCTGGATCTGAAAATGGAAACCATTTGGACTCGTCTTTGCCCTACGAGTCTTCAACTTCCAAAAAGATTCACCGGACCAAACACCAGTAAGATGGGTTTTTCTTGCTCATCATAATTCATAATCATTAGCATTACTAATATGCTTCGCTACATTGAAGCCTTATCATGGGCATGGGAATTGAAATAAGACCCAATGAGCATAGTATGTTAATAAAAGAAAGTCTCAGAGTAAGTTCACTCCCAATTCATTTAAATATGTTTAAAGTCAAAGTTTATGAGAAGTTTATAAGTAATTAATTATTTGTTCAAAGGGAATGTTTCTCTCTCCTTCGCTTCCTCATTCATTTCTCCTCCACACGAGATCGCCTTAGATTCTCAAAGCCCCATTCTCGTTAAATATCCATTGTCACATCTGGCCGCATGTGGGCATGTGTTTATATGCAGAAGATGCATGAGAGCCAACGTGTCTCCGCACCACACCTTTCATCCTATCTCTTCTTATGAGATCCCCTTCATTTCTTCCTATTAAGAATGTATGAGGAAGATTGGAGAATCCTCGCACAAAAGGAGCTTGTTTCCAAGTGATGTGTATAAGGAAGAGTCTTTTCATTCGCCCCTTGTTTATCCGCATTAATTCCATATGCTCAATGAGTCATCGATGTTTTTTCCACATGACCTCGTCGGACTCATTGTTCAGGTCTTCGGATCTCCATAGCCACGACGAACCTCCCCGTTGAGTCCACGAAGGAAAGACGATAAATGAGATTTCCGCTTATTTGGGCTTTCTTTCTCCTTCCTCGCCTCTTTTTTGTGAGAAGACAGAGAGGCCTTTTAGGTTGAACGCAAAACCACTTACAACCACCAACATGTAGTCAATTGAACCAAGACTCCTTATCTCTTAATTTAATAACCATGTTCGACTTATTAATTTATTCCTTTAATGATTTATCTTTCCAACAATAATTGAAATGAGACGAAAAATGAAATTTCAATTTTTACAAAATGTAATTAATTACCTATAGTATATAGTCACACATAGACATAACACATATACTAATTGTAAGAACATGCAATTAGTATGTATGTTAGATTATACATTAAGCATTGATTTAATTAAATTAGTTGATTTAGGTTATAATACTTTAAAATATAATATGTATATGGTAATTAAGGAATCGAACTCTCCGCACGAGAATTTTATTTAATCATAGTAGCTATCATGAATATTTTTGTATATTACAAGAAAGGAAAGGAGTCAATATTGAAATCTGACAAGTGAAAGGTGGAAACATTATAATGAGTAAATGAATATGTAAATGATAATTGATGGGTTCTTTCTCTATTGACACCTTGGTGTATTTTGACTTGCAGATGCCCGTGTCCATCGGCGTTTACTGAACGAGTTCTTCCTGATGGCTCGTGTTCTTGCGATTGCTTTGATAAGGACAACTACTGTCTTCGTCTCAAGAGAGGAAAAGACTTCTTCAGCATGCAAGACAAATGGTTGGTCGGATTCTTGTCATTTGAGAGCCTCCTCATTATACAATTACTTATATATTAGAAATCGATGTTTATTCTAATTATTTTTAATTAAATATTCAAAAGGAGAAGATTATAAATAAATTACATGTTAGATTTTCCATGACTAGTTTTCCATTCATTATGGGCATGTGGTTAATATTAGTAAAAGTGATTAAAATTGAATGAAAATAAAAGTTTATATGAACCCGGTGGTTCAATTGACAAATGTGGAATGAATGAATGTTCAGAATGAATGTTATGTATAGGTCCGTAGAATATTTAGATGGGAATTTTGAGGGTCTTGGGGTGATGGTTTCTTTATTAGGAAGGAAAACGTCATAAATCTTTAGAAGTAAGTCAAAGGCCTCGCAGTGGGTCTTGTGCAAGTTGAGGAGCCTTGTAAGGCACATTTCCGGCAGTGGCAATGGAAATGTTGACAGTCCGAGAATTTCCCTATCTCTTACCTCTGATAATTTATTAAAATGCATATCTTCATGTATCTGGTTTAACGAGGCTCGAGCGATGAGAAATGAGTTCATGTAGAAGCTAATGAGGTGTTTTTGTTCTCCAGGTGTGTTCAGTCGGGGCGATGCGAGGAGCCAACCTGTGCGTACGGGCTTTACATTCACCTGGCTGGCCGTTGTTCTCGGAAGAAGGAACGTTCCTCTTGGACTCATCGTTTCCCTAACTGAACCAACTCAAACTCCCAAACAAGGAACCCTTGTACATGAACATTAACAAGAACCACCTCGCTGCTTCATAAGATCATCTACATCAAGTGCCATTCATGATTATGCACATTTGTGTACATTTAGCCATTTAATTTGACTTCGTTAATAATATATATATAATTGGTCCAAGGGACGATGCGTGTGTGTATGAACTTTCATGTATATTAGCAGTTGATGATTCCTAGGGAAGTGTAGAGTCGGAAAGAAGGACATTTGTGAGTTATAATAACTTGTGTAACTTTGTACGTTTTATTTTTCAGTTCATTAAAAATTCAATTTTATTTTATTAATCACCATAACGTAAAGACTAGCTGTCGAACTCATTCTCCATTTTCTCAATCCCGTCAAGGATCTTTTGGTTCTCCTGGGGGTCTTCTGCTGCTCTTCTGAGAAAGCTCTTCCCGGCTGCCACGGCCCCCAACATGCTCATCTTCTTCGCAATAAACGGCACAGCCAGGGCGAGGAGGAAGTTGATCACCGTCCACACGCCCACGATGAAGAACACCACGATGACACAGGGGAAGAGAATGTCGCCTTTCAGAGCACCCCATGACCCGATGAGGCTGGCCGGCAAGTACGATGGTCCAAGACCCCCGAATCCTCCAAATCCAAGACCCGGATCCCCAATCGGTCCTTTGCCAAACAACGAATATTTTAATTTTGTAAATAAAATCATTCGGCTCTCAATTCACTTATTACAAGACATTCCATCGGATCTGTAGCAGAGTAGGAAAATACTCACCGTCAATCGGAGGTGGGACTCCTCCAAATCCGCCTAAAGCTCCAAGTAACGGCCCATATCCTGCAGAGAAGCTCTTCGAAAACCCTAAAATAAGAGAAAATATCCTTACTAAGGCATACGAGAATGATTTTCCATTCCATTCCATAACCAAGGCCTCATTGCTATTCTATAAAAATACACATGAATAATAGAAAGGAAACTTACCAAGACCAGGAAATCCCGGGTAACCAATTCCAGGGCCGCCGAGGCTTTGAGTTCCGACATCTCCAGCACTGTGAGAATCAGTTGCAGCGGCTGCTGCTGCTGACGCGGCATGTCCATTAGCCGCTCCATTTACTGGGGCTTGACCGAGCGCAATGTGAAGGATCGAAAGCAGAATTAAAACAAGCATGTTGACTGACACTTGACTAAAGCGTAAACAACCGGTTAAAAGTTAAAATAATAAAATCTCTACTAAAGCTTATATATATATATAAATGTTGAGCGTAATTGAGCGGGTGAGTTGTGTGGTTGGGAGCCGGCGACTGCTCGCGAGCGGACAAATCCACTTCTATTTAAACACTTCGGCTCATTGACGTTTCCAGCCAACATCGCTTCATCCATGAAGAATCCTCACATGAGACAAATGCTAAATGAACAAATTAGAATGAGAAAGGCCAAGATGAGATAAGAGAAGGAATAGGCTCAACTCCACGATTCAATTTTAATAATTGAATAAAAAAGGACAGAAGACGAAAAGTCAACGTTTGGAATAAGCTTCGTAAAATTGAATGGTCTTAGTTGAGGTTCGAGGTCGAATGATTTGCAAGGCTTGAGTGAAATGGTGTTCCTTCACCACCACTGAACTCATGTCTTCTTCAAGGGCCTTTAAAGCAGCTTCGTGGCAGACAGCAATAACCTGGAGAGAACAAACATTTGACATTTCTATCTTATCTTATGTACAAATTCAAAACTCCCCTTATGCATGAATTTTAAGTAGATGAATGTGAAATGAAAAGAATCATCAAATGAATATCGATTGAAAAAATCAGTAAACGTATCATTTTTAGAACGTTAAAATGACTAGGTAATTAAACATATTTCTATGATAATTACAATTTAGTTCTCGCATATATTCATATGTTAAGAACTGTTAATTAGAATTAGGTAACAATGAGTTTTCATTCATAATATGAAAATAAAAAATCAAATTTGCTTAAATATACTCATCATGCTAATTTAACAAATCTATCGTAAATTGAGCATATAATCCACATAGAAGTTTTAAGTATAATCTTTTCAAACAAGGAATTTTCACTAGACATGGAATTATAAAAAATTTACCTCTGCTCCAGAATAATTTTCCGTTTGATTGACCAATGATTCAATGTTAAAATCCTCGGATATTGGCATCTTTCTAAATCTAATTTTGAAGATTTCTCTTCTGGTCTTCTTATCGGGTAATGGAACGTAGATGATTCTGTCTAAACGTCCAGGTCGAAGCAATGCCTAAAAATGAAAATAACATTCAAGTTTTGTTAGGCAAATATTTTGTGTTTTATTTACAAACAGCCAAGTTGAAACAACTGAGAATTACTTGGTCAATAATGTCAGGTCTGTTTGTGGCCGCAACAATGGTGACGCCATTGAGTGGCTCGATTCCATCCATTTCAATCAAAAGCTGAGCCAAGACGCGTTCGTGGACACTTGATGATCCCGAATGTGACCCGCGTTCACCGCTGAGTGAGTCAATTTCATCAAAGAAGAGAACAGCTGGTGCAACTTGACGAGCCTTTCGGAAAAGACTCTGAACGGCCTTTTCAGATTCCCCGACCCATTTGCTAAACAATTCCGAAGCCTTTGTAAAAATGGCAGAATAAATATTTCAAAAAATAATATGCAATGAGGAATTCAACAAGAACTTGAGTCTTATTAAATAAATAATTTTAATTAGGAAATTTGACTCACCTTGATTGTTAAGAAGTTGAGTTGACTTTCAGTAGCAATTGCTTTGGCAATCATCGTCTTTGAACATCCAGGAGGTCCATAGAGCAAAATGCCTTTCGGAGGTTTAATTCCAAGCCTTTCAAAGTTTTGTGGATGTTTCAATGGCCACTCGATAGCTTGTTTCAATTTGAGCTTTAACACCTCTTGACCCCCAATGTCATCCCATTTTACCTGAAAAGTCAAATCTCATTCTTAGTCTTCCATGAGATGAAAATGAGAAATAAATTATTTTTGCATATTTATTAGAATATTACACTCGGAACTTCTATAAGGATATTTTTAATTGCAGAGGGTCGTATGAGTTTCAAAGCCTCTTTCATATGAGCATACGTGAATGGCAAAATTGCTCCTTCTTGTCCTTTGTTAACGCTCAAGGCGGATTGAGAAACGAGACCTTGCAAATCTGCCCCGACGAATCCATGAGACTCAGAGGCAATCGCTTGTATTTGATCTAAACTGAGAGAATGTTTGGATTTTTCGAGAAGTTTCCAAAGAATTTCTCTTCTTTGAATCACACTCGGGATGGGCAGTTCAATTTCCTTGGCAAATATATGAGGAGATCGAAGGGCCGAATCAAGGGCTTCGACATTTGAACACGTTCCGAAATAGAGAAGTCGAGAGAGACGTGGAACTTTACTTATTTCCCGTTGGAAAATCCCACCGAAATTGGATTTAGAGTTGCATAAATTCTCAAGATTCTCAATGACAACTGCGGATGGTTGGCTGAAATTATATAAAATCGTATTTTCAAGTGAATGTTTTAGACACTAAACGAACATTTAGAACATTAATTATTTTAAATATGATTGAATCATTAAGGTACCTTTTAATTGCTTCGTAAAATGTTGAACTGAGAGTATTGGCTTTGGAAGAACTACTTGTTTCATTGTAACGAAAAATGTTTAAATTAAGAAATTTGCAAATGGCATTTATTAATGTGGATTTTCCAGTTCCATGATTTCCATAAATTAGAATTCCATTACAGAAAACTTTTACATCTGCAAAGTGTTTATAAATATTGCTCAATTGAATATTTATTTAAATTTTAAAATAGACCATATAATAATGAAATCAAATAATTAAGTTAAAGAACTTGAAATGCAATTATTAATCAATCAACTTACCAGAGTTATTTCCCAAAATGAAATTAGCTGCTGTTAAGAGTTCTTTGATTATTTCATCCAAACCTCCAATGTCTTGAAGTGACATTCCATAAATCTCTACTTTTTTTTCTATTCCACTCGGTTGAATTATTCTCACAATTGTATCTCTGGTTATCTCGTAAAATCGTCTCTTTTCTTCGTTCACACTTAATTTATTCATTTGAAGGATCAAATTATCTTCTAATTCATCATCGTTACATATGGAAATAATTTTAAATTTAATCACTTGAGTGTAAAAGCTCAATTTGAATTGATTCCCGAAAGATACAATTCTTTGAGCATAATTCTTTTTAAAGTTAAATAAAAACTGATTCGGATCTCGGGATACATATTCAGCAGATTCAAAGTCATCAATTTCAATACTAACTTCGTGAGCAATTGGGAATTTTTGAACATTGATTTGTGACAATGAACAGGTTTGACCTTCAATTAAACAACTCATTTCAATGGATCGAGAGCTTAAACTCACACTGTGCTTCTCATCGCAGCTCTTTGGCCAAATTCTAAATGGGATTGAACTTGAGAAATTCCCATTATCTTTCACCTGAGATAGTAAAACCCAAGAAAAAGTTACAAATCCAAGTTCACTCAATATTTCTTCTGAAACAAAAATTGTCGAGAGAGAATTTGCGGAGTCAAAAAATGGAAGTTGACTGAGAGCTGAAATGTCCAAAAGAAAAACCAATCAATATAATTAATTTCGATTAAAAAAATCAACAATTATTTAATTGAACCTGATCCATCCGGGACTTTTGCAATGGTGAAATACAAATAACTCGAATGAATGAAAGGATAAATGAGATCACAATTTTGCCCGTGTTTTGTTGCATGTTGTCTGTTAAATCTCCTATCACATTTACTACATGTAAACCACACAGGTTGGAAATTTGCCCCTTTCTTCCCACTCATCTGTAAAATAAGGAATTACTCTATATAAATACGTATATTAAAATATTTATAAATACATAAACATGTAAATATATGATATAGAAATATAGATCTATGGTCTATGTATGATAAGTATCTAAGATATCTTTACTTACTTTTAGTGTAAAATTGGTAAAATGGTCAATAAATAATTTTCATTAATGCATTTATAATTACAAGAAAACTTTGGATTTAAACTAATAATAAAAAGTAAGTTCAGTTTAATAAAATGTGAGATTGTGATTGTAACGAGAAAGATTTTAAATTGGGGTTTTAGCTCCTTTTTGTCATAGTCGCTAGCATCTAGTGATAGGGAAAGTCTCAATTCACCCAAGGTTTATCCAGGGACTCGTCTTAATTGTCTAGTGGAACGATAGTGAGGTGAAATGGGAGATTATCGACCAGAGTATCGAACCTATTGACTCTAAAGATCATTGGAGATTGGCCGTGTGCGAGGGAATGCATGTAATTAAGTAAATGAGATGGAGAGTTTAAATAGATGAGAGCCAGTTCGCACGCGAGCAGTCGACTTTCCACGACACTGCGGGCACTGCGGAGAGACACGCGTTCCCTCGAGCTCCCTTCGTCATTCTTCACATAAATAGTATTTTGTTTTAATCTCCTCATTTTCTTTTACCACGATGCATATCGGCGTCCTCGTCCTCCTCTGCTTTCTCTCCCTCTCGTCAACGCAGGACTCAACGCAGCCTGGACCATCTTCACGTATTTTTTTATTTTATTATCAAACAAAGCCAAGCCTTACCCACACAACTCATAAAACTCATAGGAATGATGCACAAATTCGAATAATTGTTTTGCCATGTGTTGGTAGCTGGTGTCGCCAGCGAACCCGCCGCTGCGTCTCCGCCTGTTCATAATGTGAATGAAGGGTCAGGGTTGTCGGGAACTCGGACGGAACATCGCGGGTCGGACGGCTCCCTCATCACGGTGACCAACTTTAGAGGGAATTTACCTTACTCGGCCATCCAACCTTCATTTTATCCTAGTAAGTTCTTGTTCTCTTTCTCGTCCTCGATGTTTTACGTCTCGATTATTGGAGAAACGTCCAGTCAATGACGATGTCCGTGAATTGACGTAGGTCCATACGGATTGTTTCAATCCTACCCGTTTTTCGGATATCCACCGGCGAGTCAGCAGCAGCCGGCACCAGCCCAATAACTCGCCGCCTCATCAATCCATCCCTTCTGACCTGTGCAAACTTCCAGTCGAGCTTGCCAACTTTACATATTTACTTTTATGAATTTCCAATTATGAGCTGAGCCGAGCGAGTGAGCAATGCGTTTCTTGTATAATTTATATGATAGTCGGAGCTCGAACGTTTTGAATGAAAATTGACAATTTGAATAAATTTACAAAAGCATTTTCCAAATAACACGGATGAGATAATTGAATGTCAAGTAAGTCGAAATCATCTAGAACCTTTATTTATTTCATAAATTCGTATTCGTGCATGCAACGTACAGGCAATGTACAGAGGAGAAACGAAGAGCCCCGCCATGTTTCATTTTTTCTATCACCTGTCGTCGTGAACTGTTTTTATTATTGTATCATTCTGGCATATGAGGTGCGGTCCCTAGCTTTTACACATCCATTCATTCCATAATAGTCTAGAATCCAAGGGCTAAACGTAGGGAGCTAAACATTAGCTATTGAGTGACCTCGAGTGGCAACTGAAGCTCTAAAGTCTCGTCTAGTTGAAACCTTCAACGCTCTTTGACCTTATTAACCTTATTGCAGCAGTGATGCATAAATTCTTTTTCGTAAAAATGATTTTTGAATCTTCTCCCGTTTATGTTTTATAAGCAGTGCTCCTTGTATGTATCATGTACGTAGGGTTGCCATTTGGGGTTTCCTTGTTACCTCAGAAGGTTTATTAGAGTTTAGTAGTAATCTGTAGTTATTTAATATGTATGTATGTATGTAAATTATGGGGTACTTTAGCGAGAGACCGAGGAGTATGAATGTAAATGTCAATAGGCGAGAAGGTTTGTTGAATGGAGGCTTAAAAAGTAAGTCATTGGGGGAGTTCTTATGTTAGGACTTAAGCGTTTAGACTTAGGACTAAATATTTTTTAGTCAAATGTAAATAGAGGAGTGGAGTTTGTAAATTGGAAACGTCGTTTGACCCTCTATATGACATCTTGTATTGTATTGTATGTATGTATTACAGTAGTATGAGGTATCATTAGTAGTTTGTTAATTAAAGGCTATCCAGCAACTTGGAAAAACTTCTCTCATTGACAGAGTTGAACAACAAGTAGTTCTCACGCCCCTACCGCCTAACGCCCCCTTTTACACACGTTACAGTTAATATTGTAGTTTCTTAGTAGTCGTTGAAGACACACTTGACATTGGCAAATTAGCAAGTTGTGTAGTCAACCTGATCACATTTGAAAAGAGGAGTCAAGTGAGAAGAATGTCTCACACGAGGGAGAGCTTACTTTACCACACTTACGAGAATTATGTACAGATTAGGTAAGAACTGTATTACACGACGCTACCTTGGTGTAAAAATTGAAAATTATGAATGTCATTTAGCAGACGGAGGCAGAGGCAAAGAACGAGACGGTAGAAAATAGTTTAATCTTATCATCTCATCACTACCACGACACTTGCGGAGACTTCCCTATCTTGTAATCCCTATGCCAGACTTTCTCACTTCCAGCCCATTCATCTAGAGGAATCACGCAGATGATGCAAAAGTCTCACCACGGCTCAACAATTCTATTGTTAACGACTCAATAGGAATTTAGCTAACCGAGCTGCTTCGCATTGAACCACCTAACTATTCCACTTCCTTAAATGTAGGCAAAGTGATGAGAGAGGCCTAAGGTTAACATGATCGTGTCCGTATATATTTTAAGTACTTATTCGAATCATTCGATGACTAAGTCGTTGTCGAGAACGAGGGAATTCACTTTCTATTTCCTCTATCCTAATCATCTATGGCTAATTATAGTTGGGCTCATTTGCGAGGAAAAATGCACCCCTTGGAGTTCCATTCGATGAGAGCGAGGGAAAGAAGGGACGATTTTTTAATTAATCCGAATACTTCTTAAGCGTCGTTGAAATGAAATTGAGTTCCTCTACTCTCCAATCTGAAACTATGAATGACCGTAACTTGGAACTCCGTCAATGAAATGAGTTTACCTACACGTATTATTGCTTTCGATCAAAAACCCTTGAATCTCATCCTCACAACTACAATAGTCGAGCTCACATGCACATCATCATATTAATAAGTTAACGTGGATCTCTTGAACTCCTGTCTTACACCTTTTAATTAATCAATATTTATGATGTATCCCATAATGTTCAGACTGTGCTCTAATTTTAATCATGGTAATCATTTAATTCCTAGTGTAAAAGTATGCGTAATATTGTGTCATTGGCTCAATAGGAATTTGTTAATTTTGAGGTTCATTACAACCGAGGACTTTTGTATGTTGGTATGTGAAGAACGAACCAACAATTATTTTTTCTCGTCTCCTTTTGGATTGGAAATAAAGAATAAATACTTACAATTAGAAGCCTTTTACACAATTTCGACCCATTGAGCGAATAACATCAAAAGGAGAAATTATTAAATACTGGTTTTGCTCAAATGATCGCCCGGGCTCAAAAGAACGCCCTGGCTCAAAAGATCGCCCTCATTTACACGTTTACATGTTTTTTATACAATATATATATATATATATAATTGAATTGAATGAACTAACAAGAACGATCAAGAGAGTGAAGATGGAAAGGGGAGTCTTGATTCTAGTGATGAAAATTGAATAAAAACTCGAATTTTATTAAATAAATGTTTTAATATTATTGTTAATTAGTCAATTATTTAAAGAACGCCCATGCTTTAAAGATCGCCCGGGTCGAACCAAAATTTTTAAAAGAACGCCTGGGCGTTCTTTTGAGCAAAACCGGTAGTTATTATATAGGGATCTCACATTTGAAAATTCTCACATTCAACATTCCCTTAAATATCCATATGAATTACAAAATTGTCTTGGGTAATTCACAAATGAGAATCATTGGAGCCGAAAAATTATAAATTGTTAGGTTCTTTCGATAAAATTTTGGATATTTATACCCAAAATTAAAATGCAAATTAATTAAAAAGGGTAAAAAGGCATTTCTCTCTTACATTAAATCTTTTAAAGTTCTTCCACTTTTCACAAATGAACAAATGATCGTCTAGATTCAATTACCTTTGTTTCTCTTTGCTAATTAGGATTATAATTCCTTTAATTTTTCATAAACTAAAGGTAATTCTAGTACTTACCTAATTAAAATAAACTTTTGATACTAAGGAATTGATTGATCACTGAGCTAGTTTAATAAAAGTTGGTATTTATTTAATTATTTTTATAACTAACGTTTAACTACCAATTGAAACTTAAATGCAATCATGTATTTAAGTTTTAATAGTATTGTAGATCTTATTGGTAGTCAATTCAACAAGTATATTATTTAAATTTAAAATACGAAATTATATTTATGTTAAATATAAATGAAGAAGTGTAATCAAGAATAACTGTAGTTTTCTGGGTATATACTGTACAACATGTATAATTATACTCAACTTATGCTTACCTATATAGATATATTAATTCTCAAAAGGTACACAGTTTTTGAAGTTGATATTTAAATGATTTAAAATAAAATATATTTATTTACTTAATAAAATTGACATTTGCAATGAAAAATATAACGGAGACTTTAAAAAATAAACTAATAAAACTTTTTATGCACAACGCCCTTGGCCAACGGCCTTGTAGGTTCAAATATTACGTTGGTCCTTAATTGGTATTCTAAGAAGAAGAAAGGCACACATATGAATATGTACATGTAAGTACATAATGAAGGTCACATTAAATTCAATTTATTAGCTATATATAACTGATCAAAGGAATTTCCACAAAAGAAGGGAATCGAATTGATCAACCTAGTCCGAGAGCTTTTCCCCAACAGCCGAACTCTTGAAAAAAGTGATGAATTTTAAAGAGCAATAAATCCAGATCGCCCCCGTCCTTTTCTTTTATACCTAACTAGTTTCGTAGTTCTGCTCTTGAGCGTCGTTGTTATTCCCAACGGCCTCGCAGCTACGACAATTTTTGGCAGTTCTTTACTGGTCCTCTCTTCCCTCCAGTACTTACATACTTTTACCTTGCTAATCATAGTCAATTTAAGTACAATGCTAATATTTGTTTATGGTCTACGTATAAAATTTGGAGCTTTCTCTTTCAAAAAATAAATCTAGTTCAGCAGTATTTGTCTTTACAATGTAAATATGTCAATAGGTTGAATGTTAAATTCATGCCTACAGACGTATGTATTTAATGTATACGTATATACATAGGTACATACACGTACACATCTACTTACCTAATGTGCATAAGTAAGAAGGTATATCAGTATTGCTTGTGTAATATTATATGTACAACTTTCTCCTTCACCTTTAAAACGCGTTATGACTATCGTAAACTTGGACTATCTTATAAATACATACATACATAAAGGGAAATTTATAACTTTTACGTGTTTGTAATTGTCTCTTTTTCCTTAATTGTATTTATTTGCTTAGTTAAGATTAGCAAGGGTGAGAAAAGGAATTTGCCTAAGAATTGAATCCCAAAGACGATCATTTGACTCGAAAGGACAAAAGTGGTCGAGTAGAGAAAGAAAGTTAAAGTTTAAATGATTCAATGTGGTTGCCCCTTTCCTCTCCAACTCCATGTAGATTTTGTTTTGGAAGTTTGAGTTAGCCGTGCAGGATCTCCGCATACTGCACGGCACTTTTTGTACTTTTATATTCAAATTTTCCTGTTTTCTCACCTCAGGTCTCTAATTGGGCTCATGTGAAAAGTAAAGCAAGGAGTCGAATGATTCGATATGCATGTTAGTCTCTATGTATCACCTAGAATATGTATAATCCCTATATATGCAGCATAGCCACACATGTTGGAGCAGAGGGAAAGTGAAAGAAAAGTCCCGATTTTTCTTGTTGTTGCTCAGAGAGAAGGAATGGAGCTCTCCGTTACATTTCCATTCTTATCGCCTTTGACTTCAAATTCCTATAATGATGAGAACGAGAAGAGCCGTAACCCATTTATCACAAGTGTTTGTTCAATAAAACCTTCGGAAGGTATAATATAATTCATAAAAAAATCCATTCTCAAATCAAATCAAACTGACCAGTTTCAACTTGGATCGACAAAGACGTGAATAAAGTCTTCATATTTTTTCATCTCCTAATAACAAGGCGATGTGTCCTATGTGCTGGTGTGGCAATGGAAAATAGGAGGATTTTCTTTTTCCTGGAAATCAACTCGCCGGTTTTCTTTGTCGAAGTGAAAGTCAATCATTTAGATTATCTATGTATGTATGTATGTATATTCCTACCATTCATGTTCATAAAATGATGTAAATGTGAGTTATGAGGCGAATATTAAAATATACCTATTGCATGAATAAAATTTACATATGAATGACACAATAACAAAGCTGCTCAACCTCATCTATATAAAGATAATAAAATAATTTGTGAGAGAAAATTTAAAAGAGAATAAAAATAAATAAATTGGAAAATATTTTGTAGCTTCTTTAAATAATCTTTAATTTGCAAGTTGTACACGTACATAATATATACACGGTATAAGCTGTAAGGTACAATTGCACTGTACAGAATATACTTATACGAATGTGCATATATCTATTAAGTAAATAATTAGGACGAGCAAGAAAATGCTTTTCCAGGATTTCCTTGTAGAAAAGGAGAAACCGCATAAAAGCCTTGTGAAAAAACACTTTACAATATGATAGAATATGAAAGTCGAGTGTCTCATCGATATCTCGTGAATTATAAGTTTTATAAGGCAAAGTTCTTGAATCCAATAAGCATTGTTTAAATGAAAATTTCCATTTTTATTTAATGTCTTTCACCTGGCCTCAAATGTCTTATGCAGGAGGAGTTCTGAGCAAATGCCCTATAATCCAATTCCTCATTGATGAAGGTAAAGAGTCAAATGATAAAGTTAATAAAAAAGAAGCCACATGCACTCAGGCTATCAGTCAGAAACGATCGTTTTTCACACGAATTTCTTATTTGAACAGAATAATTATCAAATAGTCCATTGGTCATTCAACTCACAAGTAAAGTTACTTAATATAATTATATATACTTACACTCGAGTAAGAACACGAAGAAACTTTAAAAATTGAATTGAAAAAGGGATGAAAGTAGTAAGGTACTTTGGTATTGTAAATTGGGCCGCGCCAGCACTACACGATTCTCCTCATTCCCCCCTCATTATGAAATTGAGCGTACTTAAGAGGTATAATATTAATTAGAGTATAGGAGGCTCAATAATAATAAGAATTCAACATGAAATGACTCCAACGACCCCAACTCAAGTATATTAATATATCCATATACAATTACTTGATATATAATAAAGAGAACAATTTAATGATATTTAACAAAACAGGCACTCGACGATGTCGAAAGTAACCAACATTTGAACAAGATAACAGAATAACGAGAGTGAATAGACGAACAATAGAACAATTTAACTCCCTGCAATACGAAATTGAGAACAGAAGAAGAGCGATTCACTTAGGGAAATACCTAGGTCATATTTATATTGTAGCTAATAAGTATGCTCATATTGTAATACTCATAAATAATATAAGTAATAGACATATATATGTATGTAATAAATGGACTTATTTATTAATATATGTGTATCATAGCTTATTTAGTAGAGTAATTTAATCCGCGAAAACACGTGTTCCTTATTTATGGCTACCATTTTACTGTAAAACACTTAAATATGTAAGTAAATATGTGTAAATTTTAATAGATAATTGTAGGTTCGTCTGTTGGTCGTCCTTAGCACTGAGGGCGTCTTTCGAATACTTAAAAAACAGAGTTCGAACGTCAATATGTATGGCAAGTGTGGACATTGTCGGTTGTATTGCGGAGAAGAGAAAAGTATTTTTTGAACCACATTTCTCGCTAGTGTTGGACAACATGGAACAATCAGGGGGTTTCCCAGGAAAGGGAAACATAGAAGATGCCTTTGAGTCCAAGCCTGATCCTCGTAAATATCTCATGCCTGGAGGAAATGAAAGATGAAACCTACGAGCACACACCTGTTATACCTATCTAACTATGTATGTAGTAATGTGTTCCGATGATGTTCCTTGGGTTCGGGTTGACCCGTGTGAAATGAGAAGGTGATGAGATATGTGTTTGTTCAATCGAGTCTACGTTATTCATCTCGTCTATTTAGTCATCCCATACATTCGTCGTCGAAGAGTCGGGTCCTTTGCGGAGATTACTCTAGTTTGAGAGTATGTACTTATACTTATGTAAGAAGGAAGCGGAATCTACGCGGGCTTCCCGCAGATTCCCCAGCTAAGCCTATGTATGTTTATGACGAGTGAGAGGGCGGAGTGAGCGTGGGGTTTTCAAATAGCACCATTAATGCGTAAAGTCTAGTTAAAGTTTATATAATCATAGTAATATGTATGTAAATGTAAGTTTAACGTATGTATTGGTCGATTGGGAGGGCTTATGTAAGTACATTTATATTATTTCGAGTGTCTGACCTTCTGTGTGGGCGCTGGGGTGTCGGCGAGCCCCGCCTGAGTCTTTTTCGCAGAAAGAACCAAAGAGTTGAGCTAGGGGAGAGGCGAGAAGCAACAGAATGGCAAATGTCTTTGTTGAGGTTCGAGTAATATTGGAATTCTCGTCCCTATGGCGAGAGTCGCAGAGAGACGTCTGGAGTTGAGGAAAGTTTGATTGAGTGGCGAGAGAAGTGACCTCGTGGTTGGACGATTTCCGACGGATTCAAGTTTGACTCCCTTCAGTACGAGCACGCACCTCGTCGCAGGAAAGGGAAGCTGCTGGCCCTCACAACTCTCTACCTTTGTCATACTACGGAGGAGCGAAGACTCCTCTTTCTAACTCGGAGTGGGTGAAGGGAAGGGTGCTAGGGAGGAAGAAGGTACATGTGTCGAGTGCGTGTGTTCTAGTCGCTGTGAGGCTCCTCGGAGGAATCTCCACTCCGGGAATGAAAGGCGCTCGCGGTGGGTGAGACCGACGGTGCTCGGGTGAGTGAATGAAGAGTCCAGGCAATTGGAAATCACTGAAATCAGATTTGGCAATGGATCCTGGCGAGTCTTCTTGGCACAGACAGGGAGTCGATGAGATAACACGCAATCGAGTCGGAGTATTCAAACTCAGACCTGAGTCCCACCATCTCTTTCCACTCCATATGGATCCCTGGAATGAGACAAGAACAGTCCTCAACGTCCATTGGCCCAACAACCAATTGAGAAATGAATTTCCTCTCCATCGCCAATTACCAATTGTAATTAGCCTTCTAATTGACACGGGGCAGAGGTGGGGAGGCCGAGGATGTGAGGGGCATTTCGCACGACATTCCCTCGGAGTCGTTGCGGGGGAATTGGGGCGCGGGATAGGAATGTTGCGTGGAGCAGGTTGGGGATTTGAGAGCGAAAGTGAGATATAGGCTCTGATCGGTTCCCAACATCCTGAGGCCTGAGAGTAAATCAACCCGGAGATAAAAGAGAAAGTATGGCATGGAGGAAAATTGTAAATAAGGGACCTGACGTCAGAGCGAGTCCGCGAATGGTGCGGGAAGTCTCCTCTGGAACATTTAGCGTTAAAAATGCATTGGATCTCCTCCATGTGAGCTTTCATTCTGATCTCGTGGGGAGCCGGCGGTGGTGGTGTGGTGAGGGAGCCCGGGCCTCATTTAACACTCTGTCCAGAGACCCCATCAAATATTCATCCGCTCCGAATGGCGGAGGACATGAAATTAATTAAGGAGAAACGATGCGGGATCTTGGACAGCGGCGATGAAAACACAACCACCCGACGTCCAAGAGACGAAAACGAGGACCTCTTTCAAGATTTGCCAAAAATTTGGCAACTTCTCTCGCCGTATGTCGTCTAGGAGGCTCTCGATCAATATCAATGCAGCGTTTCGCCTTCGCCTATGCACCAAAACCTAGGCCGCCCGACTGACAACGGGAGAGACCGGGGTAGTCGCCTCGGCTCCCTCGTGAGCAAAGACAAAACCCCGCCGCCTCGTCCCCGCCTCGTCAACACCCCGATGCCCCACAAGGCTTACCGTATGGTCAGACGTCTGTTTCAATGCGAGGCGCGTTGGCGTTCCTCGGCTTCGGATTCGCGTTCCCGAGCTTCTTCGTGTACTCTTGCTCGTTGAGCTCGATGATGTCGGACGAGGACTCGGATATTGACCCAGCATCGACCTTCGGGTAGCCTGGAAAGACAAAGGAGCGTCAACAAGTGAGGGCGGGAATTAGGGGAGATCGGATTTTGGCGATCAGCCACCGCAAAGTTCATCTATGACAGATTGATGTGGTCGGTGGGAACGTGCGTCGCACTCACCTAGTGTGCCAGGAAGGTACGGGCAGCTCGTGACGTGGTTGAAGTTCTGTGACTGCATCTCTTCCTGGTCAGTTTCGCGGTGATAGAAATAATTGAAATTGGAGACGATGACAGGCACGGGCAGCGCGATTGTCAACACACCGGCAATGGCACACAGCGAACCGACGATCTTACCCCACACCCCCACCGGCCTGCACAAAATAAGACACTTAGCAACTTGCCTCCCTCCCCCACATGATTTCCGCTCCGGTCAACGTCCGCCCCCGCGGCACAAAGGACCGAGAAGCCGCCGCCACCAGAAATCATTGTGGGAATCTTCCCTTCACATACGCCCAGGCAAAATTGAGAGAAAGCACACACGCATTGCAGAGCAAAAAATAGGAGCAGAAACAAAAGAAAAATGAGGAGAGTAAACAGCGACCATTAAAAGCTCACACAATTAATTGAAGTATGAAGCAGTTCCATTACTCATTGTCACTAACCTCCTACGCCTCACCACCAGCCCAAGTCTTTTACTAGGCAATTATGAGAAACTCTCTGTGCCTTCTTCACAAATTCCCTCGCTCATAAATAATTCAACTCCGAGACCAGCTCGCTACTTTCTAGACAATTGACATGTGTTTAGGTAATTGAGACTCATGTCGGAAAAGGGTTGGAAGGCCAAATTCCCTTTGCCCAACTCTCATCAAATGTGAAGTTGACGAGGGACTTTTTCCATCCGCCAATCCAACATTCTTCCACTGGAATACGCGGAAACCAGGGAAATTAGAAACCAATAAATTATAATATTATTTACGATTCCAACCCTATTGGCTACAACCAATTTAAATGAAAAATTCCTCAAATTTTGGTTGTTGGGCAGTAAGAACCAAAGTGTAAATCAATGACTAATCCCTGTATTAGCCCAAAAAGAAAGAATCTCTTGTTAAACAAAATAATTACAATTCATTTAAAATGAAACATTAAAATGGGAAAATATTATCTCTAACCTATTTAAAAATTTATCTTCTTTCAGAAAATTAATAATTGTCCCTAATTTTTCTTATTCTTAACTAACTAATGTAAGACTTGAAGTTAATTGATTAAAACTTCCAATCAAAATACCTATTTAATTTTACATTTTTAATCCTTCTGTATCATAAATAATTATATATTAAATAATATACTTAAATGAGCGGACTTCATACTCAAATTATTTATGAATCTATTAGCAAATAAAACAAAGTAGTTTGTATTAAATTTTCAATTAATAAAAAAATAAAGTTCAAATTAATTTGTCAAAAATGGTAATTTTTAGATCAAGAATGAAAGTTAGGTTGGACAAGAGATGTTGAGCTCAATTCCATAGAAAAGATGAAAAGGAGTGTTAAAGTTGTTAATGCAATGGAAGAAAAAGAGTTTTTGAAATTGACATATTAATCTGACATGGGAGGAACGTCGTATTAGAGGGGTGGAGTGTTTGGAATGAGTGAAGGACTCTCGAGATCTTCACACTCACTCGCACCGAGAGTGAGGATGAGAATCCTTGAGAGGTCAAATAGGAGATTTGGAAAGCTCTCGAAGGAGAAGAAGCGCAAAGGAGCTGAGTCGAGAGATGGAGAAAAGGTGTGTGTAGTAGGTGTTGTTGAGGACGTTTACTGGAAGGAGTATGCTAAGATCAAATGCTACTGGCCAAAGAGACCCACGAGACACTGACAGGTACAATGGTCATGTATATGAACATCTCATGTAGGGTGGTGTACGTGTCTACTGAATAGTACGGACGTAAGGATGCGGGCGAGGCCATGCGTTTTGCCCTTTCTCTATCTTCAACAATGCAATTATGATTCTTAGAACAAGTCTTGGCTTCAACTGATTGACAATCAAGGGGGATTTGGGAGAGACTGAGTGAGTGGAGTTTAGAGTCATCTCCTTTGAAAATGAAAAAAGGAATATCGAATGCATCGGCTCAGACACTCACGTACATTCTGAGAGAGGAGAAAATCTCAAGATTGACTATTCCCGAGTCTAGGTTTCTAGTGTGGAGGATTGGAGGAACTCCTCGCACACGACACTCCTTCAAATGGGAAAAAATGTAAGGAAGGAAAAGTGGAGTAGGGAAGGGTGATTGGAATGAGAGGGAAAGTAGAGGAAGTGGAATGGAAAGTTTATCTAACTATTTCCCTTTCACCAATCTCAATCTCAACACAAAGGCTACCACAATCCTTCTTTAAAGACTCCCCTACATGAGTCCAGAGGAAATATTTCCTTCCAAAAGAAAACACGACTTTCTCTTACATGTCCACAATGGAATTCCATTATTCTATAAATAAATAGACTCTCCTATCTTTCTCCTATTATCGTCCGAGACGGAATGCCGTAGTCAATTATAATACACTACATACCTTCTGACTTCCTATGCTCACGATGTATGACTATTAGTCCCATATTTATCTATCATCCGAGCATAGTCGTTGCTACGGAATTCGAACCATCCTATTTAAAATCAACTGCTCATCACTAAATATAATAATAATAACTGAAGCCAATAATGGCAATTAAGACTGAATAATGGAATTTCTTTGGGAATTTACAAAATATATAGTTAATTTGAAGGTGAACTTATGAAGTTATAATGCCATGAGGAGAAAAGATGCATATACCTATTAATTAAATAAGGGAAGAAAGAAGAATGAAAGGTGAGACGTGGAGAATATGATGCTACACAGCCCAATATGTGTGGAAGAGAATGTCCGTGAGATGGGAGAAAGTTGGAGAAATTTGGAAAGGCAGAAAATGATTTGAATTCAAGTGCACATTCTTGGCTCATCAATTATAAATATACAACCATAGGTTGGTTGGGAGCCGTGGTTGCTAACGAGGTTGAAATGAAAGATTTTGAAAGAGAAAGCGGGGAATGGAAGCTACGTGGGCGCGTGTGAGGAAATTCCTCATTTTCCTCCACTCGGATGGGGCGAAGAGATGAATCATGGATGTGTGGATATATGCGGCACGTCGGCAAATCTTCTCACTTCCTCGGACTCATTGAGCCTCCTTGTGGGGGAGTCCGAGACAAGGACATTGAGATGGTGGGTTTGCGTGTCGCAGAGCCGGGTTATTAGCTCGGGCCATAAAAGATAACAAGGGTGTCTGTTGGGGCTAAGCCTCCCAGATCTCCGTTGTTTTCTCCGGCCCTGGACAATTGAAGCCGAAGTTGGAGGATTTGAATGGGAGGTAAACTCTCGTTTCATTGATTCCGAGCCATTATGGAGAGGAAAGAATTGTTGTGACTTTGGGATAAGTCCCACGTTGTATAAATATTTCCGTGGACTCTGAACGAGGAAATCGTGTTAATTAGGATAGATTGACCTGAGGGTCTCTATAGAATAATTAAATGAGATGGTGGGCACGTAGGCCCTGGAGGACGTAATCGGGGCCATGCGTCTCTGTCCATGCCCATCGATCCAGTTTATCTTCCTGTGGACCAGGCTCAATTAAAAATGCGAGTCTAATCCTAATGAGATCTTGGTGGGTGTATGGAGAGTCGTGCATGGCGAGTGTTGGGTGTAAGGAGAGGAGAAGGTGAGGAGCCTAAACGGGACTCGGCTGGGTACGAGAGAAAGTGAGTACATCATACGTCATGTCACCATAGCCCACGGTGGTCATGGTAACTACCGCCCACCAGAATGCATCGGGAATAGACTTGAAGTAAGAATGTTCAGTGCCAGCCTCAGCGAAGTAGACAGCACTTGAAAATAGAACCACACCTGCAACATGAAAGGCAGAGGGGACTGTTACATACACAAGGAAAAGACAGGCGGCCTTGGCGGCCCACGAACCTCATATCACCATAACCCACGGTGGTCATGGTCACCACAGCCCACCAAAATCCCCCAGGGATTGACTTGAAGAGCGACTCCTCTGACCCCGACTCGGCAAAGTAGACCGTGGACGAGAAGAGAACTACACCTAAGCAGAGACAGGCAAACCTAGGACCCGCCCTTCCCATTCCACGGGTCAGCCGCCGCCGACTCCGCATATCCGCATTATGACAATGACAGTCCACGCACTGCCTTCCGCACCGCCGACCTCCGTCACCCACCCAACAATGCGGCAGTCCGCCCAACATCACCAGCAAACCCCGACCCCGTGACCCCAAAGGCCCACGACGCTCGTCGCTCCTCAAAGTCCCCCACTACCCCAGGACTCCCATTTCCAATGTCACACCGCTCTCGCCTCCACCTCACAGACCCGACGAGATAAAGGAATTAATTAGTCTTTAAAATCCTCGCTTAATTTCCCAAATGAATCTTTAATAATTAAAGGAGATTATAGCCGTGTGCGGGCCAGGGTTCTTAAAAAGGACCTTTAGAGGAAACACACGTTGAATATTTAAACTTTGTGAATGGAAATGTAATTAAAAAAAAGTCTCTCGGGAGGCAAAAGTCTCTGGCTAATGAGGACTCTGAAGGCCATGTGTGAGGTGGAGTTGGAGGGCAAAGGCGATAAGGAGACATCCTCTGATAACTCCAACGAGAGGCTCTGAGATTAGAAGTGGAGTCGCGCGAGAGAAAGAGCAAGAAAGACGCTTACCGATGAAAAGGAAGAAAATGAGCAATCCAAGTTCTCTCATGGAAGCCTTCAGAGTTCTCCCGAGGATTTGAAGTCCCTTTGAATGTCTGGAGAGTTTAAAAATTCGGAACACTCTGACTAATCGTATAACTCTTAGAATGGCGAGTGACATGGCTTGGTTGGAGGCGGTGTCCGTCTTCTTCGGCACGATCGGCTCCTCATCATCCTCGGCAAGGACGGTGGCCAAGGTCAAGAAGTATGGAATGATTGCTATCAAGTCTATGATATTCATGACGTCCCGGAAAAACAAGAATTTGTTCGGACACGAGGCGAACCTCACCATCAACTCAAAGGAGAACCACACTATGCAGATGGTCTCAGTCAAAAAGAAGGGGTCGGTGAGGTCGGGGACTTCGTCTTCCTCGACGAGCGTCGTGTTGTTGGACACTTTGTGGAGCGTGTAGTGCTTGAACTCCGGCAGCGTTTCCAGGCAGAAGATCACGATGGAGAGGAGGATCACAAACACGGAAATGATGGCCACCACCCTCGCCTGCTGCGAACTCTCGGGGTACTCGAACAACAACCACACTTTCCTCTGGAACTCACTCTCCGGCAAAGGCTTCTCCTCCTCCTTTATGAACCCTTCGTCCTCCCTGGAAATTTAAAAGCCCTTTAGCCCACCAACCCCATTTCATCTATATCTCACCTGAATTTATTCGTGGCCACTTCGCCCAGCTCGTAGAACTTGATTTCTTCGGCGAAGACGTCGAGAGGCACGTTGACTGGCCGTCGCAGCCGGCCCCCGCTCTGGTAATAGTATAGGATGGCATCGAAGCTCGGTCTGTTCCGATCGAAGAAATACTCGTTCCTGAGGGGGTCGAAGTAGCGGATCCGCCGGGCGGGGTCTCCCAACAACGTGTCCGGAAATTGGTTCAGCGTCCGCAATTGGGTCTCGAACCGCAACCCGCTCACCTGCTCAACCACAACACCGCCCGGAATGTACGACCACTACGCTAAGCTAGAACCCGGCTTCACTACGCTAACCCACAGGAAGGGCGAGTCAATCTCCCTGGATCATATTCCACTACGGCTCAACGACCCTCTCCTCGCTCCTCGCACCAAACAACCTTCACGCCACAAATCTCGCCAATTACACGAAATTAGCCAACTGGACGAGCAATCAACATACATGTTGGCGAAGCCTCAAGTGAACAAAAGGGCTTTTCAGCCTTTCAGACTTTCGTGCTCCCGGGGCAGAACAATCCCATTGAACATTTAAAAGTACAAGAATTACTCAAACGTTATGTCAATGGCTAAATGGTAAAACTTTTCCTCGGTTCATCACTTCATTTCTGAATGAAATTGCAATCACTTTCATACAAACATTGTAAATTAACTCTTAAATTTAATTTTTAAATTTAAATTTAATTTAAATTTAGTTTCCTATAAAGTCCTTTTATTCATTTCTTGAGCTCATTTACATTATGTACTTAAATGTAGACATTGAACATTTTTCCAAATTGATAATTATTTTTCTATATCGAATATCTAAACCTAATTAACTACAAATACGTCTGAAAAAATATTTGTAAATATAAAATAAACTAAATGAGAAAAATGTGTATTCAATCGGAAAGTGGCGGGAGTATTGAAAGTTTAGGTTAATAAATATTTAAAACGAAGAGTTCCTGGAGTTCCTACCACCATGAGGCATATTTCTTTGTCTATGTTTGATTGCGAGATCAAGTGGAGGGGAGTTGAAGGAGAGCTTCAACGAGCCATTTGAAACATTTGGAGAAACTAGAGAGACTTGGAGGAAGCTGAAAGTGAAAGTGACTCACATTGATGACAACTCTCTCGCAATCTTGATGGTTGTGAGGAATGGGTTCGAAGTGTCCGGTCCCGGTGAGATGGAGGGTTTGTGGGGTTGGGCCTTCGTCGTCTTGGCTGCTCAGCTTCGGCAAGGACCTGGAAGTTGAGGAGGATTAGACACTGAGGCTCCGTTCGAGTCTCCCCTTATCATCTCGTTCAATATTCCGTTTTTTGACTTTTTTGTCTTGAGGAGAATTGGTGGGCGTGTGTGGAGATGAATCAATGGCTGCTAAATATTTATGCCTCACTTATGAAATGAGCGGCGAGTTGAGCCAGATTGCGAAGGGCATGAATTTGGGAAATGATAATTCTCAACTGGGTGTACTACATGGCGGAGTGATTGGAGGGAATGTTTCCTGGGCAGGAGCCAAAGGGTGTGTTGTTTGTCTCTTGGAGACAAAATAAGAAGAGGGCCCTGAGAGACATATGACGAGAGCCAAGACCATTCCCGAGCGAGTCTCCCAATTAGAGTGTTCTTTCTAAGAATACTGAGGTGAGTCCTGACGGATTTATTTGGGGGAGTTTGTCATCCTCGACGCGAGCCAGACGAGAGCAAGTCATAAAACTTGATTGGCAATGAGGAGAAAAAATGAAGGCCTCCCTCCCCCTTTTCACTCCAAGAACCTGATGAAAATAAGCATAAAACTGTGGGTTTGGCTCCTTTTGTTCCTTGGAGATTCTTGGCTCGGGTTTGATTATGGGCTAATTTCCAAAGAACACAACGTTACCCATGGAACTCCGTCTTGAGGTCGATTTCCGGGATGGAGTAGGGAATGCCGATGGGGGCCGAGAGGTCGAGGGAGTACTTGTAGGACCGGTTGGTGGCCCTGGACAACGAGTGGGACGTTTGGGAAGGAGTGAGGGCGGGGGAGCGGAGTGTGACGGCCAGGGCAGGACGAGGTCGGTCGACTTCGGGAGACACGGCCGAGCCCACCAGACCCCACTGCTCGGCCAGCTCCAGCCGAGGAATTTTGAGACCTTAGGCGAGGACTGGAGAAAGGTCTCCGACGCCGGGCCACATCCTCACAAGTGTCCCGGGCGGACTCCGTGGCCCGCCCTTTCCCCGACCCGTTGGTTCAAGGGGGCCCGGCCGCCCCCGCGCCCGCCCGCCGCAACACTCTCCATGTCAGGCACGCACGGCGGACTCCATCCAGCTATCTCATGGCGGAGGGACTGGACGAGTTTGGACGGCGAGGTGAACGGACAGGACCACTCGGACTCCCAGGGACTACCAATCTGATCCCATTCAGCCTTCTCACTCCCTAACGCCCTACGATCGGTCTGGTGGAAATGGAAAGTCAAGTCTTTCCCTCGCCAGACCCAGCTAACCGGTTTATACTGTACGGAAATGAAGAAAACCCAAAAGAAAATTCGAGGGATGAGGAATATTCGCCGGCGCAAAGTTCGTGCAGTGGCGGAGTTGCCGTACTAGCGCCCATCCGCCAACAATCCTCATTGATTCCCTAACAGAGACCCAAAGAGAGACCCGAAGAGAGAACGAAAGGCCCGGCCTCATTCTCACTGTCCCTCCCGCTTCAATCATTGTGACATCCTTCTCACATTGCCAGGTGGAACTCCTCACTACTAACCTCTGTTCAATCAACTATGAGGATATAAGCGAAGACCAAAAGAACAATCACATATGCCATGTGCCTCAAATTCAAAATCCTCCGAGTTCGGCCCGAGGCTGGAGAAGAGCCGAAACGTGCCGGATGCCGTCCAAGCTCCCCAACACTCCCATGTTTCCTCGGAATAATAGAGCCCAGGAATTTTGTTTAGAAGACCATCTCCAGCCCTTGATGAGCTTCATGGGGATTTAAGACGCATAATTGTGAGAGTCCCGTGAAGATGGAAGTTTATGAATGTACGTTTGGACAGATATTACTATTTATTATCTATTTCTCCAAATGAATAGGAATGGGTGGCGAGGAGGAGTTTGATCCTTTCCTACACAACCCGAAGGAACTTTATTCTCCAAAAGAGAGAGAAACGACGCTCTTTCCTAATCTTCCATGCCCCATACATTAATTACTCACTCAGCCGCAAATGAATGTCTCTCCTTCCCAAGGAAATAACTTTCCGCGTCTCATCCCATGGAAAGGAGTTTATTTCTTCGCCCACCTCGTCCTCCCATCCGACTCGTCCGCAACACAAGGGGCTTTAAAACAAGCTCTTTAAAAATTTCTCAAGTCCCACCACGGACTTGCTCATTAGGCAAAAAGGTTTTTTGAACTATGAGCTTGTCTGGGCCAATTGGGCCAACTTCATTTATCCTTTATGATTGTCATGTAAGAGAGAATCTGATGAATGCGAGTGGGGAGAAAGTGAGAAATGGGGGCGGGTCGGGAGAGTCGGGGAAATCTGAAGAGAGAAATCCACGCAGTCCCTCTTACCTCTCTATCAAACATTCATAAGAGATCCAAACATACCTGGCTCGCCACTTTCACCTACGTCAGATTCAAACCAATTATTAACACACTTTCCCTTTTCCACGATTCTTGGAAAAATGAAAATCTACGACAGCGAAGGCCCATCTTGACATTTTTCTAATACTTTATTTACCATGGGAACTTTTTTCCTGACTGACATCATAAATATGCTCCACAGCCCATTACTGCAGAATTGTCAATTCTCATGTTGATCAAATGCCGAAACTCGGGCTCATGATCTAATTGCAGGACATCCATCCACTAATTGCAAGCCATCCAGCTCGTTATTTGAGATTACTCCTAGAGATCCACGACTAATTGCTCTCCTGTCCAGATCACTCACATTGGCCAGTCCCATACACAAGGAGGCTCTCAACTACTCAAAAACACATTAATTAGCTCTAAACCAATTGAAGATTTATATTTTTGAATGGCAATGGACCTGAGCGTAGGAGAAATTACTTTTAACAAGGTAATTAGAAATGCAATAAGGCACGATTGACGTTCCATTCACTCTTTAATTGCGATGCAAGGAGTCATACTATGGTCCTGATGTTCGATTAGGAGTGTAGAGAATTTAACATCATGTTGAATATTTCACAACTTCTTCCGAGTGATGAAGGGAAAGTCTGCATTGGCTCAGAACGATAAGCCATTAGTTGGTAAAATGGAAAATGGGACGACTACCGATAACGACAGGGTTAATTTGAGGACGCTGTTGGCACGAGCAAAAGAGAGGGAAGCTGGCTCTAACCCCTCGTCCTGCTCCGCCCAATTGCTCGCAATTTTACAGGAAACTACGCAGACACTGCCCTTTAAAATTTACTCAATCTTATCCAAGAATTTCTAAGATAAAAAATATCCTCGTTTATCTCTCAATGTGTGCTGACATGTTCGAAAACACTTTGCATATTAGGCTTCAAACTTGATTTCGCCCTCACTCCCATCAATATGAATATCCCCAAATTAATACGATTAAGATTCATTTCCATCACATTTCCAACAATGTGAACGTGAAGGAAGGAAAATTTCAAATTTTTAAACTCTGTTAGCAATTCCCCACTCCTAATACAAATATTTAGGCAAAGATACATATTTATGCATTGCATTTATGCATATGTAGATATGCTTATTTGAAACTAATATAACAATTTTTCGTATTACCATGTATTATCAAATTATCATGGATTCTCACATAAATAGCGGATTGTTGAGCTGATGGCCCAATTATTTTCTGTGGTAAATACAATGGAAGTAAGGAGGATTACAGGTAGGGATTAGATTACAAAGGGGAAAGCAGAAATAGTAAGTGAATGTAAGTGGCGTTTATATGATGAGCCCAGGTAGATTGCATGTGCGTGATCGGGGCGTGTAGGGGAACACATTTGCGAGTTCTTCATAATCTCCATGGGCATGTGTGAATTTATAGGAAATCCGTGTTTTGTTTGCGTATGTTTATAGGGGTGAGGTCGTGGTTGGAAGTGGAGTGGACCTCCTCAGTTTTTACGGTTATGAGCTGCCGTGACTTCGCTCGCACTTTCCACATATTCTTTTATCATATTAACAATAAGTAGTGGAATGAGTGGAGAGATTGAAACTCCACTCCGGCCTTTCCTCACAACCTCATTTAGCGTTCCTCACGTCGTTTCTGAGAAATTAATATGGAAATAACATTAATTCAAACCTCCCAGCCTCGAACTTACACTTATTCATGTGGAATCATATGGGACCAAATGGGCTCATGTGAGCCCTTGTAAATGTGCTCAACCAAATAGAGCATTTAATGTTCTCTCATCAACACAGCTCCACGCTATACTTCACCCTCACTTTTAATAGGCAACCATTTCTCGAGCCATCACATTCCTCTCAGACATCCATGTCACAAATAGATTAATAACAGGAATTTGGAATCAAATTAAGGAGAATTATACACAAGGAATGTCTTGCTCTCAAATTTAAGACAATAAGGAAATACTTATATTTACATACGTATCTTTATCTAATGCGTATAGATAGATAGATAGATAATAAGCATTGACTTGTTAAATTAAAATACAATTTACAACATCCAAGTTTGAAGTTCGTCAAATCATAACTTTCTGTTTCACATTTACAAAGGAGTAGATGAAGAAAAGCGGATTATCTGATTCCGGAAATAAAAATGAAAGTGAAATGTCGATTTAGTCTCCCATGCTGTGCTTCCCTTACTTGTACCTTCTCCCAATTCCCGAAATACGTTAGTCTTGGTTGCGTAATGCCATGGGGTAATTAGCCCCATCCCGCTCCATCAATCTGGATGGGAATGAAAGGGAGTTTTTAAAAGTCTGGGTCCTTGAGCCGAACTTGTGGGTCTGAGAGAAAGCGAAGGGCTTTTGAAGGAGATTAAGAATGAGTAGGTTAATAAGTCATTGGCTGAAAAGTAATTGAATTCCCAGGGAAACTTTTCATTCATCTGGGATTTGGTAAGTGGGGAGAGGAAGGGGAAAGTGGGTGGGTTGAAAGGGAGTCGAAGGGTGGGCTTTCTCTTGGCTTCACCTCACTGGCTCCTTATCTTAATTTCCTCTCCTTATCTCATCACTCCCATAAAATAGTTTTGGGAGTGAAAGCAGATTGGCACAGCATGCGAGGCCCGAGATGAACTCCTCGCATCATATACATAGAGGAACAACCCGGGAGTTTAAAACCCAATCCAAAGCTCTGCTCGAATGCAACATGCAAAATGCAAATGCAAATTAGATGACACGGATCCAAATTGCTCGGGCATTTGGGTTGCCCAGCAAACGTCTCCTTCTCCTCCAGATCTGTGCCGATGACCAGAGGAAACACCCTGTGGATCGACAAAGAATAAAACGTATCCTGGAGTACTCCAATGCGTTGGCGAGATAAAAAGACGTGCCCGAACTCCACGAAACCCGGAGATTTGTCAACGAGGAACGAACTTGTTCCGCGTCGAGGAACTCTCTCACTTTGCCCAACTGCCCAAATATTTACTCCAAACATCAAATATGCAATCGCTCACCTGGACGCTATTTGGAAATTTCCTCAAATAATCATGACATGACAAAAGTTGAGCAAAGGAAGCTCAGGATTTGAAGGTTTAATTCAAAGAGAGAAATTTGAGGATTTGACGCTTTCCCTCGAGCCGTGGAGATTCAAAGTTGAGATCTCGAGAAGTTGAGGGAGAATCCCCAAGAGCGTGACAAGACCAAGCAAATACCTTGCTACACTATCGCATTTGTTTTCAAACTAAATATGTTCCGAATTTCGGATCCTTCACTCCGTGTGTCGTAAATTTACGGGCCTTAAGGCCCTTCATCAATTCCCAAAATATTTCAAAACTAATTCCCTTGGCGGCAAATGTCCAAAATGAAGATTCAACTATTTTCCCCATCCATTCCTTATTAGCAGCCAATTAGTCCCTATAGCCCCAATATTCCTCCATGTTCACCGCGCCGTGTTTCACCTTTATTTCAAAGTTTAGGCATTTTCATTTGAGTGCCATGGGGTGAGCAAAGGCCAGAACTAATCCTCAGTGACATTTTTATATATGCGAGGAGAGATGTGAAGGAGGTTGAACTATAAAATTCCATTTGATTTGACATGGTTTGGATTAATCATGATGTGGGTCTCTCGAGGCGGGACGAGGAAGGTAGTTGGGAATTGATGAATAGGAGGGTCGGGGAACCTAGCGGAGTCTCCACGAGTCCCTCATCAACTCTCAGGGTTTTTCAATTCCAACACCCTTGTGGGAAGGGAAACTCGGATTTGCAAGAAACCCTCTGGTTCGGTTTTTCGGTCTAGATGGCTGAGGAAAGTATCCGTCCAAACGGTTCCGCTCTGCCAGTACAACCCGAGTAAAGTGCAATGCAGTAGAATGCGGGAGGCTCAAATTTATCCTCTGCACATGACCGACCCGAGAAACAAATTCAAAAAGGCCCATTGAGGCTCTGGACAATAAAAAGAGCTTCTATCAAATATTTCCCCTCAATCTCTCACGAAGACTTCAACGTAACCTTCAACCCTTTTCCTTAATTCACCCACCCTGCCACTCACTTGACAAATCACAAGAGAAGAATTTCTAATAAAATGCTTTAATCTCAAAAAATCCAAGTTCAAATAGAATCATAATAAATTAATCTTTTTTATTTTAAGTATATCCATATAATGCGTATGATGTCCTTTCGAGTTTCACACATTTTTTAAATTAATTATTATTAAAATTCCTTTGTAGAAAATTATTGAAATTTAAAAATAAATATTGTATCTCTATCTGTATATGTATATATCTATTTATAGTTAATAAATTTTTGCCAAACCTTCCCAGAACCATGAGTAATCTAATTAATTGCCAATTTAACTAAATGCGGAAATATAAGTAAGGAGAATAAACTGAAAATTGGGGAGTTATATGAAGCAATAAGAACCTTGTTTTCAGAATCAAGGCCATTGAAAAAAGAACCAGTAAAGTCATATATAGGCGTATATGATAAGTCTTATAAAATACGTATAAGGAGAGAGAATTTATCAAATAATGAAGGAAGTGAAAACTCGGAGCGGAGGAAGTTGGTGGAAATGTCCACGATGTTCAAAAGCAGGGATAGACGATGGAGTAGAAAAGCACGGAGGTTCTTTCCCGATAAAGGAAAGAAAGAAGCGGAGTCTCATTGTGCCCTTAAAAGGCTTCTTTCTTCCTCCTCAAAGAGAATAAATTGGAGGGATATAAAATGGAGGAAATTCACCCCGTTTCCTCCTTCCCCCCAAAAAGTCAAAGAGGAGAAATCAAAATGAAATAAATATCGCTTTCTCACTTTCTCTCCCCAACCCGACGAGTTCAATCCGATTAAGATGGATGAGAAAAAGAGCCAATTAAATGGACTCTCGTGAGAGAGATCAAAATACAAACAAACTTTGACTTCCCAAGGTGAATCAATTCAAGGGAAAACCAAATTACAATGAACATGCAATCATTTCCACCCAAATCTAAACTTTCCATATTCATAATGAATGAAATCATTGAAAGATTAATGGAAAATTTAAGGGATTCCCAATTACGCAATAATAAACAAACAAGACAGTTCTCCAATTCCTACACGAAAAACAATTTTGAGGCCTAAATTCTATCGACTAAGGACAATTAAGAGCAAGAATTACAGGCTTCTAAATGGCTATTGCTAAAATGCTAAAAACCAATTTGATAAATACTATGAATACTAATTGACGTGAATTAATGAAATTATTATATTTCATATTCATATTTCATATTAAATTTTAAAAGGTAAAGCTAGTTATTTTGAAAAAGAGAACGCTTATAGAGAATTCTAATTAGCATTTTCCCATATTTTTTAATTTCTTAGGATTTTGACTTTATAAGCTTATAGAATCGACAAGTTTAAATATGTTCACATATAAAAAGATAAAATCAGCATGAGAAAGGAAATTCCATCAGATTAAAAGGAGCAAATTATTCTTAAAGTGCATTTTAAAATTCAATGAAATCTCATAATCAATATGTATTAAGTAATTCATATTCAAATGAAGAGGGAATTGAGCCAAGACATGCATGCATGAAAAAAAGGGTATGCATGTAGGGAGAAAATTAAATGAGGAAAATTTGAATGAAAAAGAAGGAGAAAAGAGCCGTTGCCATGAAGGAGAAACGATGATGGAAATTGAATCATGATGGATTGAAAATCTCATGTGAACTCACACTGAGCATAAATGCCCTCATGTGTGTAAATATTGAAAATGAGAATCTTCCCCCAAAATTCCAACACATATTGGGGTTATCGAAACTTCTTGTTCACGACGAAATTGTACAAGATATAATTCTCACTAAAAGAACTACACGATCTCACCACCCGAGTTTTGTTTTTCTTAAGTAAGCAGAAAAAAATGATCATCTACCTAACACTAATGTGATAACAATATTTAGCAGTTTGTCAAAACCTCGAAAGAAAAACAAAAAAATTGCTGAATATAAAGGGGATACCCAAGGTGGTTGAAAAGGGTTTTTGGATGTCAGGTCATGTAGCGAGAAAGTCCCTCACATCTCATCCAAACTTGTGTATTTCTTTGTAAAATAATAAGATAAAATGGAATAAAATTTTTAGTAGACTTCATCTCGTCGAGGGCCGTGGGCTGTAAAGGAGAAATGTGCTCCGAGTGTTAAGGGGATTAAAAATAATGTTTTCATTAGTAGCTTACAACCCATCTTTCTTCTCAAACGGAGAAAAGTTATTTTATTCCCTCTCATGCAATTCGGCTCTCAACTGGTCCACTGATGCACTCGGAATGACGTCGGAAGGCAAATGACTTTCATGTTTTTCATATCAATTCTTGAAAATAAAAAAATGTAAGCAATTTTTGAACAGCTGAAAACAATTTGATGTGTCAGCTCAGGACTATTTGCTTTGAGAATTCCTAGTGAGGAAAACTCATGACTTTATCCTCATTTCTACCACCTTAGCTATTAATGAGCTAAGTGGGGTAAGCAGAGGAACGATTTACGATTTCCCAAATTGAAAATATTTTTTTTTATTAAAGCTAAAGAATAAAAGGGACAATTTTGTCAAAAGTGAAATGCTCTCAAAGGAAAAATCCAAAGAGAAATTCACATAGGTATGTTAGATTATTAAGTATTTACCCTGAAGACTCGAAGGAGGAGAGAATTTTTGTTGGACAAGATATGGAATGAGAAAGTTGTCTCAATAGAGAAAATTACCTACGTTAGGGATTGAAATAGAAACGGGTAAACACTCGCCCTTGTTTTCAATATTCATACAAGTTTAGAAATGAAACGTGTTACAGTGAAAGTCTCTTATAGTCAAGTCACTAGATGCACAGAAAATCCTTAACTATAGCTGATCTTGACTATAAACGGACCCAAATTAATGCATAAGCGTATGTTGGAACCACGAGAGTCCTTGACTGTATCCGCCTTGACTGTAAGCGACTTTCACTGTATCTAGATATGGGTTAATCTACTTGAATGTCTTTTACGTATTACTTGTTTAGTAAAGGAATAAACAAGTTTATCATTATTAATTTTCAATTAATTAATTACATTTAAGTAGCAGGTAAAGTAATCTATACAATAAAATACATCCTAAAAATATATACACATGAGTATTTTTGATAAATGAACTGAAAACACCTCTGGAAATATATAATGCTCTCAATTAATGAGAACATATTTGAATAATATGTAAATTCTGTACTGTACTCCACAAGGCACAGAATTTTCTGTGACAGAAATATAAAAAGATATTCACATTGCTTGGAAGTAATGTTGAGAAAATCCTTAAATGTCTTTATATAGAGAGGAAAGAAAGGAGATTTTTGAAGAGAATTGACCTAATATTTCCGGGAGTTTATTAGGAAGGCATATTCTCGGTTCTTGTCTGGTGTGAAGTGTGGCAATATGAGAAATATGTGTCTCGTCCTCCATTGAACCATCCTTCAAATGTGAAATCCATAACTGCTGGCGCAAGAACTCAAAATGCCTTATCCTAATTTTAGCCTCGAAAATCGTATATCTGAATGAAGTCGACGTATGGGCCCTTGTACATAATTATACCCGGTGTATCTCTTGAATTCTCGAGAGGTTCCAGTGATTTATCTACGTGCATAATAGAAGTCTCTCTATACCTTATATGGGCCATCTCCTTCCTTTTCCCATTTCCGCCAGGAGAAAGCGGGAAAGGTTAGGAAAGCTCTGCATGAACCTCCATAAATACTCTCGGAAAAAAGTCCGATTTGAATGGAAGGATTTGAAGGGTAATTAATGGGAAGCTCATTAGCCGCGTCTGAGGAATCAGATAAAAAAGACAGTGTTTGGCATTCTCAGCCCACCACGACACAATGACTCACTCTTGAAATGGGTGAGAAAAGGGAAGTGGTGCCAGAAAGGCTCAGCTTTCACCTATTTAGTCATGTATTTTTAGTTCCTCCTGATTGGATTACATTCCAGGCCCTTGTGCTCCACCACTTCCTGGCATACCTCAGAAGCAGAAAGAGTTTTTCCGAGATTACGACGCCCATCACCCCGCATTTCATTCCCCATCGTTCAAATGAAGATCACCGTCAGTGGAGCCCTGGATTTCACCCATACAAATTCATAAGTCCCGAGATGCGGGAACGCTTTCGGCGAGTCGAGAGGAATGATTAATCGGAACAAACGACACCTACTTTCACTCCAAGCCAATGAATTACGCAATGAGAAGGAACAAATTGCCATACAAATGGAGCAAGTGATCAATCTAAACAATGAGAGCCCCACCTACACTCTACACACCCCGACGAATCTACGCTGAAAAGGAACCCATTTACAAATGGAGATAAATGGTGGGCTAACCAGGGTTTGCCGAGAGAGGTGTGGTTGGACGTGGAGAGCACAATGGACCTCCTTGTCTACCACCATTATGAGATTTCTCTCCTTGTAATGGAAATGGGGCACTGGGCCGGGGAGCTCCGGGGGTCCTCTAATCTTCCCACAGTTCCAACTTCAACCAAGTCAGAGAGGGAAAGGACCAAATTACAAATATTACTCCAATTCTCATCTCGAGTGAGTGAAAGGGCTCGTAAGGGTTCCAAAGATCAACACTTACTTCATCACTCATATGACATGTACACGAGGACTAGAGATATAAAGTATATGTAATTCCCGATATGTGTGTATGTGTGTGCGAATGTGTGTGTAAGGGTTCATCTGCACTGCGGCGGTTCCTCGTCGAGCAACGAGGGTTTCTTTAACCCCGACTCAGACATTCCCTTTAACGTGGAGCGAGGATTCTCAGATACGCACGGAGAGATGTATCCTCTCCAGAGAAGCCTAGCAGGGATGTAGTTGGAAGATCTAATGGACTCGTGGAACCCAGAGTCCTCTTCCATTGTCCCCATTTAATAATGATGCTCTAAGGCTGGGAGTCACTCTAGGGATTCCCTATCACGTCCAATCTATCCAGATTACAATTGACCTTCCTTTCCCCCATCTCCTCAACCCGCTCCATTATTCATTAACCAATGAAAAACAGTTCTAGTGTCCCAAACACTCATAATTCTAGCGTCTTCAGATGGGGTGGGGAACTAGAGGAATTTGTTTGCTTTCTCCCATTTATTACCCTTCCATGTAGATAACATACGGGGAAAATCAAACGTTCTTTCAATGAATTTCCACATAGACCGCATGAACATATGAACAGTCCTGCTAGACTAATTAACACGTATAAACTTATTAACTCAGTATTAGTGATTTCTACAATAGGAGTTCAAACATATAAGTCAATGTGCTTTACAGAATTGCTGATAACAACTATGTTTAGCTGCCACAACCACATGTGTTCAATATTTTCAAACAATGAAATGATTTACGAGATAAAAAATGAAGCGCATATCTTTTTACCTCGACTTCTTTACTTGGCAAGTTCCACCCATGAAAATTACAATAAAATTTTATATCTTCTCCAATATATATCAATAAATAGCTGTAGCATCTTGAGAATTTATACAAGATGCTTTGAATATTTTAATATTAACAAAATGACTTATTTTCAACAATAAACTCAAAAACATTTCAAGAACCGAAATTCCAATTTAAAAACGGTGAAAGTTCAGATATTTATTTGTATACCTAACCTAACGTTGTATATATCTATACATGAACTGCAATGTTTATACTTGCTTATGCTTATACTAGAATGCCTGGATGGGCTCATTATTTTTATATTCACAAAATATCATAAGAAATACTGTATAACAACTCAACTGCAACTCAATTTCGCATGTGTTGGTAAATATTCTAAATACGCATTTACCTAGTTAAGTGTATTGATACGAGCTTAAGCAATTAGGGAAATAAATACTCTTTTGAATTACTTTACCATCAAAACTGACATCAATAAACATTAAATACTTAAGACTATAGCTTGGCTAAGGTTTCAATCTACATTTTAAATTGTACAAAGAGAATATAAAACATAGGAATATATTAAAGGATATCGTAATTTTCCATCATGTTTCTTAACTCCGAGTTTAACAAGATTGACAAGTCAATTTAACAGTAATGATGAGAATTTTAAATTTTTATTTTTAAACTCGTACTTGTATATCTAGCTAGAGAGATAAAAGCAATTAATATACTTACAATTTTACATTATATTTATATTATGCTTGAATATTTACGTAATATATTAGATTCTTCAAATTTCCTATACGAGGAACTATTCATACAGTTCTTCCTATTCTTTTACATGAAAATAAAAGGCGGTATGTCTCGAAATACTTAATTTTTTTTGCATGTATCTCAACACTCGTGAGGATGAATGGGTTCAAGGAAGAAGCTGAGTGTTGGTGAACATAAATATGTAAACCGTTACGCACATCCCCTTGTTCATTCCAAAGAGTCGACATTAGTGGAAATTCGTCAAAGAGCCAAATGGAGCATTGAGCCTTTCTTGAAATCCTTCCTTCCACGTTTCATTTGAATGATCAAATTAGAAGATAAAGTCAACAAGCTCGCAATGGTCTTCGACCACATGGAACCCGCGTCTTTTATTTGTAAAGACAATTTATTTTTCATTGGAAGATTTAAAGCGAAAGTCCTAGTTTTAACTCAGAATTAATCGAGGGGAAAAGTTCAATTGATTTTTCCCAAAAGGAAAAGGCCGAGACAGAAAGTTTCAAGGAGTTGAGAGGACGCGGCTCATTTGGTCAATGTTTTTTTTTAGCTCTATGCGCTTCGTGTCTAATGAAAGAAAGTCACTTGTTGGGGGGACTCGAGATAAATCTTGAGAACAGAGAGACCAATAAAAAGGAATCCATTAAAGAAGAGCCCACGGAGATCTCGCAGGGCTTTCAATACGTCCCAATAAATCACTTTCCTTTCATATCTCCCCTTGAATGAAATGCTTCCCAGAATTCCATCATTCTCATAATCCCTGGCCCACGACTTATTACCTACATACATACATATATACATGTTAGATGTATACATACAATATTAGGAATATTACATGTACGGTTAGGTATGTTGGATAGAGAATTTCCCATTTATTATAGACATATGTGTTTGATGTGCCAGATTACTTATTAGGTCCATGTGATTGTACAAGGCAAGAGTTGACTAGAAAATATCTAATGGGAGAAGTCAAGAAATTTCTCCAAGGGGGCATCTCCATATTAGAAAAAAGTTATTAACTATTACGGAGAACCATGGTCAATAATGGTCTTGTTTTATCATAATTTATCTCATTTTATTCTTATGTTTTGTTTTTATTAAGTAATAAAAACGGCATTGCGGTTTACGATGCCTTTGGAAATAACCCTTGGAATTTAAAACTCCGCCTTTCATTACAAATATGTTTGTATGTGGGCACAATACGGCGGCGGTCTTTAGAACCCGAATATTCCCTTCACTCGAGTATCAACTCCAAATGGGAGTTCCTTAACTTTCAAGAGCCTTATATAAATGAAATTGGAATCCTAAAGAAATCTCGCCCACATTTTCCAAGTGAAGGAAAAGAACTTTACTTGGGCCTTTAATGGGAAATTCGCTCAATTTAATACTTCTGCTTATTTTAACATATTAATTTTTGATGCTAAACCCGACGGTGGTTAAAATCCAGGACAGTTCCTGCTGCTCATTTTATGCCTCCAATGGAACAAGTATGACGTAAAGGATGAGTAAAGGAGGATTCTAATGCATTTACTTTTTTTTTACAAACATTGTGGAATCCTTATGAAGCAAACAATTGTACGATTATTTAAATATATTTGCATATTACGCATATATGATTCTCCAAATTCGCTATGAAACTGGCTATGAAATGAAATTTTTAGTTTTTTTTTTAATTTTCGCAAGTCTCTATTTTCAATGGTTGGTTCATTCGAGTCTCAATTATCATGTTGTGTGAGCTTTAACCCTGGGCTTCCTTCGAGTCTCCTTTTTTCAAAATCTCATTTTCTGTCTGAGTCAAACGATAAAAAATTTAATTAAAATAAATTCATGTCCATTATATTCAAGATACTTGAATACTATGGGGAAAGTAATGTAGAAGAAGAACCTCTTTCCCCCAGTAAAATATATCAAATCCTTTATGCACAAGGAATTCAAAAAGCTTACGCAGTTTTAAAAATTTTATGAATATTAAATAGCCATAAATTACATACTCCAGTTTCTTCTTACTATAAAAATTTCTCATCCTTATGTTACACACGAGATGGAAATGAAAAAAAGGTCTTCAAGAAAATTCGCTCGTATTTTTCATTGTCATTTATTAAAGAATGTGTCTAAACATACATATGTAATATGGAAGTATGAGAAGTAGACACACACATGCCTAAACTCTCCTAAATAGTTAAATCATGAGCACATTACATATTTAATATATTTCATCCGCATGTCCATATATCTACATATTAAATATATGTATATATAGGTAATACATAGGTAGTACTACATTAATTTCACTAGATACTCAACAGTTGATTTAATCTTTTACTGGTAAATTACGTGCCACTTAAATTATCAAATGTATAAAAATATATGGAGTTATGTTGTACATACAAATATATTGAGTTTGTATGAGTTAATAAATAATGAAACAACTTTTTATTTCTCTTTCATTATGAAAAGAATCTCATTGCGCTATGCATTTAAAAATTTGATCTTAATAAATATAAATAAATATTTGAATATCTTAAGTTGATAAATGATAAAACGTACGAAATTTTTGTGTTTGTGAAAGGTAAACACGTCTAAATAATTACTGAAAAAAATTTTCTTGACTATTTTTAATTAAATTTTCCAAGTTTAGTAAAAGTTTTTCAATCTGGTTAACTTATGACGATTTGTGTCGAAATTCAACGACCAAGCATTACGATTTCATTATAGAAGATGCGATGAAAAAATTTGTCTAAAAAATGCATGTGGGTCGTGAGAGTAAAAAATGAAATTGGGGAGCTCGAAATAACACTTGGTTGGTGGTAATGCAATATTTACACTTCAGCTCCTTTCCCTTAAAGTTTTCTCTTTAGGAGAGATAAAAGGAAATGACGGGAGATTAGAAGATAAGACATTTCATTCAAAATTAATTGAAGTGAAGAAAGGACTTTTCCCACTCAGTCAACAAGGAGTTTCGAGAATTGAAGGAGGATCAAAAGAATGAATTTCATCACATTTCCAGCCCAAATGAAGAATCACAAAATTTATCACTTAACCTCATTCAGAATTAGGTTTAAAATTACAACAACTCAAAATGATTCAAATAACTCCTGTCTGATGTAAATTTTGCTTATATTTAGCATAAATATATGCAATGCATGCTAATATATACAGAAATTACAAAAAGTGAATTAACGGTGAAGGTATAATTGCTATGAAAACTTGGTATTAACGTGCTAGGTATAGGAATGATTCAAATGTTCCACCAATAAATAACAGTTAAAAATTTTTAATTTTAATTATTTTCAATTTGATTGTTATTTATTGGTGAAACATTTGAATCATTCCTATACATGGCACGTTAATATCAAGTTTTCATAGCAATTATACCTTCACCGTTCATTCACTTACATTTTCTAATTTCTGTACTTATGATTAAAATACTTATATTTAATAAGTCCTTATATTTATTATACAGGGTGTTGAATATTAAATGTCACACATTTCCATGTATTTCTTATTGGAAATGTGACATTTATTTCTCAACACGATGTATATTATGTAGTAGGTAATAGTAATACCTACTATAAGTATTATATATACATAGTAATGAGTAGCGATACACGAAGGGGAATAATGTCTATTCAAAACGTTCGTTTGAATAGAAAGTCAAAGTTTGAGCCAGGAAAGTCCTTTGAATCCACAAGGTGAGATGATGCTAAGAGAGAGAAGATGTGAAAGATGGGTATAATAAATGAGAGAAAGTTAGGAAGGGGGCCATATATACAAAGAGGGTTCTTCTTCTTCTTTCAACAAGTCTCTGGGAAGATGTCAACTCCACTTTCATCTCACTCTATCTTGAAAGGGGAAGCCGATCTACGATTATCCCTATGCTCGTCTCCTCAACCGAAGAAGAAAAACTTTCCTCAATTAGTCCTTGTCAATTCCTCGTGGTTTAAAAGTCGGACCACCTTTCGCATTATATAGGGACTCACGATCAAATGGGCCTCAAATGCTCAAATGATGTGGGCGCATTGAATCCTTAGAATTCCATGATAAGGGCATAAAGGGAAATCAGCGGATTGAATCATGTGTTTGTGTGGGTTGACAAGTCGAGGACACTTGAAGATTCGCATAGTTCGGAAAGGGAAGTTTCTCGACTCACGCGATCAAAGTTTTTGACTAAATAAAAGAGGGAATAAATTGGGACTCACAGGAACTGTTCCATATTCTTCTCGTGTTGCTGTTGATGAAATCGCTCGCCGTAGATCTTTGGGTTTCGACAGAGCCCAAAGGGATCATCACCCATGCCATAGATGCCTGCCACTGCCGCCATGATCCCTACACTGTCATTAGCCCAGAAAGTGAAGAAATGGAATGAGTGTCTCAGAAGCCCGGCCTGCCAAGCACCTCATCCATTGATCATCTTTTCCCCCACTGCCACCGCACTCCCATTCACGGGCCCGTGTCCACGTGGAATTAGAGTAATTCCAAGTCAACACTTTTTCCACGTCACGTCACTTTAGCACGGAGGAAGCCGGTGGGGATGAGGAGTCGTAGGAAAAGAGTCTTAGAGAGCCCTTGAGCGCACCGGACAGCTCCATGGCGAATAATGAATAAAGTGGGATCGCGGGTGACCAAGAGAGTCAGTAGACACTTCCTCGCCCGTCTCTCCACTATTGTCTCGGCCAAGACATGGGAGCGAGTCTTGGCGCCGTCGGAGTCTGGCGCATGAATGGGTCCGACAAGCTGGTCTTTGCCTCCATCCCGCTCTTCTTCCCGGAATCCAATCCCTCACTTGGAGCCTCGTCGCGAAACTCCATATTTTATACCCCCGACTCGACTCCAGGAGGAGGAGGGGAGTTGGGCCAAATGTTGGTTCATCCCCGACCCGCCACTCTTCGCCCCACTCCCAAGAAGAACAAGGGAGTTCTCAAGGAACCCTTGTCATCCCACGACCCAACCACGACGGCCCTTCAATGTACATCGAAAGATGGGCAGCGAAATGGGAAATTCCTTCCTTCCACCCTCCATGCATACTTATCATCCTGCCCTCCCAGAACTCCACAAAAGAAACTTTATTATTTTCAACTTGTGCTCTAGGGCTTCGTATGCAGAGAACAGAGAACTCGGCTCATTTTAATCTTTTAACACACTACAGGAGGGATTCTCTGCAGATGCAATTAGAGTTAACATGTCTTTCCAACAGCCCTTTTCGACTCCCTCTCAATGCCTACACATGCATACAGACTTCCCATCCGACGAGGCTCCTTGAGAGGACCGGAAGGAACAGGAGTTAATTTCCTCTAATTAAACAATCTCACCAATCCTTTCCTTTCATACTAATTCCTGTCTTTCCCCACTTTCACTTCCGTTTCAAACTCCTCTTGGCAATTTCCTCCATTTCGCTACAATATCCTTTATTCCCTTGAATAACAAGAAAATAGGAAAATTATATTTATTTCCAACATATTGGTTTAAATGGGATACAACAAATTTGATGAGTGTTCAAGCATTGTTGGCTATAAAATAAGTAAAAGTATCACTCTTACAAACCAAATTATTGCAATTTATGTAAAAATATTAGGTGAGCATAGTTCTTAATTATAAGGTCATATACATAACTAGAGGGAAATTTAGAGAAAAATTACATAGGCCAAATACCAGACACTCATTTGCAAACTCATTTTGGTCTCGAGTGCAATTTACGACAAGTGGAGAAAATTACATGGAGAAATGAAAATCGATATAAGTATGTTGTATATATACACGCTAACGTTGATTATATGCATTTATGTAGCAGATGAAAATTGCATAGTTAGTATAACCAAATGAACTTTTAGTATGACAATTCAAAAGACATTGTTGTCCTTATAACATGTACCAACTTCTAATACTAATGTAACTACTTATAGTCCGCAAACTTCCATGACTTGTAACATTAGTGATTATTATGGCTATGGTCATTATATCTACCTCATATTTAAACATATTTTTAAGTGTATACAATATGAGAATCATAGAGCTTTTCACCTCTCTTTGCATAAATATTCATTTCTACTGAACCCCTCTGTATTTATTACCTCCTCCACCATATATTTTAAATATTGAAAATTGAAAATCACGGCCTAGTTAAATTGTAATTTCAAAAAATATAAATTTGCCAATTTAATAGACTCTGGAATTGAGAATAATTCTCAATGGCTCCTTAAGTGGCTCTTCATATTTGTTTAGTAATTCCGCTCATGTAAATTTAATAATAAACATATTTAAATTTGCATCGGCCAAGCCGAGCTCTTGACTTTTGTCAATATTCCCCTCATGCTTGAAGAACGTGGATGAAACGGGGCGGGCCAGAGTGAAAAATGTACAAAGAGCAGAAGCGAAGGGGAATTTGAAGGAGGAATTGTTGGGATTTGAAGTGAGTGAGAAGATGAACCTATAGCTTTCACTACTACAATTGGGTGAAAAGCGGGGGAATGTAGGGAAAGTTGTGTAGGAGAAGTATATGGATTTCTTCACACACAACTTGGTTAAAGGAACCTAAAGAACTAGCCCCGTAAATGTAATGTATGATCATTTTTTCCTCCTTCAGCCCGTTTTTCTCTCGCTCTGCCCTTCATGTCTCGAGAACGACCGTTCGCATTTGGAAGTGTTCCAGGAAGGAATAAAAAAGGAGGCGAAAGTCCTATGATGGCTACAGCACGGACACATCCTCTTCCCACCCAAATCCGAACTACCAGGACTGGACTCACCGAGCTCCCGACTATCCGAATCAACGTTCCTATCCTTATTATTAGAGTGCTCTCATGGTCGCTTTCCTCTACTCCAGACAAAGCATTATATGAGCAGATCTTCATTTTTCTAAATTCATATGTCCTCAAGAGATATCACATTGAATCTTTTTATCTTGACAAAAAATCCATTTCTCTTCAGACTCTATGCATTATGAACAATTCCCAGACTTCCAACTGAGCCCAATTTTCAAGATCATTTAATATAGAAAATAATTATCACTTCATATAATTACTGGCTCACTTATTAAATTTCTTTAACTTAACTAATTCATTGTCCCTTGCGAATTAACTAATACTTGTGTAATAAGGATATTTTTAAATTTTCATCGCGCAGTAAATTCTCACTCACGATCAAAACCGTGTTAATGCCATTATTCTGATTATTGCATTGGTAACTCATACTTTAAATTAAAAATTTCAATTTATGTAGGAGAATTTCTCCTTACGCATTGCGAATAAATAAATCTTAAGAAATAAATAATTTTGCATTGGAGCTCACTTGGTGAGTGAGTGAGACTTGTAATTGTATGCAACGTAGTCGTGTAAAAGAAATGAAGAGAAATAGAGAGACTTACCCTCCGGCAACAAGAATCATCTGCATGTTGGTGTTGGACAGAAAGAATTCCCTTCACTTGATTTCCAAGTTCTGAGTGAGTTGTGCCCTCAAGGAGTTTCCCTTTGATGGCGGGTTGGGAGAAAACATGAACTTTATTCCACTCTTTTCCTTCCCAGGAGTCTTTTCCCACTTGGCCCACTTAAATTTGAACGGACGAGAATCGAAGGGCCCATGGGAGCGAATGAAAATTATATTAGCTATATAGAATCTATTATATGTAATTGTACTAAACTCTCAAAGAACCTCCTTTGATTTCATTTTCATCTGCTCTTCCATGTGATTTAAAATTCAAGATGAGAACATGGTGATGCCTTCACGGTTCCAAACACTGGCTCAGGAAATCGCCAAGGAACATTCTTATTATGCAAAGCGAAGGATTTAACTTCCGAGCTCTTCCACATTCCTTCGAGTTGACGAGACTGGAAAGGTGAGAAAACTTTAATCATTTCTTCTCATCCTTCATTCCTCAAAGATGAGCTTTACAAGGAGGTGAAGCAGAGATTTTCATTTGGAAATTTGTAGTAAAAGACTTCCTATGTCATTTCGGACATATTGGAGGTGAAAATAGAATTCATTTTCCACGACTTATAAATACACAAAACACACAAAAAGAATATTATTTGAGATTTCGAATCGGATTCTCACAATTTTTCCAATAAGACATTTCACGAGTATTTAGGAAATGCAATTTACGCTACTACCTAACCATAAATAAACAATATAAAATTAAAGATTATATAGAATGAGGATTTTATCAAGAAAATGCCATTTGAAGAAAAAAGTGAAATGGAGAGTGAAATCACCTTGGCTTTTTTCTAATGCTTCAAAGGGGCAACAAAAGAACTAATCCGAAACATCTGCACGTGTTTATAAACATTTTATTCCTGGGATATGAAAAGACAAATGTAGCATATGAAATAATATTAGTTCTCCATTGATCTTATCAAACTGGTTTACAAACTTAATTTATTTTATGTTAGGCTCGTAGTTTTAATATCATAACACGATCAATTGAGTTTCACTTTCGCAATCGTGTTCAAAATTTCAAAAATAAAAAGTCCCATGTGTGAATTACGGCATTTGGAATAGAAGAAATTTGACAAATTTCCTTCACAACGAGGTAATACATATAGAGGGAATGAAATGAAGGGCCAATATGACTTCGAGGAGCTGACGAGATTAATAGGGTGAATGTGTGTTTGAGTTTTAATGCTCTCTGGCTCATCTGAGAGGGAATGAGGCGAGAAAAGAGGCAAATGACTCACTTACTCTACAACCAACCCTTTTCAAAATTACGAATATCAACGTGAGAAAGAACCAAGGAATATTAGAGGGATGCATGTGCATATATAGAGATTCACATACTCAGTCAACGAGTTCCCCTCACGTCTTTAAAATTTTCTCCTCAGTCCTTCTTTTGTTAGAGAACAATGAAACTGAGAAAACTAATTGCTTTCCTTTTTAACATCTCTTCAAAAAAGGCAATCAACCTTTCGTCCAAGGTTTCTAATGTTGGTCCTTCATGGGGCACTCAAGTAGAGAAAAATAACTCAAACTTTCCAAATTTTATATTCCATAAGTCCATACATTTCTTACTAAATAGTTATAATATATTCTTATAGAAGAATGTAAAAAAAACATATGTATGGTACGTATGTATAACTTCAGGGTAGTAAATGGAGTACTCGAATGCTTTTTCAATCTGGTAATGTCTACACAAAGTACGTCACATTTTTTACCATGAGATAAATCTTGTTTAACCAAATTGTTTTTATTTACAATTAATAAAAATAAATATGTATATCTAAATAGGAGGCTTTCCCTTGAAATCGCGCCAGTGAGAAGGTGAGAACTTTTTTTTATTCTTTCCTTGACCTTTAAGCATAATGTGAAGGGAAGAGGAAAGTAGAGGAAAGTAATATGAGAATTTGAACATTAAAGTGAAACTAGCGAAGAATCGCATGCAAATTGCCGTGTAATTTATTCACTTCACACCTCCTTACTTGTCTGACGATAAGTAAGGAAATGAATAATAAAGACCATTATGCAAATGTTGAGAATTAAGAGAGAATTGAGATAAAAGGAATAGGGAACATTGAATTGAAATGCCCTTTATCATAGCAGAACAATCCAATAATCTCTTTCTCCAATTGAAACAAATTCTCTATTTAACAAACGAAGATAGGCTATTGTAGACAATATTATACTTATTTAGCAAGAATAATAAATTAAATAATATGACTTATAGTACAATTTCATTTTTAAATAATCCGGCTGTTAATAATAACTAGTAAGTGCCTACCTAATAATAATAAATAAATAATTGAACCTATCAAGTAATAAATACCATAACTAAAAAACTATTAGGATTTATAAGGCAATTAGCATAGGTAATTTAGCTATATTTGTCTTAATCAGTGAACTATTTAATTAATACTTGATGTAGATACCAGTGCAGATTAGCTATATATGTAATGTATATGTATTTTAGTGTATATGATTTTGATAACTTTAAAAGTATTTGTCCACAAATTCTTTGAATTTATTGCCTACATTAGGCTTGCAATTCTAAAATTAATAACATGGAATTGAAAAAAACGTGATTATTATGGACGTTCGAGTAAATACAAATTTGCATGTAATAAATAAATGTGTACATGAGTTTATATGCATATAAGGCCTACCATAAGTCTCTCCTTATATATATAAGTATGTATATATTGTGTAAACGAATTCTGTAGGTAAGTATATTAGATTTACATATAGAGAGATAGTAAATACAAGTTAAATCATGTAACTAATATAATTATGTTATATAATTTGAAGTTAAGCAAAATTTTAGGATTGAATTCTTGAAAGTTGATTCACATGTTGTAAAAGTAGCTATTTAAATGGCGCAATGATAGGACATACCTAAGAATAAGAGTACTATTTTGTAAGTCGTGTAAATGAGGGAAGTTGGTCAGCGTGCGGGGTTTGTAAACTTCGTCGTCGTCGTCACGTCAAGGATCACTTGGGAGAAAAAGACACACTACCAGAAGGGGTTCCTAGACTGTTTCTTCTGGAAACGAGGAACTTTCCCATGACATTACCATTGACGTAATGTGGAGTAAATGTGGGAAAAACGGCGGCATTTTTCGCCCAAGCATGGACTAAAATCATTCCTTAGAGAGAGAAAGCGAGCTTTAAAAGAGGATAGCGGCTCAAGAGATTTTATCTTTCAATTCATAACTTACCATTAATTTTCTTTTCAACCATGCATGCGAACAAAATCACTCCTTACTGTATAATAATATATAATTATGGCAATAGCAATTCCACGTAAAACTTAAATAGCCATGGTCATAAGTTTTAAATTTGAAGTTTATATTGATAAAATTCTATTGGGAAAATTTACAAACTTGAGCCATTAGTTTTAGAATTGCAATTATAATAAAATCATTTTTCATTAGTTAGTATAATATTTATGTTAGTGAGATAAATTATTAATTTATTACGAGATAATCATTGCAAGAGAGGGAAGGGTTTGTGGACATTTTAAAAGTTCTTTAGCCTTTTAAGCACTTAAAGAGAGTTTATGACTCCTTCCATATTTATTTGGCAAAAAGAGAGAAACTGGAATATAAAAAACAAAAAATTGAATTTAAGAATAGAGAGAATTACCAGGAAGCCTCAACATGAGGGAACATTAAGAAAAACCCATTAACTTTTCCATTCTCTTGAAAAGGAAAATGTTTTATGAAAGTTGAAAAAAGTTCATGTCGTCTCTGTCTCGGTTTCTCCCAAAACCTCATCTTCTCTGACATTTGAACATCGCGAAGGCCAATTTGTCTTTGGGGATTTGGATGTATAAAAGTAAGACGAGATTTTGAAATCAAGAAGGTGGGTATGATCTTTTCCATTCTTCCACTCGGGAGATTGGAGGTGAGGAGTGAAGAGATTTGATTAAGACTCCCTCCGCCCTCGAGGTTACATTCCATCTTGAGCCTTTAAATAAGACAGATCTGGCGTCAGGAGAGAAAAGCGCTGAGGAGAACGGAACCTCTGCCAAACCAAGATTATCACGAGAAGAAATGAAAGTGAAAACGGGAAAGGCTGAACATTGGACTCTAATGGCGGAAACACCCCTTGGTCTCATCCCTTTATTCCTATCCTTTGATGGATAATTAAAACACTTATCCTGATAATTCTCCCATTTCCACTAACCACTTCAAATTTAACGGATCCAAATTTTATATCCTCACATTTTACTTTTCATTACCACATTTTTTTTTACTATTTCTACATTTTCCAACCTACATATCATTTAGAAACTATATGTTTAGAAACCAATTTATTTTATATTAATATTATATTTTCCCAATACCTTTGTATTATATGAATTGTTACCCTTTTTTTAAAAAGTGCATTCAAGACTCGTGTTCTGTCAATACGGTAAAAAGTGGACTAAAGATATTTTTCCATTTAAAAATTAAACAAATGGGTCAATATATGGTTGAAAGATGCTGCATGGGCAGCATCTGCAGGTCATAAAAATGACGCGAGATAAATATGGAAAGAAGAGGGGATTCATAGAGGAAAGGCATAAGTCGTGCCAAGACTGATAAATCAGGTTCAATTACGCTGGTCCTTTCAAATGAAATCAATCAAACAAGGACACTAATCATAAGATTTCATTTATATCTTATATCAGGTTTTTTTAAAAAAAAAATCACGTTTTCGCCTTCTTTTCAAGTTCCGAGTATAGACTGGCTTCAAATGGAGGACTTGAAGAGGAAATGAAAATAGCATTTTCTTTTCCTTTTGTGCAAAGAAACGAGAGGAGAATTGCAGATCATTTTCTCTTTGAATTTATAATGCTTGTCATAAGAGCATCTGTACATTCTATGTACAGTGTACATAATCACATAGGCTAGCAAGACATGGTATTGATAGTATATATAGGCTTTCAATAACTAATATTAACCGTCCAATAGGGCCATCTTTCCCTTTACACATCCAAACCTCACAAAATATTCTCAAATATGACTGAAATAACTTGAAAGGATTCAAAGAAAGAATCAATTTTAAAAATTCACTGGCTCATTTAATTCACTGTCACTACTCCTAACAACTCAACAAAATAAACAAACTTCGAACCAAATGGCGCAATTACTTAATACAGGTATGTGTGTGTGTGTGTGTGTGTGTGTGTGACTATTATTTAATAATAAGTGCTTGTTAATAGTATTTGTCCGGTAGTCGAGTAGCTGGTATTGAGTATAAGTAAGAATGCTAAATGTCAAAAAGTTGTCAAGGAAATGTCAATTTTTGTCCAATTTTCTTTAAACTTCATATGTCAATATTAAATATATGAAAACAATTTCAATTCGTCCCTGTCACATGAAAAGCTGGAAATTGTCCTTTTCAGGAATAATGACTCTAATGACTTATGAAAACTTTTGTATATTAGTAAATTCGTGCTAATATAATGACACGTAAGACTAAATAAAAGTACGAGGAAATATAAAGTGTTGGGAGTAGAAAGTCAAGAAAATGATATAAAAGCCGTAGGGCGGAGATAAAAAAAATGTTTGAAGAAGGATCCGCATGCAAACAATGTCCGAGTCTTAAAGCCTTGAACATACATTCAAGAAATATAAAAGAAGTTTTTTGAGTTAAATTTGAGTTTCTTTATGGACTTGGTCGTTGTTGAGAAAAGAAGGAGTCGACGTGAGAGTTCATGAATGTTGTTGTTCAAGGACCTAAATTCTTCCTTAATTAAAATCCTTCAAATTTCACTCATAGGTTCTAGTTAATTAGAGAAGATGTTGAGGTTTAATTATTTCCTAAATAGTTAAATGTTTTCAACTCATTTCCTCGACTTGGGCTATTAAGGGCCAAGGAGCATTGAAGGCGAAGGGAGGAGATAGCTCCATAACAGTTTCCTTCCTCTCTTGGCCCTCTTGGTCTTAATGGGAAACTATCGCCGTGTTTGTCACAGTGGAGAAAAAATTTCCTCAAAGTTCTTTTCAGGTTATGCATAATTTAGAGGATAGGTATAGCATTTTAATGTCCTCTTCCTTCGATTTCCCTATCGATTCTCCTTCATTGAGACGACAAAGCGGGGTGAACCCGCACGGCTCTTCGATTCACAATAATGCTTCCACAAGAGCAGTAAGTAATTTAACAATTTAAATAAAGTGGAGGAGGATGAGCCTAATGTTCAATTTCCTCATATCATTTTACCGCCGCGTTTTAAATGCCAAATACAAAGAACTTCCTATACCATATATATCTCGTACATTGAGATGTGCTAATAGCCATTACCTTGGTATTAAAAATATATGGCTCACGAAGTATATATCTACCGATTAGGCACGTTAGAAGGAAAATCGGCAGAGTAATGAAATCCTTGGCTTTTATCCATAAATTAAAAAGAGAATTTCTGAGAAAGGAATATGACACTTTAAAAAAACCTTGTTATAAAAAGCATAATATATAAAGAGACGCGTATGTATGAATATCCTATGAGCTTTGCCTTTTTGATTTCACTCTCAGGGAGTATTAAATATTTTCACTTTCTAAGAGGGGATTTTGTATTTAGAAAGAAGAAACCTTCATTAATTTCAATTCTTCCGAGACTGGAATTTAAATAGTTTTCCTCGTCATTTGGCTTGCATGTCAATAATCAATTAGTGAGAGGAACTAATTAGTCCATTGAGCTATCTTGAACCATTGAGGTGAAATCCTTTGAGAAGCTAGCCGAGAGTGGAGGGAACCTTTTAAACCTCCTTATTTATACGATTTTATCGGAAGGGAATTAAGGTCGGGCGTGTATTATTGGAACAGGGCTCTGCTGGAACCCTAATTGCATAAGTGGTCAAATCTCCTATCCTTCCCCATGCATTCTCACCCGAAGAAGATTTTAAATTCGAGATTTGAGCCGAGATACGGAGAGTGTAATGAGGCCTCATTGAGCTCTGGGGTTTCGTGGCAGGCTGCGGAAGGCCCAACCTTTTAAATCTAATCTATACACTCCTGTTTCATTATGTTATTTAAATTTAATTGAACTTCTCCGCAGACCCATCACGCCGCATTGGAGCACGGCAAAAAGAAAAGCTCGCCCACACCGGGGCCCGACGTCTCAAAAAGATGACATCTCTATGGCGAGAACAAAGGGACTTGAGAAGATGGAATTATGACACTCGTGGGATTGGTTGAGGAAAACAGGGAATCCGACTCGAAATGAACCAATTCCTCACACTCCGGAGATTTCACATGGGGTCTTGTGGGGATGCACAAACACATGAAGGTTCCCCATTCCATGGGGAGGTGATGGATGTACAGGCCCGGCCGAGGCACTCGGTAATCTACTCTCTCGGGTCTCCGGTAGAAAGCTGTTCACAAATGGACTCACTGCAACTCCAATGTGCATGCAGGACATAGCGAGGAAAAACCCGGGTAGAGGAGTACAAACTTGTGTAGCTTTGCATGCGCAGCTTCTCCGCACCGCAGAAGCATCAACATCGAAAATTGGGCCCCCAATTCTCAAGGACCAGAGGAGAGTGTGTCCCTTGGAATTCATATCCTCGCCTCCTCGCAGGGTCTGGAGAGATCAAAGCCAGGGATCTTAATGGACTGTCGGATGTCAACGGGAAGAGGAAATTCAAAAACAACTCAAATCTCAAGCCGTTTAAGACCCCGAACCTCCGAGAACACCTGATGGAATCGCCTTGTGAGAAATCGACTCCAGAGATTCGTGTCCTCAGAAATAAATTTCAAACCCAGTGAATAATACATAAGGCGAGGGAGTCGGAGAGCCCAATTTCACCTCACTGCCAATTCGGCTCAAGTTTTTGGCCGAAATGAAGAGGATTTTGAATTGGTCCGAGACACCAAGAAATAAATAGCTATAACGAGAAGGAGCCCAACTGGAAAATTGTCTAATCCTAAGGAAGAAACTCTCGTCTAACCCTTTCTCTTCTCCTCACATAAATTCTCGCCCCGAATTCATAAATCTAGAGAAAAATTGAGATTCGCAGGATGCTCGACTCCATTTGAATGGAGAATCACAAGGTTTGAACGGCATAATGCAAACTTCATTCCTTCCTTCTATTATGCACATGGAAAATACCCCATAGAAAGACACGAGCATTTTACATATCCCCCATGTACCTGACTGGCCCAACTCTGTGTTAGAAGACCTTTAAGCAATAAGAATGATGTACAACGGCGTCCCAGCCAATTTAATGCATCATGCATGGCATTCGGTCTCGAGTCAACTTATCCTCATGCAAAAACATTGCACTAATTTAATATTAACATCGAGCAAATAAATTGTCAATTTAAATACTCTTACACCTGAATGAGACTCATTTTTAATAAATATTTTTCTCAAAAACTTAATTCTTTTTTTCCGAGTCCAAGTCATATTGGTGTCAAGAGAGAAAACCTCATTATTTTTCAATTTCTTTTAAATGATTGGAAAATCCAGAGGCGTGTGACTAATCTACTTACTTATTCCTCAGCATTTTCTAAAGTAGTCATGGAGAAAAGATGATGACAAGCGCATGAAACGGAAAATAAATTGAAAAGAAGAAGATGAACTCAAAATCTATTTTAGAAGTCTTTATGTTATTAGAAAATTTAAAAGTTGGAAGACGAAGAATAAAAATCTTGGCTTTCTTTGAAAAGGAGAAATGAAAAGAAGCATTTTGAGCTGAAGAAACAGATGCACGGATTTCCAGATGGAATTCATTCCTTTCCCCCCTCCTTCAAATCCTCCTTATACCAATAGTCAATTGATAAAAATGTTCTTTGATAAAAATGTGATTCGGGGTCTCGTTGAATGAATTGATTGATTTATTTCCTCTTCCTTCCTTTTCATTTCTCTCAGAGTGAAAGGAAGAAAAGCGTTTACGATAACTTATCATTAAATGTTTCCGCGTTGAAAAGATATATCTTTTTTTATTAATGTCCGACGCAGGAAAAACCCCAGTCAACTCTTTACAATGTCCAAAGTCAGAAATGTCAAGCACAAAATATTAATCTTATAAATTATGTAATATTGAGTAGATCCTCAAATATTTTCAAATATTATTCACGAATCCAATAGGATTAGAAATATATTCATTTTACTTGTATAACAAGTAAAAATAAAATAGCCGTTATATGAGTATAAATATAAATATTTCCAAAGACTTTTAATTGCAGAGCTCAATAAATCGAGATGGAAATACGTCGTAAAGGTATGTCAAATTAATATCGTTGATCTAAAAGACTCGAAACGGAAGCCCAAGACTTAAATCGAGTCGAGATATAAATTTACATAAGAAAGATGGATATCAAGTTGAGGCGAAATGATTTTAGAAAAATTCTTTTAAGCTTTCCATTAACCTCAAGAGAAAGTAATTTATTGGATTAAATTCGCGTTTCTCCGAGATTTTCTCAGGCATAACCGAGTAGCTGTAGAAAAGACGCCTTGAGGTAGGTCTATTCCGCGCCAGTGAAGGGAATGGAGGAAACGGAGGGATTTAAAAGGCTTACGCCAAATTAAATAAGTTTAGGCAAAGGGAGTGAAATTTCCAAGTTGAGAGACTCTCATATAGAAAATCTTCTCCAGTGTCCTGACGCCTCGCAGACGGGGTAAATAAAGAATAATGGAATCGTTTTATTACTACGCTACTCGAACAATCTCGAAAGGGAAAGAACCATGTGGGGAAATAAAATATCTTCCGTGAACAACTTGGAAAACTCATTTGAGAGAGAGGATGAGGAGGAACAATAGAGATAAATTCCATTTATTTCTTTTTCGCCTCATCGCCTCGTCCCTTCAATTTGCCAGGATTTATCAGGAAATGTCGACAAGTCCCAAAGGTAATTGAAAGTACTCTTGCATTTTGAGCAGGAACTTTCCAAAGAACTTCCAATCAAATCTCCTTCGCCTTAACAAACCCTACAACTTTTATGGAATGAAATCCAAAAACGCTTCTTGAGAACACAATGTTCAAACAATCAAATTCCAATGTTAAGGAATAGGAAATGTATGTAGAGACCTTTGCCAACATGATAACAAAAATAAATCAAGTAATAAAAAGAGCTTAAAATGATAAATTTGTCCAAAAGTTAAATCTATGGGAGAGGATTATAAAGAGCCAGAAGCGTAATAACTTCAACAACAACTTAAATTAATTTCAAATAAAAAAATGAAAAGTGTAAATTCATTTAAAAAAATTAAAATTTAAGAAAAACAATAATCAAAATCTATTCGTTTTATATTCTATATGGAAAGTATTTTTAACTGTATGTCAAATCTAAACGCTTATTAATTTACCATTAGGCCATTTTCTCCATTTCTTAGCCTTCACCAGAATGGAAATGAAGAAATGAATGAAAAGCTCTTGAGAAGCCCATGTGTAGAATACTTAGAATGTCTAATGCGGAGAGAAAACTCGGCAGATTGCACTTCACAAACTTTCCCATTCATTATCTTCTCAACTTCTGATTTTCTCAACCAGAAGATGAAAAGGTAAATGAAAAGCAACTAAAGCAAATCCTACTTGAGTAATTCCAAAGGAAAAGTATTTCCCTCTCGCAAGTCAGGAAAGGGAAACGTAATTAGATTTGATCAGTTGAGAGATTTCATCAAATCAAATCACATGTTCAATTTGATCACTCTCAACTCCATGGCACGACGTTGATTTGATTCCTTAAATCTTCAAAGCCATAGCCGCAAGTTTACCCAAGACTGGATTCTTGAGGGACCAAAATCTTTCGCATGAATGTGTGTAAATTGTTCTAGTCATAATGATCCAGGAATGTTGGTATGTCTGGGTGTGAAAGAAATAAAAGCACAAAGGGATTGGGTGGCGAGGAAGTCGTGCACTATCGATTGCGGATCCGGAGTTATGCCCTCAACAACCGAGAAAATGAAAAGGGAAATATTTGTATATTCTATGAATCCAGAGATTCTTGTATGTATTAAGTATATGTCAAAGGGGGAATTTGACCAAAGACAGGAAGGAAGGACAGGAGGAATCTCAGGCTTTATGCCGTGTCAAAGTTCTCCTATGTATTCAAGTATTCATATATATGAGATTGAGGTATTTTATTGAGGGAGAGAAATCCGCCTTGGTTCGAAAGTATAATTATTGAGGTCGGGCATTGGGGGTTATAAGTCATCACGGAAGTCTTAGCAGGCTCATAGTCAATGCAGGGGGAGAGTGAGAGGATATGGACTTTGGAATTCCATACAATGGAATCAAACTTCATGAAATGTTTGAACCAAACTTTCTCCACATTATTCCCGACGGGTGAACAAGGGTCTAACAGCAATTTTATATTTTATCATCAAACCTCCATCTCGTTAATTCATTTTCATTAACCTTTTGTTCCTCAAATCATATACCCTCCTGTGTTATTAACCTGGAAATCTCGTTCGATTAGAATTCAAATACTATTCATTTATTCAATTTTAACGTTCGCTTTTATTATATAAAATGTTGCTAAGGGTTAGTTGTAGAAAAATACATAAGTTCATTATAATTTAATTATTAATTCGGCTACAATCAATGGTGTATTTTATACAAATTGTTAATTTCTGTTTGCTATTTGGCATGAAGCAATTTAAGAAAGAAAGTCTTAAATAAGATTAAATCTAAATGTATATTTTAAACATACATATTTATGTACCTACTAGACAGGGTGAGTTCGAGTTAGCTTTCATTTTTTAAATCACCCAAAACTTTGGTGATTCTTAATATTTCTAACAATCAACATAAATATTCTTTACATATCATATAATAAGCACATTGAGTTAATTCCTTGATTTCAACTCTGTTAACTTTAATACACCGCTGTAATTTTCCTTAAACTGCTCTAAACTCTCATCGCCCTACACGCTTCTATATCTTGAAGGGTATATATTTCTATTCTTAATTGTATGAAAACTATGTGCTCCAATGATACTTTCAATGATGGACGACGTTAGACAATTACAACGTTAGCGTTAGTTTTTTACGATTAGGAATGAAGTGATATACCCGTCGAGATGAGGAGGCGTATAGCAAGATTAGCAGTCTAAGGCAAATTACAGAGGTGCATTAAAGTTAACAGAGTTGAAATCAAGGAATTAACTCAATGTGCTTTTTATACGATATGTAAAGAATATTTATGTTGATTGTTAGAAATATTAAGAATTTAAAAAGTTGTGGATGATTTAAAAAAAGAAAGCTAACTCGAATTCACTCTGTAGATATAAAAGGTACAAAGTGTATGAGACAAAAGACCCGGGAGTGCCGGGAGGAGAAAAAGGAAAAAAGGGGTTTTGAGTCACAAGTGGATCTGAACTGTTCGTGCCCCCAAGTGGAACACTTTCAAAATAAATTCTATCTAAGAAATGTTCAACCCTTGGAACTTTCCATTTTGAACTAAAGAGCTCAACACTGACGCTCGCTTCCACGAAAACGTTTCTCGTTTCACTCGCTCTAACTCTTTGGACTCGAAATCTCAAGCATTGATTTTCATTTTTCCATTATGAAAATCATAAAAATCATCATGAAAATCAAAATGAAAATCAAATAGCCATGATTATAAAATAAGAAATATGCTCTTCCTTGTCTCTTGTATCTCATTCATTCATCATTCATAACAGGTATACCTTGGTTGTAATGAAAGATAAGTACCTTTCCCCCGGTAGATTGAACTGGTTCAAGTGAGCGTAAAAAGGGAATCTATTTGACGGTAATGATGAGCCTCCGCTTTGGGAATTAACCCAATTATGTATGACGTCTCCGAGTTTTGTGCGTCAGGGAATTTAAATTTGTCTCAAATCTCGGGAGGATCCAGGAAGCCCATTTGGCTTCTCAGCCACCACATGCACGGGAAAGTATAAATGTGGGTGCAAGTGTGCGAGTATGACATAATAATAATAATGGCATTGAACTAGATCCTTCTCAACTCTTCATTTCAACTCCTCCCATCAATAAATCTTGAGGAGCCGGGAAAGCTCCTGCATATCAAGAGATCCACTTCCTATTTATAAAAGCGGATAAAAAACAGAGCCGACTCGTCTAGAGTCACAATTTCCCTCGAGTGACGATACTTCATTCGAATCCTCATCTCCATACCTACTTCTTACATTTACATACACACATATCTAACATACCATCGTAGTTATAAGTATATAATTATACATAGATGTAATATATATATAATATCATAAATGCATATGAGGTACCATAGGCGGAGATTACCAAAGGTATCCCATATATAATCAAACAGCGTGAAATGTGATATCAATATGCCTACCATATAGTGATCAGTATAATACATGTAGGTATGTATGCTCAGATGAACAGATCGAATTGACGAAAAGATCAAATTTACTCACTGCTACATATAAATATACTTTCACGAGGATCCCTCACATCTTATCATAGGAATATCTTAGACACGGCACATGCACATGAAGAAATATGTATGGATGATAATTAATAATTTATAGGTATAAAGGTTGAAGCCCACATGTGTGCGTCGTGCGTCGGCCGAGGATCTTCTTATATATTATTTACATGTCTTTTTGCTCCCTCGACAGACTCGACTCCTCAAGTTCTCTGGATACGAAAAGGCAGTGTCGAAGGAAGTCTCGAAACAACTGACGTCATGACTTAACCCACTAAAGCTCATTATTGAACGGAGAAAAGCAAGAAAGTTTAATGAGTTTCCAGTGGAATTGATTGCCCCTAATCTTTGGAATATCTTGATCGTTCGGAGGTTCTCTTTGAAGTTTGAACAAGAATCCCCTCAATAGCAATATTGTTTGTTTGTTCAAAAAAGAGATACATACATGTTGAGAGCAAGTGAGGTCATCCAATTTGAACACCCATCTCTACTTTCCCATTAATGGTGATTTGTTTGAAGTAGAAACATGAAGAAGAAACTCCGTATAAAATAAACTTCCCCGCTTCTATTTCCGTCTCTACAACATGAAAATGAAATTGAAACTTACTTGAGAAAAAACGAGCTAATAAACAGACGTGACCTACTCAAGTTCGCATCATTTTATAATTGACACCTTTCTTATTTAAATGCATTTTTTAATTTATTTATAATGTAAATTTACATTAAATACATGAGTTTAATGAACGAATCATATTCCTGAATCTGGACTTTTTGCAAAAATTTTCCACCTGTTTTACTCCTTTGCTAGAATCGAATAGATTTAATGAAAACAGTTGACTAATAATTTGAAATTATGTTATTAGGTTGTAAGGTGACAGTAAATGGAACATTCATACAAGAATATTTGATACAACACAATTTAAGAAGTACCTATATGGACGCTTTGTCGCTTTGTAATGTTATTAATGCCATTTGTCATATAGCAAAATTAAATAAATGCATATACCCCTTTTGATATTAAACAGTAGGTGTATCATTATTGATCATAAAATAAAGAACAATTTTAAAGCATTAGATTAATAAAAGCTCACTTAAAGAAATTAAATTCATTTACATATAAATTTGTTATGAATCTATATACATAATTACTAATTTAACTAATAAACAATGAAGTAAAAAGGACAAACTTTCCGCTTTTGGGATGTCGCTTGATCCCCATCATTTCCCCGAAATAATCCGTCATAGCAAACATGGTTGGACCTTCGGTTTCCACAAGGAAAAATCACTTCAAACAAATCACCAAAAGCTTTTTGAATAACGAATATGAATTTCACTTACTGTTCAACTTTTTAAACAATTGTTCCTTGTAAAGCGGGTGAACGAAGCATTTTATTTTATTCACTTCACTTCATTTTTTTGTTTCAAAATTGTGATTTGCAATTGAGTAAATTAATTATTTAATTTTAAATTGAAACCAATAATGGTCAATAATCATTATTAAATTTGGTCAATTTGAATAATTAAATATTCCATATAGTCACCAACTAATATAACTGACATAAAAATATTTTTCATTTTAACAAAAACTTTTCAAATTAAAAAATTCTTGAAATGTACTGAGCGGAGAATATGTGCACTTTTTCTCGATATCTAAAATCATTGCTTTCTACAATATCGTCAAATGAAAAGAGGCGTTGGAAAACGAATCGGACAAATAACTACCAAAATATATGAATTGAGTAAAGGTGGGATCAAAGAGGAACCGAGGAGTCTGTGAAGAAATCTCTACGAGTTCAATTTCCGACTGATTCGAGGAGTCTGAGAAGTCAGTTGTAGAAGAACATCATGCCAAACTCTCGAGTTATGTGGATCAATTAAAAGTCCCAATTTAAAAATTGTAATTACGGAAGCTTGTCTCATCAAAGGGAAGAGCATTAATTTGCTCGAATTGTTCAATTAATCCAAGGCTCACTCAAACTTGGCTTCGATTCACTCATTTTCCCTCCCTCCACACTGACCAGGTTGTAATGGGAGACAAGCTTATTTAGTGAACTGGGTAAGAATAAATTGACAGGACGAGTCAGAATTTTTCATGCGGATGAGAAGCCCAACGACGACTTCTTCGCTACAAACACCAGACTGAGGAAATGGAAAGTCTTTAAAGACCTTAAGGAAGGAACGTTCGAGCCAAAATTTATTTCTTTCCAAACCACTTTACTCACCAGCATTAAATTCAGCATTTGATAGTCGAGTCAATTCAACTCATCGTCTCTATACTCTTTTGGCCAACGATGAGTTGAAAAAGCCAATGGTCAGTCAAATGGCTGAGGGACCGAGAGAAGCTTTTCATCTTCGCAGCTTTTGTCGACTCAACGTTTATTTGAGGGACTTAAAAAATAATTTGAAATATAAATTTCGCAAGTACGTGAGGCCTTTATAATTTTGAAGTCTTTTTAAACTCAAACATTTTATAAAAAATTTAAATTTATTTGTATTAATTATTCACGTGTAAGCCTTTTCCTTTTTAAATTATCTTTGCATAGAGAAAAGTTGAAAAATTCGCGGTTTTGTCAAGATGGATTAATTTGAATTGTAAATAAACTTGCATCTTTTTTTTTCATTTTTGCCCAGCGAAGAAGAAAGGAATATTAAAAAGGAGATTCTCTAGAGCTTCGTTAAAGTTCATTCTATTCGAGGAGGAAATTGGATGAGACAGAGGAGATGAGAATGGGTGGGAAATAAATGGTAGAGGGAAGTGGAGGAACCAGACGGCAGCTCCAATGACTCAATTCCTTCAATTGGACCGGAAAGAAATCATCTTCCTTCTACACTACTCCTCTCAAACATAGACCTAACATATATAGCAAAATAATATTGTTCCAAGACCTAAAATATCTCCTTCCATAGGCCTTTGCTACAATGTACTTGTCTTGTACTTGTCCTAAAGCTTATGTGCTAAAAACGAGCTTGTTTGACTCGAGGCTTTATTGGTACAACAACCAGACGAGTTGGTGAAGTCAAGATGTTAACATGTGAGATAAAACGTTAGAGTTTGGCAATTATTAATATTTTCATAAAATAAGACCTTAATAGTCGGTCTTGGCATCGGCCACGAGACATTATCAGTATTAATATTTCAACAGAGGTAAGAAATATGGTAGAAAATACTTAGGAGCATCAAACCAAAAGATTCCCAAAATAAATAAAAATCTCCCATTTTATCAAATATTTATATGATTGAAAATGATGAAGTTTTTCATATTCCAACTTCTTAACTCTCGGACGAAGGAATAAAGATAAACTTGCCGTCTCCACACTACAATTTACAACTTTGGTCTACAACACTTTGCAACCACTATCCATTAAAGTACGAGATGCTTTAAAATCTAATGCTTTTCTTACATTCACCAAATGCATTTATTCTATAGCATACTGAATATCTCATAATATTTATTCTACATACTTCCACTACTTATGTATATTAAACAAAATGTATGATTCAGGTGCAATATGCACAGAGGAGTTCAAAAGTTGCAATAGTTCAATAAAAACAAAAGATGAAGATTAATAATTAATTAATCAATAATTATTACCATATTCTTAAATATGAAATTGGTTCAATCAAAACCAATTTCAACTAATGAATGGGCTAAATAATTTCAAACGTATTCGTAGGAAAAAAGACTGAAACTGAAAGCAGGGAGACTCACGATCAGACCAGGAAATCGCTCAAATGGAAAATAAATCCCTTTTGTTTGTGAACCTTCTTCGGGGAAGAGAAACAAAGAATCCGAAAAGAATTTAAGATTCATCTGACAGAAGTTTTAAGAACCCGATCCTCTCAAATGCATTCGAATCTTGAGAGATGATGCGGAGAGAAGAGTGAAAGCGGATTTAGTAGACAAACGTTTCCTTGTTGACGCTTTAGATATTCTATTCCTATCGCCTTTTTCATATAAAAGGCCATGCTAAAAAAATCGAGAAAATTTCAAAACTCTGTTGCCATTTAATTCTACTAGTTTTATCTATGCTTGGCATATAGTTAGTTAATCCTTTATCAGTTACACATTTCGTGATTGTTCATTTAATTGGTACAGTGAAATATCGTTGTAATGAATCTCAAGGGACCGGGTATTTTGGTTCATTACAACCAGAGATTCATTATAAACGTAGTTATTTTAATGTAAAAACATATACTACGGGTATTATTTTCTGTTCATTATAACCCATACATTTACTACAACCTGATTAATTACAACGTTAGTTCACTGTAATGAGCATGTGAGAGAACATTAATATGTATATGAATATGATATGAGTAAGAATTAACGATGCAGCTATGAAAATGAAAAATGCATTCTGGTATGGAAGAGATGAATATTTTCATTTACCAGACAATGCAATGGCATTTGCATTGAACGAGAAAATAGGATTAGACTCACCAATGTTTGACTACGCGATCATAAGGGGCTACAAAACCCAAAGATGTAGCCCAACTACTTTGGATTAAATTCTGCATACTTACCTGAAAAAAAAGAAAACATTTTAGAATATTGCCTTTGATATGACATGATATTGGTATGTGCAATAAATGTATTAGATATCAAGATTGATGCAGTAATATTAAATTAATATTAAGATGAAAAGTATGAACTACATGTTATATTAACTTTATATTAACAAAACAATTAACCCTCATGGAAAGACATTTATGTAATGATTTAAACTGTTGTTTGATTTTTAAATTAAATATTCATCATTACTGAGTAATAAGTTATTATATATGAAGAACTTATCAGATAAATAAAGCTAATTAATATTTAGATTTCTGAATTTAATTCCAATTTTATCATTTTCTACTATGCATTTAATATTTCGTGAAATGTATTCTCAATATCTAAAATTAATCTAATGGAATGTAAATAATTTACATAGTATAATAAAATAAAGGAAAGGAAAACTGGCAAAATTCCTGAACGAAAAGATATTTTTAATTGTGAAAAAATATGCAAGACGAAATAAAAATATCAAATACCTATACATATAATTTGCAAACGATTTAATATACAGATTATGTTTGTTTACGCATTATTTAAATCTTTTATACAAAGCTGTTTAGATTGAACCATAAAAATTCTCAATATTTGAAAAAATTAAGATAATTTTAATTAATAGGCAAGTAAAGCATTTCAACATGATGGTTATATTTTGTAGTAAACTAATGTTGGGTAGTACCAAGCTTGGATACCACTAACTGTGGATAAGTCTTATCCAGAGATTTTTCCAAAATTTTATAACTAATTATTTAACGCATTAAACTAAATTTTCTGAATTAACCCGGTGTCTTAGCATTTGAACACTATCCTGTGGATAAGTCTTATCCACAGATTTTTGGCTGGATAACTTTAGCCACAGAATTATCTATTAATTAATTTTTTTCTGTCGACTGTTAGATAATTCCTTATCCACAGATTAGTACTATCCAAACTTGGTATACCTACCATAAATTAATAAACGTGTAATTAATGCAATGACAGATTTGTAAAATTCAACGAATACCTATTTCATATTCGTTTCCTCCAAGTTAAATATTCGCTTAATAGATGGATATTTTAATTAATACATTAATACTGAGGCATAAAATTTTAAAGTAAATGCATTTTACTGTTAAATGTGAAATAGAATAATGGTTCTATCTGTAAATTTTAGCATATGGATATGTACTCATCTACACCTACACTGCTGAATGTAGATCACATAGGAACATAATATGCAAACATAAGGTTATAAGTGTAAAAAATATAATTACCATATGGTAGATTGCTAACGTACTTATCAAGAACTATGTAAGGGTTCATTATTTTAAATTGTACTTCTAATGCATCGATGTCTCTTGAAATTAGCTTACAATAAAGACTTAAATAAAACGCGGAGCTCAAATAGAGCGCAGGGTAAAATAAAATTGAACGAATAGAAGGCTGGCCTCAATTAGAACGCGGATCGAAAATCAGACTGTATCTTTCTGTATGGCGAATTCAAGTTAACTGCTTCAAATGATACATATACCTAAAACATTAAGAATAATGCATACAATACTTATCATTAGTCCGTTTAATAAATATAATTAACAAAATAATGAATATAAATCGAACATATTTTGTAATTATTTATTAATAAACCAAAGTTTGAATACAACGCGGGGGTAAAATAAATTCTGCGAATTGAACGCGGGCGCTCTATTTAAGTATTTACTGTATTTAGTTTAAGAGGTAAAATATAGTGAATTATGAAAAAACCTTCGACTCATGTGAAGCATATATAACTAAAAAATTAATAGGTAATACTTAAATATTCTTATGCTTTTTTCATGAATTAACTTTGGCACTAAAATTATATTATTTGGGTTCTCAAAGCATCATTTTCTACACGAAATCTAAATGAATGGAGCTTAAACACGCTAACAGAATATTGAGAATGACCAGCTACTCGTTTTTATTTCATAAGCGCAATATGAAATGATACAAGTATTATTTCATATTGCGCTTATGAAGCTTCCTTTCCAAACATCCATTGAAATGAACTAATATTAATTAATTAATAACATTAATTAATAAGAAGATAATTAGATTCAGAAATAAACATCAAAAATTGTGTACTTAACAATATTAGAACTTTATGCATCCCATCTTCTTATAGGTAACGATAAGTAGCTACGTGAGGAAAATGCTCCCATTCCTTTCCTTATCAAAAATGAAAATCATTTGCCAAAGTGTTCGGTTTTGTAATGGAAATACGGAAACCTAAGAATAGACTCTTTAAAATACAATCTTGTTTTTGTTTATTTTAAACCCTAAATATTTTCGTGGATAAATATAACGGAATCTCTAAATGGTTCCTTTATTTTTAAACGAATGTGGAACAGGGTTGTGGAGGAGCGAGGAGATGGCAGGTATTTGCATCTCAGTCAATGTTAATTCACAACGGCATTCTTTGAAGTCCCGGGTTTTGGGACAATAGTCGAGTCTCGTGGCAAATACCTATTTTGTTGGTGTTGAGATGAAGAAGGATCTTGGAGATTGATCTGCTTGATCAACTTCTTCCCACCTGCACCGGCTACTCCAATGGCAGGGATGGAAGACCGAAGGAGTCCAAAATGATAATTAGTGAACATCGAGGGATTGTTCCGGACGAGAGTCCGTATGTCGCGTCAACGAGAGAATCGCCAAATTCCACATCTTCTTTTCACAATATTCCAAATTCCAAATGCTCGTGGGGAAAAACGTGTCTTAAGGACCCGGCGAGCAAAGAAAAGAACATCTGCTCTCATTCAATCTATTTTCATGAGACGCAGATTTACAATTTTTTCCTTTGCCGTCTCTTTCTTTCCAAAATTAGACTCCAACCGAGGGGTTGAATTGGGAGCCTTTGACCCACCCGTCGCGCCTCCTCAAAATATCATTGAAGAAATCAATGCTATTTGCATTTCTAATTCTCTGCTCAAAATTTCTCACCCTCTTGAAAACGTTCTAAACACATTAGGACCAACGTTTCGCAAAATTCCTTAGCTCGTGGCGAACAAGGGGAGAGCAATTAATGGAACCCGCTAGAATAAATCACAAGTTTAGTTTTTTTGTTATTTCGTATTAGTCAAGCCAAGGAATTGTTAATTAAAACTCACGATACACAATCCACGCCATGAGAATTAACATTAAGAAAACTTAAATTGATCCTAAATGATATGAATTTCTCCTTACGAAGGTAACTCTGAGATACTTTCCGTAATTGGCCAATTTAACCATTTAAATGAAGAGGCCAAAACTGTGGGCTGTAGATGCTGAGAGGCAATTTTGCCTCGTTCAGAGTTTCAAACCATCCCCTCACTTCCAATGCTTCCCCAGCCTGGAAAACTCACTTATTTATTTTTCACTAATGAGGAAATATGAATCTCTCTCTCCTTAAAGAGCACTATTCTTTCTCACACTCGCACAGCTCCCCTCCCAACTAACCAAAAACTTTGAAAAGCTTTCCCCAGCACTAAACTCACCAGACTCAACGTCCGTGTAAATAGAAGGTAAACATTTCATTTAAAATAAATGAATTCACTTTCACTGCAATAATGAAATTAAAAAACAAATTTCCAAATGGTTACGGAGCACTAGGCCTTAACTCTCATTAGTAATGCTTCGCGTGGGAGTCAAAGTACACTCCAGGGTGGATATTTAATAAATTAATGCCCTCAAGTTCCTCCACTAAAAATGAAAATCCTCGTCCAAGAGATTCAAGCAATGTGGAAGATGAGCGACGAGAGAAAGAATGGGAAGTGTCCATTAAGAAGTTAGTTAACTCCTCATGAAAGGCCGACCAGTTTCTCAAACATCCCGAAAGAGAAAAAAAAGTTTGAAAGTTTTCCTAAGTGAACTTCAAAGGCGACGAGAGGAGGAATGGCGAGGGAACGAAGAGGAAAGTCCGAATTTCCCCTTGCTCATCTCGTTAAGTTTGGTAGAGGCAATGGAGGGAATTAATGAGGATTGGCGGGGAGAGAAAGTATGAATGGAGTTTCCAAGTGACCGGGAGGATTTCTGTCCTTCCCTTCCCTCCACCTTCCCGACACTGCACTCACCCAGGACACCGAGAAAAGACCAAATGAGAAAAAAGGGAAAACAACGTGTGTGTGACGTGGAAAGTGTTTGAACACTATATCCTCCGGGTTAGTAAATGAGCCATAATACAGTCTAAACGACTTCACGTCCCCATACACTCCTATTCCCACATAATTATGTATATTAATACGAGACACTTCCACTCTTAATCACAAACTTAAATTTACTATCTGGAAATGCAAGGGCCACTAAGCAATACTACATAACAAACACATTATATGCAAATTATACTTATATGACTATATTTATGGACTATCTATGTAGAAATAAATGATCTACTATGTAATAGTAAATGAGGAAAGGTATGATTGTGTCGGGTAAGAGGGAGAGCTTTGTCCTTCCCGTCTGTCGCCCCATTCATCCCTCGTCTCTTCAAGAGAGTCTGACAATCCTCTGTCACTCGCCAGTTCAAACTCTCAAATATTCATAATGTGGTCGACTCCTGGGGTGGGCTATTCTTAGGGTTCTCCTCCTACGTAGATCTCATCACCAGAATGGCAATCCCTCCCTTAACGACGCTATTCCAAAATAGACCCATTTGCCCCCATAGTGAGAAAGAAATAAATACATGGGCTGATTAACAACATCTTCCTAGACGGGCTCATGACAAAGGTGAGAAGTGATGGACAGAACTTGCAAGTCAATCAACGGATTCTCCCAACTTCCTATTCTACAATTATACAACCATCGAATTCAATTTGTAAGTCGCTATATGAGCCTATTTAGCAGAACAAAATAAGTATAGAGAGATAAGTAGGTGATTCCTTGATTCCTTATAGTGTCCAATTATTCGATGCTTCCTTGTGTGAGCTTAATGAAATTGGGTGTTGTGGGAAGATGAAATAGACATTCTGTTTGTCAGGAACGACATTCGCCAACAAGGATGTAATGAGGAAAAGAAAAAAGTGAGAGGAATTTTTTATGATTTTTTGATTCAATTCAATATAACTATCAAGCTTTGAATAGATCTAATTGGATAATAGATTATCCAATTCTTTAGCTAATCCCTTTTATTAATTCTTGGGAGAACTAATTATTTTATAATTTTTATTATTTAAATGTGATATTTGATATTTAAACGGAATAAAACAAAATTGAAATCTAGATGCGTATAATCAAATTGGTAATGCTGCGTCTCATTTTTAAAAATAAATGTAGTAAATCGATAAAAAGTCAAGTCTTACTTATTATTGGAGGAGATTTCAAGTTAAAAATAAAGTTTGTGAGTCAAAGGCTGATCTTTGTATTTGTATTTGTACAAGTAACTTTATCCAGATCATTCTTTCCCATATCATCTAATGTTGAGGATGAGATCTGAGCGCCCATTCTCTTGGCATCGAATCGAGAGATGAGCATTGAGAGTTATAGGGATGCTCGCGCGTTCTCTTAGTTAGCTCAATCACAATCACTACCTAACGAATTTATTTATTTATGGAAATAAACTTAATTTGTATTTATCTATTTGGTATATTATATCTAATTACTCAGCTTATCTTACAACGATCATCTGATCTATGTTCAATAATACACTAATTTATGTTACATTATATGAAATTTAAGTCGTGAAAGTAAACAGAAGTAAAGTTTTCCAAGTTGTTAAAGGGAGAGGATCAGTTGACACATGTTGCATGTCTTCAACTATTGTTGGATCTTCTTTTCATTTTTCGCTACTTCAGAAGCTTGTAAGTGAAGAATAGACTTATTTGTTCATGTCAGAGGAAAAACTTAGCATAACAAGGCAAGTTTAAAGCCCATACTAATGGGATCCTAATACAAGTAAAATACTACATAATGGAAATGTCAATATAAATTAAAAACATAAAAATTGTTATTTTTAATTTCTTGGATAAGTTCAGACCAGAAACACAGACCCACAAACTCAAGAGCACATACATAATATATGTACCTTTATTTTCCTAAACTAAAATTCCGTATGAAAGCATTAAAAGAAATTTATTATAATTTTAGTTTCATGTGGGACATATTTCATACATATAATAATATTTTATATATTATTTTTCGATAAAATTCAAATAAAATCCTAATTCGCAGTCTAACTAATAACTTAACTTTAACTTAACATTATACTGTCTAAGCAACTTATTGTTTATGAACAAATAAAATTATTTTCAGTGTCATTTAGCGTCCAAATAAGACATCTGTAGGTACGTAGAAAACAGATATATATATTGTATACTACCTATTTGCTTCATTAGTAACAAAACCTAAATTTTTAATATAAGCAAAAACGTTAGAAGATGAAAGCAAGAAAAAAGAAAATTGCAAGAAACATATTGCGGAACTCTGAGTATCTTCCATTTTGAGTTGTAACGAAACAACGAGTTTGTTCAAGAGACCGAAGGCATAAAGAATTTTCATTGGATAGGGCAAAATAAAATTTCGGCAGTAATAGCATAGCTACCTAACATATGAATGCAAGTGTATGTATGTAGTATGTATATTATGCGGGAATTGACCTCAACGCTGTCTACTTATTCTTTCAATAAGCATGAACATTTCTTTTGAGTGAATTTGTGAGGGGATGAGAAGAATCCTCTTTCACTCAAAGCTCTCGTATCTTTCCTTGGTACTATTTGCCCAGTCAGCGGCTGCCCAGTTTCCAAACTCCGAGAACAGCGGGAAGGCATGAGGGTGGAGAAACAGGATGATGATTCTGAAGAGAATCCTTGGGAATCATTTTTCTCTCGCCTAGCGTTTCAATTCCATACAGACCCCCGCAAGTCTCAAATGCAATGGGCCAAATCAAATGTCCTTTCCTTCCATTCTCCCACTTAATCTCAATTAAGCCCTAGAGAAAAGACAATAATGACAATCCACGTTTTTAATTTGGTTCATAAATGTCTTTCTGGCTAATTGCAAGTTAATATTTAAACAACGACTTCATATGCGCTACAAATAGATTTTAAAATTTTAAAAGTTGATAATATATACAACTTTGTCCCTTTGACCATATGAAATTTATTCTTTAGATTTGTAAAGATTAACAATAGTAGCTAATTCAGAGATTACATGAAACGTAGTGGGGATGAAGGGGTTTGCGAGAGTTTTTTTCTATTGTCCTTTTCACGTATGGGAATGAATAAATGATACTCGATCAAAAATATTCATGAGACAGAATGTGATGGGATTTTTATCTCGCTTTAAATTCTGTTCCATTGTTGAAGTGAAGCAAAGAGAACAAAAGGACAAAAATGAGTGGATTCCTATTATGAATGCCGCAAGTGCTGAGAATTCATCGATTTTCCTGCGGCACCGGAATGTGAAAACCCGGGTTTCTACTTCAAGACTGAACTACTCCTGACATCGAGTCGGAGTCGACAGAACTTTGGAGAAATGGAAATTGTTTCCAACTTATGGCTCCTGACACTAGGCTTGGAAGATGGGATCTCGAAAGCTGAATCCTTTCAACTCCTCACGTTTCTCTCCTCATAAATACATAGAGAGAACCAAACATAGCTTTCATAGTGGCTTAAAAACCAAAAAAGGATTTTTAAGATAAAAATGCAATTTAAAAATGTGACTACAAATTCAAGAAGGTCTGTTCAAAAGAGATACTGTAATCTATAACCGCATTTTATTGTACATATGTATGTATTTATACGAAATATGTATAGAGATGTATCAATAAATCTAACGTACGATTTCTCTTAAATAAGCAATGAATTTTTAGACAAAGGACTATTTCTTATGTGTTATAATAAGATGTTTTGTGTGAAATAAAGGTCGAAACTTGGCGGAGGTTCTTGATAAATAAATGGGATTTTTATGAAGAGTGTCGTGAGTGTTCCAAAGAGTGTCGACCCTCTCTTCCATTGAGAGTGTGAAAAGGATGATGAGCTCCGTTCAAAGTGATTGAGTTCTTTAAGACAATCGGAAGCGATACGCAGGCCACGCACAAAGGACCAGATGCCTTTCACTTCACATTTCACGTGAGCGATGGGAAAGCGAGCCAAATAGTGTGCTTCTTGTATTTTAATAACTATAAAAGTCCATGGTGCTCCAGTTCTGTCGTGTAGTCGGACCATAGTACATTAAACATGATGTATTTGACAGGGTCGCTCGTCCGCCCGCTCACTCTTTTAACCTCTTTTGTAAAATTGGTGAGATGAGCCTTTGGCTTTTCGAGTCGACGGAGAAGCTGGGAAATTTCAATTCCCCTTAACAACTCTTTCTTATTCACAATATATCAAAGTTGCAATATTCTTCTAAATATTGGATTGCTCCTTTCAATCCTTCCTTCCCTCACGTCGCGAGCAGCCATACAATGGAGAGACACACTCACTGAACATGACTTGGACAAAACTTCCCACAAAGACACAAAGAAATGTGAACAGTTGAGATTGAACGAAGCAATAAAAATGGGACGTGTTTGTTATCAACAAGCTGCCCAAGTTAAATTGGATTGACAATAAGTCAAATAATTGAGCGTTATAAAATCAATTATTTCTTAATGAAAAGAGAAATATATTTTTTTTAATCTTGAATTAATGAAAGTTGAATTAAGTATTGCAACTATTAATAGTAGGAAAATTGTATTATCAAAAAGCATAAAAGTTCAAAACAATATACTACTTATGTATAATTATTTTGGTCCATAGGGGCAATGGAATTTGAGTGACTGCGTGTTGTTCGTAAATTGGTTTCTATAGTTCTTTGGAATGATTGCGTGGTCCCTCGGGGCGTATAGGGGAAGATGGGCCAGAGATTGAAAGTCTCCTCCCATTTCCATCATTTCTTTAATGTTCCTGAATAATGGGGCTCCTTGTTTTATGGCTATTTGGGAAGAAGGAGAAATCGGTCTACTTCTCATGAGTCGATTAATTTGATGAGGGACCATGAATGAGATTGAGAGGGCATCTGCATCTGGCTGCACTGCAGTTGTTTCCGCTTACATTCTTTCAAAACACCCACTTCATTTTTAACTATCATATAAGAATGAGTTGAGAAACAAGACTAATTGCTTAAGAAACTCAGGCCAATTAATTTCGACAAAAATTCCATTCTTGGATCGTAAAAAGAGAGTTAATGCGGGTTTTCCTTCTCTCCTTTTATCAGTGGGTGGAAGAACATTAAATAATAATATTACTAAGGATAATAAAATAGAAAAAGGTGAAAGCATCTTGTCAAGAGAGTAAAATATGACCTCAACTCCGAGCATAAATAGTTATGTGAGGAAGGGCAATAACGAAGGAATGGCGAGGTAAACTAACAGGTAGCTATGCAACGTTCAATTCAGGAGAATAGAAGTTGAAGTTAAGTTATTTGGAAAATTTAAAAAATGCATAAATTATGGCATTGCTCCACCTGGAAACACTTTTAAAACATGTAAAGAATGCTTAATATTTCCCCTCTATTCATATTCTAAATAATAAAAGTTTTAGGTGTGTCAAGCACGGCATTTGATCTTTTTTCAGTAATTAATATCTTGTATTATATGCCTCCTGTCCAACTCTTATTTACTAATAAAAAGGAAACCACGTTTTTATTTGACCTACTCTGCACGTCCAATGAAATAGGGAAAGGAGGTGAAAGAACGGCCGTTAAGAATTCAAAAATCTTTTTAGTCAACTATAGCCATTTTCATCAAATCAACCAAACTAATGCGTAGCATAAGAAACAAAGCAATCTAAAGGAACTTTACTAACAAACATGAATGTAATTATTCATCATTAATCAAATTCCCCTATATAATCTAACCATCACATTTTACATTTGTAAATACAATGGATCATTTTTACTTGTTAATATTTATTGGGGGTCTTAAAGGGTCATTAGGAAAGGTCAAAAGTGTATTCCGTTTTTTCGAGTCCTTGTAGTTTAAAAAATAATTTTGGAAATTTCGAAAAAAAAGTACAGATCAAAATCAGATTTACACAGTTATTCCTATTCACCCCTTTCTTTCTCCTTTCATCTCTTTCTCACTTTTGTTTGCGTTGGATTGCCTTCGTTCAAACTTCCTTTAATATTTTTTGCTTTACTCTACGCTGTGTTGATTATCATTCAATTCTTATGTTGTATTTCTATTACATAAATCATAATTTTTTAAAAATTTTTACTAGATATGTGTGCATATTAATATTAAAAGGATATATTAAAAGGATTATTATTAACGGAATTAACGGTGTTAAATAAATACCATTTTAAGAGAGAAATTAATTGACATATTTAAATTCACTTCATTTTCAGTCTACAACATAAATATGTGAATTTGGGGAAAATTAAACCGGATTACATGACCCCGTGTTAGCTCGGAGTACTAATTTATAGAATAATCTTCATATAATAATTTTGCTATTTTAAGGTTTAAATTCAAAAATTTTAATATTTTATCACTATTTTATAACATTATCACTCATATTTTTTAATTAAATTTAAGATTTTTACAAAATAAAATTATATTTAAAAAATATATTTCGTGGAACTCATTTAACACTTTTAAGTTTAATATGCAAATGACCGTTTGAAATGTACCATAATGCCCTTTAGAAGAAATGAAATTATTATTACCTGCATATATAATATAGAATTTATTAAGAAAAATTGTTAATCACACTAATTAGCTAACAGGTAAATAGTTAGATTCATAAATAGGTAAAATTTCATTGATTAAGACATAAATAAATTAAAATCGATGTAATGCCAATATATAATAGAAGTTGAATAATCAATGCAGCGTAGAGTAAAGCAAAATATTAAAATAAGTTTGAACGAAGGCAATCCAACGCAACCAAATGTGAGAAAGAGATGAAAGGAGAAAGAAAGGGTGAATAGGAATAACAGTGTAAATATGATTTTGAACTGGTAGGTGACTTTTTTCGAAATTTCGAAAATTATTTTTTTGAAAACTATAAGGACTTACAAAAAACTGAATACACTTTTGACCTTTCCTAGTAACCCTTTAAGACCCCCAATATGTCTCGGCTCAATGTTGGATTAACAAGTAAAAATTGTCCATTGTTAGTATTATACACATTTATCATATAAAAAGTAATATATGCATGATTATTTATTTTAAAAGAATTTCTTCAGATTATAACAAGAAATACAAACTTATGTAATGTGAATTAAGGAAAACATGTGAACTCGGAGAGAGAAAGTAATAAACGCGTTTTTTTATAGCTTTTATAGATTATGTATTGATAAATCTATAATTGTGCATGACAAGTTTCGTTATACATTTTTATGATTTAGTAGATGTACAATAGAATAAACTCAAAATAATATTAAACACAAAATTATGTAGGTCCTAATAAGAAATAAAATCTCACTTGAAGCTTTTTCTTTCTTAAATTATAATGATAGATATAATTTAAAATATATCATACTTATAAAACTTTGACTATATAATAAAATACCTAAAAAAAAGTAATTCAATGCACAATAAATGCATTAGTAGGTAATTTGACTTTTTTGCGAGGAATGCAAAAACCCACATTATTACTAAATACCTCTATAAAATAAGTATAATAAATACATAGAAGACAATTGAGTGGATGAGAAGGTAATAAGAGAAATGACTTCAAAAGTCACGTCTAAATATCCCTATGAAAGAGATGGAGAAGTGCCAAGGAGGAGTGCTTGTGGTTTCGTTCCTCATTCCCATCGATCTCTTGTCACATCACTGGAGTTCTTGTACATTTCCCTTCAAAGACGCCTTATTAAATTCAAATGAAATCTCTAGTGGAATGCCAGGAAACGACTCACTTTTGTTTTTAACTCCCATCGACTCCAAATTGAAAACTCACATTCCATTTACCTTCACGTCGTTACACTTTTATAAACCCTGTACATTCCCCTTCATCATTTATTAGGTCTTGAGGTTCAAATTGCGAAGGGCGTATGGAAAGTCTCAAGTTTTCTAATTCACACTCGCTTGGAGCATTATTAGTGCTATTAGCTGCATTAGCTTTTAATTACATTGCGCCTTTATTAATTCCATCAAGTCTTAAACAAAATTAAATAATGGCTTTAATTATATGTCTCTATACTAATTAATCAACATGATTTACTTCATACTATGTTTAGCCTCGTTCAAAGGTCATTTCATTGTGTGGTGTGAATGTGTGGATAGGAAATATATAGTAGAAGCATTTCAAAAATAAATTAATAAGTTTAATATAAATGTACGTATGGTCCGTCACTAAAATCCTCATTCATTCTCCTAAAAAACGCAACTGTCCAGAAAAAGCGAAGAAAGCATATTGATAAAATTGAACAAACGACGAAGGTTGCCTCAACAAAAGTTTCTCAATAGAAATTTCAAACCTGTGAGGTCACTAAAAAGACGGTCAAGATAAACGCTCAATGGTCAATACAAGTATTTAGCCTTATTTTGACCATGAGGGAATTGACAAAACTGGAAGTATTGGTGAGAGCATCATGGGAATTATCATATTCTTTCAACCCTTCCATCTCACATGAAGACGAGGAGGTTCCTGAAATACGACACATAAAAGGAAACTCACATATAAATTGAAACGTGGCTGTGGCTGCCAATAAGGCGGCTTAGGTCATGAGAATAAATTATCTTTTTCCCGATTAGACACAAGACGCAACGTGAAAGGTATTCTCTGTGTGTGTGTGCGTGTGCGTGAGGATCCACGGTGAATTCGAATGTAAATATAAACGTGTTCAAATCCTTGTGATTATTGCAAAAAATTTTGAAATCCTCATAAGAAGCACACATGGACCTTTATATGAAGAGATAAAGATGGAAAGATCTCGTTTGAATTTTAAAAGAAGAAGATGGGAACTCCTGGTTTTAAAATGCTCAGTTCGTCGCATTTCAGCACTTAGCCACAACTTAAATACCCCATGCTTCATACTTTATTAGGCATCTGTTGAGCGTCATAAATAAGGGGCTTAGAGGGAAATGAGGAGAAAGTTCCGCAAAAGTCTCAGCTCCAGAGCTACTGTCTAATTTAATAAGACGTCATTACGAAGCTCTTTGTCTCGCTAACCCAACTCCAAAGACCCTTCTCCATTTCGTAAAAAATTCCTTAAAAGTTTTCTCTTTTGAATCTCAATTTTAAATCTATGGATCGAAAAGTTATAGGAAATTGACATGAGGAGCAAGTCAATTGCATTATATACATATACATAACATACTGCTACATATTTAAGACGATATTTAGCAGTTCTAGGATCTTGGGTAGAAATGTGAGAAAACAAATTGCCGTTTCAACCCAGGAGTCTTAACAGGTGTGAAAGAAAGTGGAAAGAAGTTGAATGAATAAAACAGATTCTCATCGTTTCCTTCTTTTATTTCCTATTAGCCGTCTGTGGATGGAGTCCGCCTGGTGTATTTATAGACGATTCGAACCTACTTACTTCCAAGTTCAATTTTGGGTTTCATTGAGGAGTTTAAGGGTTTGCTTGGCAGTTTTCCGAAATGGTTCGAAATAAGCGGAGATTATGGGTTGAGAGAGTGAAGGAGCTGTAATTGAACCAAACGGAGAGATTAACATCAATTTCTTCTCCAATTCTCCCCAATTGAGCTCGAGTTATATGAGGGAGGGAAATCTCGGCTTTTTAACGACATCCCCACATTTTCGAATTATGGAAATGATAAAAAAGGAGTTAAGGGAAAAAAACAAAAGGTCGTAATGGAAAATGTGGTGGTAGTTGGCGAATTTGACTTTCATCTGCCATATGGACGGCAGAGAAGGGAGGCATATTCCGTGATTTTATTTGCTCCATTTCCTCCTAGTTCATTTCAACGTCTCTCGTCACTCTTTGGCTCACTTTAAGAATTCCAATGATCATTCCTTTATTTTCCCAAACTTCCCATATGTCTCCTCATCAACACCCAGCGAGATCAAAGGCCTCACAACTTTCCTCACTTCCATTCCCAACTTCGTAATCTCGTAAAGAAAAAAAAGTTGGACATTTTTTCAGTCCATTATAAAATTCTCGATAAAATTACCAATATGAATAACGTGTAATAACATTTAAATGGTACAGCTAAGTAATAGGTCTATAAGTGTATATGCTTTAAAGGGTGTGATAAAAGCTTGATGTAAACTGGGATGATGTAATAAGGGAGGATTTATATCCCAAACATGTTTTTCTTCTCAATCCCTCAAATTAAAATTAACCGTTCATTGGCATAGGTGAACTGAAGTGGAAAATTATATATTATAAATCAATTGGGTCGAGTAAACGCTCCACGGCTCATATAATCAACAGAGAGTGATGGCGTGAAAGGAATAGCGCACACCAGGAAATTTCCACCAGATTTATTCGACTTGATCCGAGTCGAGAACCTTTGAGGAGATGAGAGAAAGTCGGCGTCTTGAACCTCACGTCAAGACATATGGGGAACTTTCCTTGTCCCAACAGTTTCTCCTACTTAATGAGATACTTCCACATGTTATGTATAATAGTTTGAGTCAAGCTCTCCCCCGTCGGCCCTTCTAATTTCTAATCCAATTCAGAGGATCTGTCGGGGAATCTGGGGAAGCTGGGGAAGGAAGCCCGCGTTTCCAAGGCATTCCCCATATAACCGAGGAGCAATAAAACTCGCCATCCACCTACTGCTTCACTCCAACACTTGGAATTAAAACTCTGACTGAAGAGGATATAAATGCTCGTTCAATCAATACACCCATGCTGTACCATAACCCCAAGAACACTTCAGATGGCTCATCTTGAGTGTGGATCTGGGCCAAATTCCCTCCTAGATATCTCTCTGTGAAAGATAAGTTTAGCATAATGAAGCCAACATGTAGGAGGTGTGTGTGCCTGCATAGGAGATATACATATGTGGGAGTTGGAAGGAGACAAGAACAAGAGTATGTGAACAAGAGCGGATTCACATCTCAGAGCGCATCCTTATAAAAGAGGGTAATGTTGATGACTTTTTCTAGTAAGCACCCCCGACGGTTTCATGTTTCAATTCTCGAGTAATTGAGGAGGCGCGAATCAAAGTTCCAAGGAATCTTAATTCTTCCCATGCCTAATCCTCCCATGTATTTGAGGTCGCAGCCAAGACGCTCTTGAGCATAGCTCGGACTAATCCACGTTGAGCTAACAATATTAATTGACTCCCTTGGAAATGTTTACAGAGAACCGAGTCTCATTAGCAGAGGAAACCGAGAGCTCCGTCACTCCAATGTGACAAATATGCATTTCTCTTCTTACGAAGCTTTTAAATCCCCCACTAACCTCTGTGTTTCTAATTACTATTTAACTCCAAACATCCAAAACGCCCACATAAATGAAAAAAACTAAATTCCGGGATTTTATCATTTGAGCAAATGGGAGAAGAAATGAAAGGGGAAATTAAACACCTTTTTAATGAAATAATTGAATGAATGAGGAATGAGTATTATGAGGAATTATTCGAACTATCATTGTTCTGTTTCTCTGTCTGTTTGTTTTAATGGAGCTTTTGATTATCATAATTTTCCTTTTTGTATTCCTAAAAGGATCACTGGAGGGGAGAATGAGAAGTGGGTCGTAAATTTAAAGGGGAAGCTCGTCGCTCTGCCAAAGTGTGACCGAACCTGTGGCCACCGGTGATAGTAAAATAAACATTATACGGCTCCTTCAAAGACAACGAGGAAGTGTTGAGTCTCTTCCGCTCCAAATTGTAACTGAGTCTGCACGAAAATCCCATCAGATCAATGCCATTAATTTTAAAGATCAAATGCTATATTTGAGATGGCCTCGCAATTTTAAATTATTAATTATCTTGAGCAATGGCCAAATGCTTCAGTTAAATAGAATATTAATAAAATATTTTGCTAACTATAAGAATGTTAAAAATCAATTGAATTTGGAAATGTTTACAACATTCTCAATTCTAATTAATAAAATGTTCATGGGGGAACAAAAGATTGAATTTAAAAAAAACATCCATCAATGAAAAATAAAAGTGCACATAAGATTTATATAATGGGCATATTTGTACTGGCTTGGTTCCTTGAATTCCATTTTCTATTTTAATAAACAACTTGTTGTGCATAAGAAATAATGATTGAAAATGAATTATATACTCTTAATTACTTGGTTCTAACACAAATGTCTCAGTGACTTAAAAACCTGCCTAAGTCTTTTAAATTTAGAAATCAACCAGGCATTATTAATAATAAATTACATGGTTTTTAATTGATTAAAAGTATAATTTATATACGAGCATACGTAAAACATGTGTAGGTATTCACATTACATTTTAATTTCCAAAATAATTCTAGTTTTCATAAGAGCGACAACAAAATAGACAATATTTAAATACTTTTTAATTATTAATTATTGTATATCTCGTAAAAAAAGAATATTATATTCAGGATAAGATCAAAATTGTGATGAAAACTAAAAGCTAAAATATATAGATTTCATTTACTCCCTCAGCGAAAATTGAATTTATTCAAAGTAATTTAATTTCAAGTATTTGCAGATTTGACTATTGATATGTTGTTATTGGTAATAGGACATTATCGTAAATCAGCCTTTTCTTCGTGGAGGTTCAACTAGAAATGTACGAGGGTAACTCGATGAGAAAGCGGTTCAATAATTTACACCAAATGAGATCATAAGTCAAGCTCTATCTATTACATAGGGGTTAAAGCAGAGAACATTCGTTCATTCTTGGAAGAGCGAGGGAACATGTAAAGGAATATTTTTCTTTCTTTTCCTTTCCTCCAAGAAAAAAACAAATATTCATCAATTGTTGAAATAAGGAAAATGCCTCCTTGCTGACTCATTTGAAATTACATAGCTATTTTCTCTCCCTTTTCTCCTTTATTCTCTTTTTGTCTTTTGTTCAAGAAATATTTTTCAATAAATGTGCTTAAATTTATGAGTAGCTAAGTAGAAGATATATATACAGGGTGGGCCAAAATTTGATTGGAATTTTTAGAAATTCATAATCCGTAAAACAAAATTAACTTTTGTTATATAGATTTAATAGAAAATATGATAAGTAATGATTTTACAAATTACAACATGATATGGTTAAAGGATTAATAAATGGCAGTAACTTTTTTTCAATGCAATGCAGTAATTTTCCTTTAACGATCAACGCGCTCGTTACTACATTTCAGTGTAAAATCATAATTAACTAATAATAAATTATATTTTCCACTAAATGTATATGACAAAAGTTAAATTCGCTCTATAGTTTATGAAATTTTAAAGATTCCAACGAATTTTGGCCCGCCCTGTAGATATAATTAATAATTTAAAACTTCATCATGAAAATTTACATGTTAAAACTAGTGTTTAAAATTGATTAATATTGCAAGAGCATGGAATTTTTAAAGTTTGGCTGTAGATCCTTCATTGCCATCATTGTAAAGGAAAAATAAATAGTTTAGTCTACGTTATTTATATACGAAAATTTGTAAACAAGAGATGAAATTTATTTTTACTATTTGAAAGTAAATTTTTGAAATTCAATCAATTGAATTTGTCGTAAAAGAAAAAAACAATAAATTTTAAATTCCCTCTTTATTTCAGAGTCGGCTGAATTGTTTGGCGTTTTGGATGACTAATCTCATAATGTAAGTCACATTTAAAGAAAAATCGAATTTATTTTTTTTATTTAAACCCAAAAGGGAGTGATATAAAGTATTGTTAGTCCTTGTAAATTCTTTTATAAAAGAGCATTGGTTAATATCAAAATTAAAGCGAGTCTTTGAGACGAAGCATCAATCTCAAGAGCCTAATTGAAATTGAAAGAATTTAATAATGAAATGAGTCCATCGTGTGATTGTGCCTTTACAGTTTTATGCTTTCATGTCCATTGAAATAACAAGAGATCCGCTGTTTGGATTTGAAACCAGGCTCTGTGTATAATTACATGTTTAGACAATGAAGAGATTCAAATCTTCTCGTCTTTGAAGAAATTGTATGTTTTATGGAAGATTCCAAATAGGTTCATCTTTTTTCTCCCTCGCTGGATTTCAAGATCCTCGATTTCCCACTCTCTCAAGAAGAAGATAAACAAAGGAATTTCGACTAGAAACAACAAACTCCTGTCCGAATGAGTTTCCCCGTTGATCTCAAACGGAAGGCTAAAGAATCTCCCATAGTCCCAAGTTACAACTAATATTATCGTTCAATGCTCAGCAGCCTATGTCCCTTCTACCCTAAAATACAGAACCACAACATGAATTCCATATGATATATAATAAAGTGTATAAGTATATACATAGTCATATAATGAAAGATGCGGAAAGTTCTTCACCCACTTATCATCCACTTACTAAGAGACTAAAGAGAAGAATTGAGATTCGCGGATGCGGAAAAAGATCGCGTGGTTCCCATTATTAGAAATTATGAGCCGCATTTGTAAGTCCAAATGAATACCTCTACTTTCGTTAACAGCTTTAGTCAGTCTTAGTTTTACTATAATACACATTACATTCATATATTATATAACTAACACATTATTGTATTGTATGTATGTATGTATGTATGTACATGTGTCGATATTACACTTTTAAGTTTAGAGCTATCCCGAGGAGGTGGAGTTCAAAATTCGAATTTGTATTATGATCAAAAGTGGGAGCATTGAAGCTTGAATGTAAATTTTGAAATTGGATTCCCTAGTGAAGAGGCGGAATTCTTTTTCCCTCAACCCTTTCAATTCTGGACCAAAAGGGAAGAAGATTAGGGACATTAGAAGACCCGCCACCCTCCATTTTCCCTCCTCTCTCACTGACGGGGCTGGGAATTGTAATCTGGGTCTGATGGGGAGCAACTCACATTTGGGGCGCATTCCGACCCAGAGGAGGAAATTGAAAAGGGAAATGTCTCTTCTATTTTCAACTCACTTTAAGTCCCCGACCAAGCTGAGATCCGCATCTCGACTAATGCCATTTTATTTCTTTGACTTAACTTCATTTGAATCAAGTAATGACTCGGAGTTCCTCTCTGACCTCTCACGACCTCCCTTGTCCTCTCCAATTAAACTAGAGAGAGGGAAAAGGAGGTCTTCCCCTCCCCAAATGCCTCTCTATATTCATATCAATTTCCTTGTTATCCCAACTTTTTTTTCTCGTGTCCACGACATGCATAAATAAGTTATTTCTTGAGTAAATGGAGATGATGTACGATGCACCTCCAGGATACAATTTCGAAATGTTCATGTCAGTGGCGTAGCCAGCACCAAGCCAAGCAAGCCTGGGCTTGATCCTAAATTTTAAGACTTACACTAGATAAAATTGAATTTTTTAGAAAAAATATACTACAGGTGTAGGCAGGCACAAGATATGAGATTTTTTTCCCCAATTTACACTAGATATTATTGAGTTTTTCAATTAGGATTAGCTTGGCTTGGTCAAGATTTTGGACTGCTACGCCGTTGGTTCATGTATTTAATGTTAGAATAAAAGAGCCCGACCAATGCGAGTTCAAAGGAGGAATACATATATATTTATACAGTTTCGAGAAGACTCTGGTTGTGTGATGCGTAGAGGTACGAGGGATCTACACATCTTTCTTTTAGGTCTATGTTCGTAATCGATAAAGAGAAAGTTGAGCACAAGTTTCAAAAGCTTCACATTTTGAGATTTTAATGTAAAAATGCTTTTTACTATAATGAACTTTTAGAACAATTCGAGCTTTCAAACAAAGACATTCAAATCAGTCAAACTTTCCCAGTTTTAAAGTTAAAAAATTATTTGCCTTAAATTAAAAGTAAAGTTCGCGCTTATTTTTTGTTGGAAAGATAAATGTGAATGGAAGTGTCAGTTAAGGATAAGTTAGTGCTCGTACGTTCAGATTTGACAGAAATACACATGAACTATCGAACTGATGAAGTTCCTTTCAAATAAACGACAAACTTATTTCTTTTAGACTTAATAGTATTTAGATAACTACATAATTTCACAAGTTTTCGCGTGTATTGTTTTAAAATCGGTATAACTTTGGGTTTAAATCTATTATTGTTTACAATTAGAGATGTGCAAAATCGGAAAACGAACGCGCATGGAATTTAATCATTCTATTAAATGCTAATATACTTACAAGTTAATTAAATGGACAAATAATTAGTTCACAGAGGAGTTAAATTAATGTTAAGATGAATTTGCTTTATAATAAAATGAAATTTTCTCTAGCATTAAAGGTTTGATAGTTAACCGAGTTATTTTAAACCTAAAAACAAGGAGGAGAAAATGATATACGAAATTAAGATTCAGTAATAATGATTTGGAAAGTTTCATGTCACGACTTCTTGACTCTTCCTTTATAACAACAATACGCATTCAACTTCCCACGCAATGCTTCTCAATTCGCAATTTAAATGAAATTCTCAATTTACAATCTCCACTCAAGCTTTTGAACTAGGTATAATAACACAAATTACATTCCGTGGCAAGATTAAATTGAATTATAATAATAAATAGAACTAGGATAATGTAGTTATTGATACTGACTATGAAATTATGATGAATGTAATTAAATCTAGTCTATTTAGCAAATATGACTGCAATTAAAGAGAATCTGATTAAACAAATGCATAGAGATATTTGGATTTATTTAAAGTTACCTCAAGGCTTTGCGCAGGAATTAAGTAAAACAGGGAACGATCCCTGGGAACGGAACATCTCTATTTACAATTAGTATGAATATGCAATTAACAATTTTTAAACTAAACTTACAAGTCTTTGTCGCCTCCAGGGACTTCGTGACGAGCAGCATGCGCTTGTCGTTGAGTCCTTTCTTTGTGAACAATTCCCATTAATTTCATCCATGGGTTGTTTGGGCCACCTAATTGAAATCATGAGCGTGAAATAAGTTAACTGCTGTGTTATTTAGAAAACTACATTAGATTAAATAAAGTTGGTTACAAATTAAGTTTAAAAACTTGTTAAAATCTTTTTTAAAAGCGTTGCTAAACTAAAAGTTCAAAAAATTGGATTAAAACTCAAATATTCGATAGAAAAAATGTCGTGTAATTGTAATTTACCATGGCCCATTCCACCGCTCTGCCACATCTTCTGTTGCTATTTTGATATTAAAACTCGTTCACACGGTTCTTCTTTCTTTTGATGATCTTCGATCCATATTACTCAAAAAATAGCCAAATATTCTGGATCAACCACAAACTTGTAATTCACAATCACAATTCTCATTTTCACTTTTTATGTTGAGAAAAAATAAAAGGACAAAAGAAAGATGTCTGTTTATGTAAAACATTCAACAATAAATGAATATTTTCACTTGAATCACAAAGGGAAACAGAAGTTGAGAATATTTAACTTTTCTTATAAACGAACTAAGAAAAGAACAAAGGAACAGGTAAATAGTGCCCAGAGCCAGGGGAAAGTCAAAGACGAAAAGTTTGAATTCAACAAGGTTTTCTATTAAACTTGATGTACCTATATAGGTAGAATATATATATTTATTAATTTTATTCAGAGAATTCTCCACTTTAATTATGTATATTTTTGAGCTCAAAAACTTTAAAATCAGCCGAAGCACCACAAAATTAGGGTTCTTTAAACTTATAGCTAACTATTGTCAATAAGTACTCTTGTTTACGTTTGTCGTTTATTTGAAAGGAACTTCATCGGTTCTATAGTTCATATGTGTATTGCTGTCAAATCTGAACGTACGAGCACTAACTTATCCTTAACTGACACTTGCATTCACATTTATCTTTCCAAAAAAAATAAGCGCGAACTTTAGTTTTAAAATTACAAAAGTTCTCAATCCATTTCTCTTCTTCAAAAATTATTTTGATCTTGAGATTCAATCTGCCGGCTCTGAGGAACAATAAAGTTATGTTAGAATAAATAATCTTAAGATTTCATTCATTTTAGTCTAGATATAAAGGAGACAGTAGAAAATACATAACAATACTATGCACTTAACAAGGAACGTAAAGATTGAGCGCCTGAACGTTTAAATCCCCAATTACCTCCAATTTACAATGATTAAATTCCCTCCATTTTTCACATTGTTGAAGAAAGAGAGAAAAAAGTAGGGAAAAATTTAATCTTTCATACGCACTATTAAGCAACGTAAATATTCATTGTTAATCTGTTGTAAAATAGCAACGGTCTCATGTTTTAACGATCCAGTGAAAAGGAGAGCTCTGGAGGTAATGCACCTATTAAGGTGGAGACCTTTGAGAGATTCTAAAAAATGATTTTTTTTATTCCCTCTTGAATACTGAATGAAAATGGGAGAGATGCGAGTTAAAATGTAAATTGGGACATTAAAAGGGAGACTGGGAGGATTCCCTTTGTTTTCCTCCGCTTCCGTAATTCAAGTCTTCGCATCAAAGTACTTACTTTTCATATAAGGAGTAAGGAGCTATATTATAATAATATGTATTATCATATATAGACTCAAATGGGCCTTGAATCGAGTGAGGTTCAAATGGCCGAATGTGAGGTCCTTCGCTAGATTCCCCTTTATTCCTTAAGATAATGAAAGGATTATGCAAAGGATCCTGAGACGTAACTCTCGTAAGTATGTACATAAAATTATGTCCATTTCATTCGTATTTCTTTTGCATGCCTATGGATTTTATTTGAATACCGCCTGAGCTCCTTGTGTAAAAAAGGCGTTAAAATAGATGTGTGTGTGTACGTGTGTACCAAATGACCCTCGTTTCATTTAGCTGGATTAAATGAGAAGTTGAGCACACGACGTTCCTCACGCCAGTCAAGCCAAATTTCACTTCCGACTTGGAATGACTAGTTAGTCAAATTGTCCCACTGCTCTTCACTCAATCACGGACTCACGCATTGTTTCATTCTTATATGCAATATGCTACCTATGCACCTAGGCCTAAAATACCTTAGTTTTAAAATACAAGCCAAGTCTGTATATTATCTGTGTAAATTTAAGATTACAGGCTTTTTGTTAGCTTTATAGGCAATACCATAATGACACATATCATGTGTCTCCTACTATGAAATTAAAGTTTGGTCTTGTTGGTAAACGCCTACATATTTTAACTCACCGCCGTGCCTGGGACAATCCCACTCTTGTACGTACACTTTACACATTTTGACTTTTTGGTTCAATGTGTATTATTTGTAATATTAATTAAATATAATGGCAAAGTATTCGAAAAAGGAGGAGACAATAAGTTTCGTGGAAAATACAGGGTCGTCAATCTTCTTTCCGCTTTTCTGAATTTCTCGTATCTTAAAAAGAGGGCGAAATTCAGCATGGTGGAAAGAAGATATTGACGACCCTGTAAATACTAGTTTATTTTTTATAGTAAAATTCTGTTTCATTTGTTTTTTTAAATAGCCACTTAAATTAGAATCAAAGCGTCGTTAATGATTAAAATCATTTAATTAACCATGTTTTAACCGCTAGGGCTAATTGTTATTATAGGAGTAATAATTTCATCACACGAGACCTTTCACGGGTTGTGGGAGAGAGGTAAGTGCTCTCAATGTTAATGTGGGTTTTCGTGGGTCGGAAATATCATTTATTTAAGCAGAGGTTCAACGAGGATTCCATTTGACTCACTCCAACATTCAGGTTTCTTTGCCAATCTGAACTCCCATTATGGGGTCTCTCCATGAATTCACGTTTCCCCACCATGCAATTCTATCTTTAAGCACAGAGCGATTCCGTGGGGCTCGAGGAGTTTTTTATATTATGGTTTTAATATTTTTTACACTCAGTGGCTCTCAACGACTTTCAATTTATACGACCGCTCAATGTATTCAAATGAAATTAAAAAACAAGAACCATGTTTATTTTCTCTTTTTTACAGGAAATTAATTTATGCGTGCGGTCTCTTTGTTTAAAAGGAAAACACGAGATGAACAAAATTGAAATTTTCTTCATACATTTAACTTGGCCATTTTTTTAAATTTTTTGCTAATTTCTACAGCTATGTTATTTTCAAAGAAATCAAAGCATTTTATAATCGTTCCATTCCATAATATGCCAAATATCTACATAGGCTGCGCACCCTGATATATCTTATAGGTATGGAGTCAAGGATTAAAGTAGTACGTGTATAAACTGGTAATTTACGAATAGAAAATATGAGCAAGATACATATGATATAGTTTATATGTGCTTAAAATGGAGTTTATGTACGAACGTAACGATCACAGAGAGTATGAGAACTTACTTATGAGGCCCACACGAAAACTTGAGATTTAAGTCAATTTAGAGAGCAAAAGGATTGAGTTTATTGGAGAACCTTATGGGATTTTATTTATTTCCTTTTACTTTCCTATTAAGACAAAGGTTGACTTATGCATAGAGCAGAACGAGTACCCAGTTTTGTGAATTATGAATTCATCGGTGAAATTTAAAAAAACTACACGAGGAGTTTTTTTTACTCTCCACATTAATTTTCACTTATTGAACATGACTTGATTAAGTAATAAAAAGGTTTAAGGCATTTCCCCTTTTCCTTCCTTCTACTATCGAAATTGAACGAGAAAGTTTTAATTAAACTATCTGAACGCAAATCTGGATTTGGAGCTTTGTCTTTTAATATCTTTCTAAATCTTTTCCTTAATTGGGTTTGGTCACAGTTCCAAGATCTCTTCACTCAATTTCTCTGCATAATCCCCTTTTTCCTTTGCATTAAGAGACCGGGAATTCTCAACAATTACAATGAATTCATTTGCCATTAAAATTTATTTAATTGTTAAGCCCTAATTTCCTTCGAAAATTTTTTAATTTATATGTATGAATTCTTTATATTAAAGAATTCATACCTATATTCATGCTTTATTTCTCCTATTTGTAAAGTAATCACTAATTAATAGATTAATAGTGGCTATAATGCACATACAGAATTGAAAACATTTAAATTTTAATCATTTGCTGAATGTTTATATGAAATTGTTTGCATATGTGTAAAATACATTAGGCAATTGCATCTTATTGTATACTTGATTTTCATGACTAAAATTAGCGAATTATTTTCAAATGAATAAAAATCAGCAACTGAAACTACATTGAATTTACAATTGTAACTGTTAAGAAATTCGTATGAGAAATCCTGTTAGTTTAAATTTTCTTCGATTGAAGATTGTAGACACTCAAATTCAAAAATAAAACTAATTTTTTTATTAAAATAATTGCCAATTTAAAATAATTAATTAAAAAATATTCAAATATTCGAAAGACGATGAGTTAGATTCATTGATTCACTTCTATAGTTCTATAACTTCTAAATATAAGTATTTGCTCTTCAATACCCAATTAATCGCCTTTTTGCACCAGCAAGCACAATTTGTAATTTATCGTCAAATAAAATAAATTGCTGAAGCCGAAAACATATGTATATACATTTAAGGGAATTTCCATATTTACTTATTAATACACTCACTAAACTGACCACAGTTTTAATGGTCAATTAAGTAGGTACATCAAACGGATAAATAAATTTAGTTTTCCTCAATCGCTCCCAGCCTATTACAAATTGCTGTACGTTAAAAGGTAACGTTTTCAAATAAATATTTATTTATCTACTCTGGCGATAGAAATGAGATTAATAACATTATCTAAAGCCAATAAAATTACACAGCTATTTACTCATAGATTTTCATTTTAATTCAATTTTATGATTTTTCATCTTTACTAAATAATAAATAATTCTCAACATGGCAGCAATTTTTATTTAATGATTAAATTTGAATTAAATACATACAAGAAACTTTTAAATAATGAAAAATTGTAAGTGCAATTATGATGAAGAATTAACTATCAACGTGCTTAGGAATAATACTTTTGAGGTTAATTTTCCAAATACTCAAACACATAATGGCCAGGAGTTTTGATTTGATAAAGAGGGAAAGTTCTGAACTTTAGCCATTTCCATTTACCTACAAAGTTCCGCGTAATTTGTTGAGCAATAGCAAAAGCTCTTTTCTCCACGTGTTATTTGTACTTACAGTTCATAACTAACACTATTAGTCCACTGAATATCCCGAATGTTCAATTGGAAAAAGAAAAGAGAAAAAAGTCAATTTTTTAAACCTATCCATAGTTGTAGATTGTAATCGAGAGGACATTTCAACCATGAATTGTCACAACGTCATATAAGTACAAAATGAAGATATCTATGGAAATTCTTTTGTCCTGGTGAGAATACTTTTAATTCCAAACAATTTATTTAAATTTGCATATAAAATAACTTTCTATAATTTTATAGAAAAGCACTGGAGCCAACTGGTAATTCATTAATAAAAAGGATTGAGAAATGAGGAATTGAAGAATGCATTTGACAGGAAGTGAATTAAACTCCGGTTACCATTTGTTTCAACGAGGTCGGGGAAGTGGAAAGACTTGGAGCGAATTAATGAGAAAGTTTCTCTGTGAGGAACTGGCGGTCAGAAATTCCCAATTTCCAATTTAGAGCACAAGTTGGAGAGCGAGCCAAGAGAGAACCGGGCGAAGAAATGAACTTGTCAACTCCACGAGGAAACCTGAGTACTCTGTGGGCTCGGACGAGACACAAACTTGACGTCCCACTCCAGGGATAACCAACGGAGATTGGAGGGGAAAACACTCAATTTTTTCAACGACAGTGGGGGAGTTGAGTCTGACCAGAGTGGAATTGAAGAAGAGAGGAAATAAGAGTAACGATGAAGTGCGTTTAATATTTTACTACGATGGCATCATTCCTCTCAACACCCATCGGATTGTCTCCATGAGTCTTCTTGAACTTTTATTCAATCAAGTCGGGTTTTATTGGCTCAGGTGAAAAATGAGCTTTGTCGAACGGGGACACATGGGAGGGTTTTTTTCCCGGGGAGTCAACAGGCTCTCCGTTCTTATCCTGTGTAGAAAACGAGGAGAGTCACACTGTGTCTAATCCTTGGCTTTTTCCGATTGAACCTCGGATGAGTCGGGGATGAGAGAGAAAGATGTATGGGAATTTGAGTGTTAAGTGATTTCCACCGGCGGTTCGAGCTCAGCTCCCGTCGCAACTCCTCGCTCCGCAACGTCAAAGTCCCGACTAGACGAGACTGGGAATGCTCTGAGGAGCCGTGGAGAGATATGCACCGAACGGCTCCCTTGGAACCCGGATCACCCGCACACACGCTCACACACAACCGTGGAAATGAGGAGTGGATGCGAGATGAACACCCAGCACATGCTTCCTATCCCACACACTTCTTTTTGTCAAATTCTCAATTCCATTCGAGGGTCTAAAAAAACCCGGGTGAATCAATAGGAGGGGAAATATTCATGGAAAATCTTTGATTGGAGACGAGTGGAACTCAAATGTACTCATCATCTCCAGACAAATAACGCAGGTCGTTAATCTTCCACTTTTCCTCATTCTTATTCTCGAGCGACTCGTAAGGGATCTTCGAAATTCAGACCAAATTCCCCCACACAATACACATACATACATAGATAGAATCTAGAGAGATTTAATCCGATCTTGAATAATTCCTCTTGTTGAACAACGAGAGCCTTCTAATTTCCTTCCAACTCCAAACCGCACATTTCGGGCCTTGTTGATCCTTATCCTTGTTCCTATTGATTAACCCGTGTTCCACCGCACGAGTTCAACTAACATAGACAAGTACAGAGACTTGCCTTCCCTTGCCAATCAAAGCTTTGATTTTGGACGTGAATTAAATTCCACGAATGCCGCGCGCATTGATCTCCAAGTCCTATTGACTCCGAGAAAGAGAAAAGACCTCTTGGGCTCCCTCAAGAGGACCTGAAACCATGAATGGGAAATCCTTCAATCTTATAAGGAAATTGATGATGAGAATATTCAGGATTTTGAATAAATTCCCAACTTTTCCTGTCGGAAGTTCATCTGATGGGGATGAGGGGATATGGAATCATAGACGTTTATGGACGGTAGTCGGCACTAAAGAAAACATTCCTCCCAGGCTGGTTCCTCATGGATGCAGATATATTTTAGCTACTTTCTTCAATCCAATCTTTTCTCCTTCGCTGCTCAGCCTCATCAAATCAAATCTTCCCACACTCTTTACTTTCTCCCTTGAGCCTTCACAAAGTGGTCTCGGAGGGAACGAGGAATCCTCCTTCCCCTCACACACACATCACTCCTATTCATCATAACCAAGTTGGGAATGCTCATCGAGGCAGGAATTTCTTGCCACACGTACCAGACACTAAATAAAATACACATAGAAATACTAGATACCAGTAACATGTCTTGGCTTGAGACCCAAAAGATTATTACTTATTTATTTTATCTTATGCTCTGAGCAGTATGTCCAATTGGGGGTTCATTTTGCCATTTGAGAGATTTATGCCAATTTGATCTTCAAATGTTAGGTTTTGGAGAGTGAAGAAATTGGGGAGGAGGAAGTGTTATTTACTTCTCCTAGTACGGAGGATTTGATCTCATAGAGTCCATAAGTAATAGATTGGGAGTTATTGAGGGTGAGGGAGTTTTGAATTGTTGGACTCTGAGCTTTGGGAAATGGAATGTGTGGAGGGGCGCGAGGCGGAAAGAAACAAGTCCTAAAAGACCTTTCACATCTTCCTCCATGAACCAATTTATTCAAAATGATATTTTCAATGGCCCGACGTCTTTTTCCCATCCGCCCATCTTGAAAGTTTCAAAAGGCCGAGAGTCTCATTTTTCCTCTCAACTTCTTCTTTCACTCCCTCCGTTCCCCCTGGCTGGAGAAAGACTTTCCATCCACGTATATTAGTCTTGTAAAAGCATAAACAAAAGGCAAGGAAGAAATTGGGGTCTTTGGAGGGGAAACTTCCGGTAGTTGAGAGAAAGTCACCTCAGAAGTGTCGTTTCACGCTGAGTTCCCTTCACTCCTCTCGACAACATTTGTCTCTCTCTTCATTCTCTAAAAGTCCTGGGAAGCTCAGGAATGTCGTACACGCGTCTGTCCACGGCACCAGCCAGCGTTGGATGAGTCACCAAGTTGCGTCCTCGACCTCAACCAAACTGCATCCACAAACACTCTTGTCCTCTGTTTAATAAATACACAGGATTTACACTCAAATCAGATTACCTGACTAGCTTTCCTTCCAGACGACCACATCATTATTTTATCAATATTCTTTCACTATTTAGAGAGATTCATTATTTAAATAGTAGGTCAAGTATTTGTGAGAGTTTTGTAAGAGTCCGATCGAACTGACTTACTTGGAGGAGCACATGTATTCTGATGTAAGGGACGGCATGAGGATGTTTAGAAATAAAGATGCTGGGGATTGTGATAAAGATGTGCGATAAGGTTAAAAGACAAGTTGATTTTAGCCAAGGGGTTCCACGGACTCCACGTTGGACACGAATGTTCTTACCTTTAATTCCTAATAAAAGGCTCATAAAAGAAATGCTTGGGTTTATGACATTCAAAATTCCAATTTACGAGCTCTCTGTAGAGATGAAGAAGATTTGTGTTAATTTGGGTAATAATAATGCTCCTTATTTTTATCTCAATTCTCTGAAAGTCGGTGAAGTGTTTGACTCGCAAACGGCGTTAGCAAGTCCCATAAAACAATGCCGATGGCCAGGATTATAAATACATATGTGTGTAGAATATGTGCATTCATGTGTGTGTTGAGGTGCAGAAGGAATAGATGGACTAATAATGGACCGACATCCATGCACCCGACAAACTACACTTTCCCCTCTCCACCACTAACTTTGAACTCGGAGTGAGGAAAATCGATCCTTAAGCCTTGATGACGTACATTTCCTTGAATAAATTATTTGAATTTAATGATTCACTTGTTAACTCGTTTAAAAATTTACAACTCTAATTGGATCTTTTCAACTATCTATGATCAAAGAGAAAGACGCGGGGTCGAGAGAGTTGATAAAGTGGATTTTTATTTAAACATTCATTTTATGGCATATAATAGTTTTTACAACATGTTGGAGTAATTACACATAAGTGCCTCTGTATATTAAGTTTATAACTGCTAAATAGTATCATAATGCTAGTAAATATGAACTCCAATTGATGTTAGCTCATTTATTGTGTAACAATATTAATTTGGATAGTAAATAGTAAGATTTATTATTATTTGTATATATTTATAAATAATAAATGTAAAATGAGGTAATGTATATTAATTTTATATATTATATGCGAGCAGTTTTGTAATGCTTATACATTTTCATTTAAATAATAGATTTTCAACTGTTTAAAAGTTTTCACGAAACTTTTGTTTTTATGATTTTACATACTTTTACTAATTTACTTAAACTAATTTGATCTTTTTGAGATTTAAATATATATATATATAATTGACTTTATACGAAATCATTTTTATATTGTAACTCAAAACAGGAACCAAAAGTACTTTAGTAAAAAATAATAAATCGAGTTTTTTAAACTCAAATTTTCAATTTAATTTTCTCTCACTTGACCTATCTTCTCTTAGCAATTGAACACTTTGTTGCGAGAAAGTTTTGTGAAAGAACTTTTTCAATTGAAAATAAAGAGGTTCGTGGTCGCAAATGAGTTTTTTCACTCTGGTTTCTCATTGTGAGGTTTTTGTGAGGAGATTGTAGGTTGAACGGTTTCCTCCTGGAGACCTCCAAAGATGACGAGGGTCAATAAAGGACTCAAGTCCTAATGGTCTCTTACACGAGTTGCTCTCCAATGTCATTGAGACTGGCTCGAAAGCCCACACTTTCTCGTCCCATTCACCGCGAAGAGATCCGGGAGCGGAAGAGGCAAAGGAGCCAAAATTGAGCAAGTTCACTGCAGCTCTCCACACAAGCCATCACTCTTAAAAGAATAGGAAGTATGGGAGGATATGTGTGGAAGAGGAGCATATATAGCCCATACGGGAGGTTACGGAGCGAAGGGTATAGACAGAACTCCCTTGATGCATTGCAGTCCTTTGTCCTCTTACCTTCAGGAACCCAAGAAAAACTTTTTATTCATTTTTTCGCTAAATGAGATCTTAATTCCACATTAATCATCTCGACTCGATTTAGTCGTAAAAGGACGTTATTGAGGAGACTAAGACCTCATTTAGATCCGTCTATTTATATAATGACTGTGTATAAACACTAAATATATATATAATTAAATGTGTTGATGCGTATTATTTATTTATTTGGATTTGTGCGCGTTTGATGAGAAGTTGGATTCGATTCCCTGCAGAGTTTCTCGGAAAGAACAGACGTTCCAGGAATTCGCCCACATGTGGCAATTGGCAATTACTCGACCATTTGAAGAATTTCGGAGGATTTCACCTTAATTAAAAGAATATTGACTTTTTTCTCCTTTGGGTCGAAGGATTTTCTTGTCTTGTTCCTTCGGAACCTTTGTAAAATCCGCCCATCACTTTGTCAAGAATTTACTTTGAGGAAGGATCCGAACATTAGGACTGTGTGGAAGAAATTCAACGACAAGAGAGCAAACTCCTGGTATTCCGCACATTCGGCACAACATAATTAAGGACAGATGAAAAAACGACATCATGACAAAGGAAATCATAGGTATTCTACATCCTTAGCATCTGGATCCCAAAGTTGCGTAAGCGTCTCGTGTACTCAAATAGATAGGTTTAACGAGTAAGTGGAAATTGAGTTTGAGAAGTCTAGCAAATTTGGAAATCCTCTCCGAACGACGTACGTCTCACATCCACATGCAAAGAATTAAACCAGAGTGGAAATTGTAGTGTAATGAATGGCAAGTAGATATGTCTGGGACCAATTGGAGTCGCGGGATTTTAAAGACATCTCTGTTAGTTGACCATGAAAAAATACTTAGAATTAGCACTTGGTTCATTTTGGAGCTCAAAATACTCACCGATGATCCAATATGCCTTTTTAAACAAATGTCTCGTTTATAAGGTTTATACTTGCCTCATGGGTTATTAAATAATAAGCAGAACCGAGACGGAAAAGGTCAATACTAAAACTAAAAGTGCGGAATGAATGAGAGCATTGGAAGTGTTTTTATTCCCGATTTCCTCAGTTCGTTTTGATCCCCGGGTTCCTTGAATCCAACTCAGCTGTCTCTTCGATTCAATGACCGTTGATTATAGCTGATCCACTATTATTGCTCTTACAAGTGGTATATGGGCTAAGGGTCTATTTAACTCCTCTACTCCCTACACTTCCTACACTTGTTCCTTTTGTTCGCCTGAGCCCCAGTCTTGTTTTATCATATTTCAGGATCCTAGGAGAGAAGGAAAAGAGAAATAAAAGAACTTTTCCCCAAGAAACTCAATGACGCACTTCGTCTCTCATTCTCTTGAGACTCGAGTTTGGGCAACCACAGGGTTAAAAAATCCTCGTTCAATTCCATTGAAAGACACGATTTTTTTAAATTCACCTCCTCGCAAACTAAATGTCTCGTATGACCAAAATAGAAAATTTCATTTAATTGAATCCAGACAAATAATATACGTTTTATAAAATTAAAATTCGCTTGTCCCACCTAAAAAAGTTTAACATATTTTCCAAGTTGGGTTATGTATTCGGTAGCACAGCGTACTTAATATCGTTGATAGAAGCATTTGAATATTAAAAAGTGAAATATCTATCGTTATTATAATAGCTGTAGCTCTGTTAATTACATTAATCTCAGAATGTTCCATAAATACGTTAAGAGCATAATAATTCAAAAGGTCAGGAAAATTTAAGATACTCATAAAATGAAAGTTCTGAAATTGCATGGAAGTTCGTACAAGAGATTCATAACTTTACGACCTCGCCATAAAATTCAAGTATATGAATTACTGAAGAAAGTCAAATTTAAAAAGGTAAATGGGCCCGCAGGTGTAAGAGAATAAACAGCACGTTCCATCCAGTCGTGCTGATGTCCGTATTTCTTCTTTTCGAGTCAGAACTGGGGAGACGAGAGGAAAGCAGGGGCCTTAACAGGTTGGCAAGACTGGCAAGGGGCAATACAAAAGTCATATAAAAGTCAAATATCCTCAAGGTGGATCATTCGTTATTTAGGGTCCGTGCTTATTCCCCCACTCTCATCTCTCCTTTAATTGGTTTGAAAAGGAGGCAGATGGTACATAATGGAATAAGGGAATGGGAAAGTTAAGTTCCCTTCATTCCTTTCCCTTCCATTAGCTGGGGTTTGAAGCCAAAAGGCTCCTTCTTTCTTTTCGACATTCTCGGAAACTATGAGATCCCAAACCAGAGAATTTCCTCTTTCAAATGAGGGCTTTGAAAAATACACGAGTTGCTCATCCACAGCCACAGCCACTAAACTCATTTATACAAAGAGACCTCGAAAAGGTGGACAACTCCCTCGAAGGGAAAACAACGCCCTCATACAATAAATGTGGATTTATCTCCCAAACTCCCAAATTTATTTCCTATGCCTCCATTGTACGATTAAAATATTTATAATGACTCTTTAAATATTACTTACCCGCTCATCCACTCGAAATAATAACATGGAAAATCACTTTTCCAGAGACATTTCCCATTTCTATGATCTCCGTGAATTAGCATAAATATGCATTTAATTTTCTTATTTGCAGCTCAAGATCTTACATATAGCTACATAGTACATATACTTATATGTGTATAGGAACATATATACGTTTGGAATATATCTAGTAGTTGGTATAGTGTTTCTCCATATTGGGACCATTAAGTACCAACAGTAGAATTATTAGACAAGTCAAGATGTCCAAAGCAATAATGTTTTTCTAATTTATGAGTCGTCCATTTGAAGAACGGAGAAACGTCCAAGCTCGTTCTCACTCAATGAAAGTCACGAATAGGGTTGTGACGGAGTTAAATATTTACAAGTGCTTGAGAACTCTCGGGTAAAGTTGAGGATGAAATGGAAGTCCTTTGATTTCCTTGTTTTATTTACAGGTCGAGTATCTGGGTCGTCTATAGGTGTATTGAAGGTTAGTTCTCCCTCAAGGAACCCGAGATTGAGATCTCAATATAGGAAAGCTTGGGTTTTTCCTCCAAAACCCCGAGTTGTTTCTCACTCATAGGGATCACCATAGGAGAGAGTCTTCTAAGCGGATGAGAGTGGGAGCGGATGTCTGGGGATGAGTGTGTGAGACGGAAATAGGCTTCCCTATCCCTTCCACCTCACAAAATGAAGAGGTCTGAAAATAGAAGGAAGATGTCCAAAACTCCTCACCGCCGACTTCAGAGACACTCCAATGCACGCGATGACTTACACCAGGCACTGCCATCCTCATCACCTCGTCCGATTCCTATATACTCATGTGTTCCTAGTAGAGAACCCGAGGACTATCAAAGACACTTTCCTACATTTCTATTACACAATAAACTCCAGAAGGTGAAGCAATAAATATCCATATAAAAAATCCATGTTGCAAAAAAAAGGACAAGTTTATACAACGCTCAACGCAGTAAAGACTTAGTCACAGTTAATATATTTTTGTAATGCGAATTGCGTAACTATACATTATGGTTTTATATTATGCTCAATTTTTGGAGTTTCTGTGGTGATGATTACATATGAGAATTAATGTACCTATATAATGTATGGGATTGTGGAGGAACTTTCATTGAAAGGGAAAGCACGAGAGATTTAGCGGAGTTATTCGGCCACCTTTGTAAAGCTCTGAGGTTCCTTGAATTAGATCAGAGTTGAGGGATTTGTGGAAAAATACGAGGCACATCGATAGGAGAGAAAGTGGGAGTTTTCGACTGCCGCTGATTTTGACACATCTCCTTGCTTGTAAATCAGATCTCCTTTTTAAATTCATAAATTACTCTGTAAATTTCTCCACCCCGATTCCTTCTATTATCGAGGGGAAACTTTCAAGTCCTCCAAAGATCAAAAACACTCTTCTTCACTTTTAGGAAATTCATGCATGGATGTGAGTTATCTGTTCTGTTCACTCCGTTGGAGCCTCTTCCTTTCCGCCAAGAAAAGAATTCGAGAAAAATTATTCCTTTCTGAAAAAATTTAGAATGAGTGTTTTTGAAATGCATTTTAATTTCCAATTTATTTATTTCGTTCGACTTCACTGCTTCAATGCCATTATTATTATCATAGCAAGTTTAAAAATTATATTAAGCAAAAGCTTAAGCTACACATTTGTAGTAAGACTAGTTGAAAAATATCATGTCATTGACATTTTTGTCATTTAAAATCTTCCAAACAACTTACACTTTAAATAAAAATTGCACATAATATAGCCCGAGATTACCCTATAGATTTAGGTATTTTTACTATAATATATACTATGAATGTAAAAACGAATGTTTATACCAAAAAAGCTTACAATACAATGAAAGACACTGGAAGTTTTTTCAAGTGAAATGGTGTCAAATCGAAATGAATACGATGATATACATACAAATGAAGAACACTTCAATTAATAATTAAAAAATAATAACAAAACCACAAATACAAGCAATAATATTTAGCTCCTAAAAGACATTTAGTCATAAACTAATCTTATTCATATACATATGTAGGTAAAAGTAAATAAGTATATTAATACAAATGAAATGAAGCATTATGTGTATAAAATATTAATGTATATAATAATTAGATAGATCCTATTTTAGATAAATATTGAATTTGAAGTCAAATCTCATTGTAAAATATTGACCAGCATAGATACATAGCATGAATATAATAGATGATGGTAATGTTATAGAGTTATATAGGTATACACATATTCATTATTATATTACAAGTAAGCATGTATGGTAATTTGATAACTAAAGAGTAAGTATGTATTGGTCCTCAGGTTCTATCACATCGAAAAGCTTTAATTTTTACTATTAAAGTTCATCATTAACTTCTTGTCAGTATCTTGTGCCATTGGTTCATTAAATTTGATAATTTCTAAACAAACTGTAAATCCTCGATCCTTCATGAGACCATTTTTGATTGTCCATCTTTCTCCATTTTACATTTCCAATTTGGGATTCTTCGAAATTTGGCACATTTCCTATATCAGTTTCTCTAGCCTTTTCGTTACTTGGCTCTTGAATCATTGTCTGAGAACGAGGCTTTGACCAATGCATAGTCTAAAATTAAGTTAAACCATTAGTCTATAAAATCAATACAATAAAATTAATAAGTTTTTGAGTCAAAAAATGCCAAATATTTACCTGACCACAATGGCTACTCAGATTTTCCCATTTTTTGAAAGAAATGCAGACTTGACTATTTTTCCATTTGTCATAACTTTTCCTCTTTTTGGAATCAAGTAGAATATTTTTTGCTTCCTATTAATCAATAATTATGTAATGACAAATAGGTTTAATCAATAATGCTAATAATGTCAAATAATTAAATAAAGAGAGGTTTGATCAACTCAAATACAGTCAGTTAATTACAACTATTATGTAGTTAGCTACTTTAATTTTCAAAAAGATTGAGAAATAAAATAAAACTAAATAATACCTGAAGCTTCTGAAATTCAATCAATGCAGACTTATTTCCCAAGTTTTTATCAGGATGGTATTTGAGTGCTCGAGCTCGGTATTCGGCAATGATTTGATCATCCTATACGTAATTATATCAATTGTTAATACAATTTTTATTATTTAATTCAACTTGATTAAATGTGTACTTGAGTATGTATTTATAATATAGAAAATTTTCATGAGTTAATCATAACTTAATAATCGTGGAATCTTGCAACTTGTACATAAAGCAGCATATATTTAGAAGATCAAATTAAAAAACTTACGTTTGCCGTTTCGTCACAACCGAGAATTCTGTAGAAGTCTTCCTCTTCGTTTCTCTTATCTCTTTCTGATATTCCTTCTTCAATTGATTTCCACATATTCCTTCTAAAATATGAAATAAGTATTAAATGATAAAAAGAATTTTAGATTCTAAAATACTTCTATATAATAATAAATAATAACAATGTATAATAACTTTATATTTATATTGAATATAAAGATTTTCTTGGAAATAAATCTTTAATATTATTTAAAGTAAAGAAAAATACAAGTAGACTATTTACCAGAGTGGAGCGATGAAAATAGTGATAATTTAACTTTGAATTGATAAGCTGAGGACGTCTCCTCGTCCTCGTCTCCCTTATTTCCTTTTGACCAAACTGCGCCTCTTCAGTTCTTTCTCTTTGAAGCTGCGTCGATCGATGGGGAACTATTTGTTTGACTCCAAGTGATTAAATGGTTCTTGAAAAAGACTCCCGACGATGAGATCAACTAAAAGGCCGACTCAAATAAATAAAAATAAATTGATGAGACCATGTATTTCGAGATATTGAAAGAATCCAGCACCAGTCAGATAAACTTTGACCTTCTCATGCTAATCTCTATTTACTCTCATCCATTTAACTCTGATAGTCATATTCATGGATGGGCGCTTTTGGATTACTGGATTACAATTACGTAATCCGTAATCTAGTGTATTTTTAAAAAAAAAGTAATCCAGTAATCCAACTTGGATTAAATTTCCAATGTAATCCGTAATTTAAACGCTTATGGATTACGGATTACATTTTCATACTAAAATTGATCAAATATCGAAGTTCTACCCATAAAATGGTTATAAATCAATTGAAAAAGTATCTTTCTTAATAATTTTATTTCTTTTAACTACCAATATATACAACTAGTTATAATTTTTGAAATTTAACATAATTTTCTATTGAAATATGCATTTAAAAACAATAAATTAACTTTTAAATTTTATTTGTAATCCTAATTACGATTGTAATCCCAATGTAATCGGTAATCCTTAACCCATTAAATTTGGTAAATTAAAGTAATCCGTAATCCAATTTTCAATGGTCAAAAAGTGGTCAGTAATCCGTAATCCAAATTCAAAACCCTGTAATCCGCCCAACCTTGGTCATATTAAACATTTCAGTATAAATTTACAATTACTACTCTTTACTATTTATCTACATATATGAACGTTAATAATGCATATATATAACACCTACTGCTATAATACTTATCAGAATCTGAAAGTCGTTAAAAATGCATATATAAGGCTGGGGTTCCCAAATCGCGCGAGTACATAGTTTAAATAATGTTATTATATAAAATAATATTCGTAAATACATAAGTAAGGAGTATATGTGTTACTTATATGAAATTATTCTCAAATGATGAAAAAAAGAAATGATGACGCTACAGATGATTTTACCAATGAGTATATAAATATACTTTTAATATACCTATGTAAATTGTATGTTTTCATATTATTACATATCTCGATCCAAATAATTATGAATAAAAAATGAGTCAAAAGAGGGGAAAACTTATGTTATTATATAAAATAATATAAATTTACGGGTAAATAAATAATGAATGCAGCAATGTTCGCTGAGAAAAAATGGTCGGGAGGAACAAGAAAATGTTGAAAGAAGCGTAGTAGGCAATTGAACCGAAACTTGCCACAACGCTGATTGAAAAATAGCAAAATTCTCGGAGGATTGGACAGCGGGCGAGAGTGAATGCGAGATGATCAGCGGGCCACAAGGAGAAGCGTGTTGGGGAGATGCAGGAAGTGAAGGCGGGTTTGACAGCTCGCCGAAGAGACTGGTTTGGCAGTGGGCGGGAGAGGAGGCGGGTTTGGCAGCCGGCTGGAGGGGAGGTTGGTTTAGAAGCAGCGTAAACCTTCAAAAAAATTAGGCCTCTAAAGCTAGCATAGAGGAGCGTGCTTTGGGAACCAGCGCGATTTGGGAGCCCGTCTTACATATATGACGTGATAAGTACAACTTTTTGGTAGTTTATAAAAAATTTCTTAATTCAAATTATTAACTTAATTAAATTAGGCTTCCATTTATAACTACTAGGAATTATAAAAAATTAGAGAAAAAATTTAAAAGGCGAACCGAACCCTCTCTTGTATTTCTATTATGATGCATGGCGAATGCAAAAGAAGCCTCCTTGTCGGAGGTTTCTCACTTTTTCATTCTATTTGCCCAAGATGTTAAACACTAGGTATATAGTTAATTTATGGTGCTAAAATGTATAGAAAATTGAAAAAATAAATCAATTCAGTTATCTACTTTATGATGTATACATATAGGTATATGGTTTGCAATATACATATTAAGTTATGCACGGAAATTATTTTTGCCTTGAAAATCTTTAATATGTACAAATTGAAGTATTTTATTATTTATAATAGAAGATTTACAATTTTTAAATATAAATAACATGATAATTGAATCATAAATCGTTAATATTATTCCCCATCATAACCAAACAAGATTTGTATTCGTTAAATATTAAAATCATTCAAAAAAAGCTACACTGAAATACATATTGCATCTTTGACTGGATTGTATCAATGTTTTAAAAAGCTATTTGAACAATATCTTGCTCACAAACATTATTTTGATCATTTTTACTTGCATGTAGTTGTTGGTTCCACAAATGAAGTCTTTTCTAATTCTTCTACAATTACTAAACAGCCTTCCATTTCTCGTGAGTCAGTTGATAAAAACAAAATTCTATTAATAGAATAATATTAACATTAATATTTTAATAATACAAATTATTCAATTATTAAATCATAATTAAAATTTATTTACTGTTTTTTAATCTGGAAAACTTCATTGGGAACAAATGATCCATTTTTTAAAGCCAAAATAAGGCAAGTGCTCAAAAATTTAAAACATTTCTTCCTTATGTCGTTATGATAATGTTGATCCCAAACCGGAGTCTGTCTTACGTTATTCCAAGCCATAAAAACAAAATCGACAACAACACACCAATGCTGAGATTTTGTAAGCTTTGTCCCCTCTTCAAGTAAATATTTCTACAATTTCAAAAATCTAATTATTCAAAGCATATTATTTTAATTATGTAAATATAGACCTTAAAATTTATCAAATGAGCTTGAGCTCTAGAGAACGCCGAGGCGTCTGTTTTAGAAACAAGCCTTGAACTCGCTGCTGGAAGTGAACGATAAATGTTTTTTCGTAAATGCTTTAATTCTTCTTCAACAGGTTTTAGATCAGGCATTGGAATAATCTCTTTTAATTTCTGCAATTAATAATGAGCATAGATACAATTCAATTCCAAAAAGTTCATTTGAATTTATTAAAAGCAATCTTACATTCAGTATCTCAGGATTTGACATTGATATTTTCCCAATAATATCAACCAGTTGTTCTTTGCTTAGTCCTTCTAAGGCTAAGCTAATAGGCGGTAGTGGTTTGTCAGAAAAATCCAACTTAACCTTTTTGGGTGATGGAGTATATACCTATTAATTAAAAATGTATTGTTATATCCAGTTGTGTGTATAAGGAATTTTTCTTACAAGCAATCAAACTTATTTTTCATTTGATACTTTATGTATTGAAATTATTAATTATTTACCGATGAAAACGGTGATTCCGGAGGTGAAAGTTGAAGTCGCTTTCTAGGACTCGTTCTTATAGAGCTCGGCCCAGCAACCGGCGTTGTAGCATTTTTGTTTGGAGTCAAAGATTTGCTCCTTGGTCTCTCTCCGCTCCGTGGAGGAGTAAGTGGAATCCATTGAGCTGGAGGTAAATATCTTAAAACTGAACCAGATACATCAGTCCGGGGACTTGGGGTATTTAGTAATGTGACCCCATGTGGAGGCGAGTTTCTTGTTCTCCCGTACACTTGCATCCCTTCACACATAATAGACATGCCACATATCAAGATACATATAACAACATATGTATTTTACATATAGATATATCAAATTCTACAATTTTACATCTTTATTTAAAAATTCTATTCAAATTCCTCTCATCACCTAATTAGTCACAATAGCAATATTGTATCTAAATTCTTACTTCTTTGTGTGATGTCTCTCAAAACGGTTCTCCTTCTCCTTTCCATAAAAGTGTTTTTATTTCTCCTAAGATATAAAAAAGTGGTTATTTCAATAACAAAAAATATAAGTTTGTACATACTTATATATTTAATGTACACTATGCGCGGCATATGCTAATATTAATTAAAATTAATTTGACCACGGCCCCGGTCATAAATGCTCATTCGGGGCTACGTAAGAACATAATGAGAAATACTCATTGACCCCGAATGAGGATTTCAAATAATGCACTTGCGGGGGCGTGGTTAAATTAAATGAAAGATGGTATAATAGCAAGTATATACATATTACCTAACACTCAAGTCTCAAGCTCGCTAATTGTAAGCATATAAAGTCAGACTGTTTTTTATTAAATATATCTACAGCTTCATTGAAGTAATCGTACACAAGTTAATGGATAAGAATGTTAAATTGTATAGGTTTATCTTACAAGTTGTTAGCATTATAGTTAATGTTGGCATTATTCATAAAATTATAAATGAAATATTTCTCACCTTTATTTTATTTTCCTAAGCTTATCGACAGTCAGTAATTATTTCTTTGTGATTTTTTTGCTCCTTTTAATGAGAATTGTTATCTGAGTGAGTGATTTCCTTGAACCGAATCCTACTTTTAACAGTGGAGAAATGAAGACTGAGCTATGTCGAGTCTTTGGTTATTGAGAATAACTCTGAAGGCGCCTTTCTCTAAGCGCCAAAATGACAACAAAGAGAGAGCGGGCTGGAATGGTGGAACAGCACATGGGCCGATCCTTCCCTTTCACCCACCTATCTACACCCCTTCAAGATACATGCATTGAGAATGGAATTCAAGTTGGATCTACAGCTACAGCTTCACTAGCAAAGCCTCCTTGTTCACTTTTAACTTTATGTACAGTATTTATTCTATAAATTCCCCTACCTCTAATAATTGCCGGGGTCTGAGATCGGGTTTTGAATAATTGTCGGGCCTCTATTAATTGCCTCTATATATGTATATACATTTCTATATGCCTCTTCATGCATATGTAAGAACATTTCAATAATTGCCAGACCTCTATTAACTGCCCCGGCAATTAATAGAATAATACTGTACATCATACACCTTTATACCTATATTATATTACTATACCATATATATTATATAATACCTAGGTATTATAATATGTCCCTCAAATGACAACTGCAAGATTTTTATACTTTAAGTTTATACAAGTATACAATTAATATATAAAAATACATATGCTTATATAGACGTGCGTTAGTGTGTATCAATGAGTCTGTATTGAATGATATATTTAAAATAAATATGATGTGCTTTCACTGCAATTACCTATAAGACATTCTCAAGATATATAGTTTTTTATTAACTTTTTAAAGGAATGGATACAAAAGCAATAGGATATAGACATAAAAGTAGGGTACATTTCTTAATGCTCACAAAACGAATTGTTCATTTTTATTTAATTTAAATATTAAATAAATCACATGATAAGCTGATGCTATACAATACAGGCCTAATGTCGTTCCTTTGATGTGCATCATTATTGCATTATTTATGTTAATTTGTACATTAATTAATAAATTATTAAAGGTACTACTGTTTTCAATATTTAATTAGTAATAAGTCACAATTTTCAATTTGATAATTACGGTTAAATGATAGCGATATTCTAAATATATTATTAATGAAAATTCAATTTGTTGCACTACTTTCAATACTTGATAAATAATTTGGTAATTTATTTATACATATTCCCCCAGTAAAAATAAATGGCATGAGTGATTAATTTAAAATGTACGCAAATATTTAAATAAAAATATTATCTATGTATTAAACATTAAAATACAATGAAATAAATAATGCTTTTATAGTCTTGACCCTAACATTCATATAATTAATCTCAATCGTGAATATATCTTTTAAATGCTCATTACGTGGAGTAATTGTTACTAAATACATAAATATTTACGTACGAATCATAAGAGAAAATGGCATATTTGAGTCGCTCAATTGGCAAGCAATAAAAAATACAAATTAAACTAGTCTTTTGCTGTCACAACTATTTTACAAATGAGAGTGTCATTTTCAACGAAACCGGAAGTAAAGATCTTTTTTAGTGGACAAAATTGAAGGAATCCATAGCCTTTGTGATTCCGTTGTAAGTTTGGCTTTTTAAAAGCCTCAGCGTCAGGCCGCGACTTCAACACATCAGTCACAGAATTCTCAAAAGCGGACGGATGGATGATCATTAAAGTCATTTCTCCATTAAATGGCCAATTCAATGTTTCATCAAATTCCCCTTTCATAAAATGAATATAAAGACTTATCATCGTCTCGTTATCTAAAATATAGGAAAGAAATAGAACAATTAAACTCTCCATTCCATAAGACACACTCGAAAATCATATATATATATAATTTAAATTTAAATCGAACCTTGCTCAAGTGGAACGTCAACAGGTCTTGTGAGATGAGGTGAGGTTTCGTGACCAGGGGGAGTTTTGGCTTCAGGTGTCAACAAATTGAAACGAAGAGAAATTTTGTATCCAAAAATGTCCGTGTAGAAACCCGGCGAATGAATTACCTTGTTGACATTCTTTCTCATCTCAAGACACAATTTCTTAAATCCTAAGATCCGCCAAACAAAAATTCCGTGACAATAGCGAGTGGAAAGATCCTCCATAAGACGCGTAGCTGTCGAATAGACATTCGCGGCCGACGAAAGTTGCCCTTCGAGACGTTCAATTTTAATTTGTTTTTCCCTGTCACTTTGTTCAAGACGAACAAGCCGCTCGAAGATCTCTTTCAAATGCAAATCTCCATTTTCAGTGAGAGAACCAGAGAGTTGCCGCGGTCCTAAGCCTACAATTTTTTTTAAAAATTATTCATCTGCTCTATTGTAAAATTGTAATTACATTTATATAATTTGTATAGGTAGATATCTTATTATGCAAAAGGAATTAAATAAATATTATTGTAAGATATATTAGGTGTAAGATATATATATTTATTTTGGTATTAGAGCATTAGATGTACATGTTACCTTTGGAAAAATCACTGGAATGTGGTTTTTGATTGAGCGATTCATCAGATTCAGCCAATCCAGGGTACCTGGGCTTACAATGATATTTCCTAGCGTGTCTCACACTGTCCCATGATCTCTGTCTTCTGAACTGATAGTCATCGTCCATTAAATCGTCTGCAAGAAGCCATCGTCGAGAGTCTGACGAAGAGTCTCTGGAATCTTGTCTTAGCATCATTTCAGGAGATGGGAATTCGATACTGGGCCGAGTGGAGAAGATTTTCAATCTCTTGTACGCCGTTGTGAGCAACTTTAAACAAAAAATGAATTTTGATATTATTTTGTCAAGATATTAATTCAATCCTAATGCTTCCTTCGTAAATCATGAGAAATTGAGAAGAAACAAGAAATAACGAGCAATTTGATGGGAAGCGGGTATGAAGTGAAAATGCACAAACCGTCAAGTGATGATGAACGTCCATTTCTAAATGCCTTTGAAGTTGATCTTGAGGGAAATAAGCAGCACATCCAACTTCCTTGTAAAGACATTCAGTGATTCCACTCAGGCTCGAGTTCCCACTTCCGTTGAGCTTTGAGGAACTCGATGAGTTGTTGAGGGAACTGTGCTCGGACTCCACGTGCTTCTCCATCTCCTGAAGAGGCAAGATGATGGAGCAGCCGTCCTTCGTATGAGGACATTTGGCTTTGCAACCCAGGATCTCCCTCCGCGTGTAGTTGTCAGGGAAGATGTTCTCGTGGGAGATCGTGGTGCTGTCAACGGGGCATTTCCCGCCTTCTTTGATCACCCATTGGCTGATGCACCCGCTGCAGAAACGATGCCCACAAGTGGTCAAAACAGGATCCCGAAGGTAAAGGAGACAAATGGGACATTCGAACCGAGAGTCCGGCGCCCCCATCAGCTCGTAGTCATAACCGCCCTGAACATTTAAAAATCATAAAATCATACTGAGTGCAAATATTGACAAGCGGATCTTCTGTTTGACTAATTTAAGTTTAAAGGGGAGAAAATCAAACATACGTCTCTTACAGAAGTTTGCTAAATGTGCTCGACTCCCTCTCATTATCAAGCTCCTCGCACATTTGCACATTAATAAAACAAGGTTTTGTTTAAATTGGGAGGAAACTCACCTCAACAAGGTTGACAGATGAGCCAAGTGTGGTTGTCAACGTAAAAGACTCGTCTGTTGAAGAGTTGGGAGAAGGACTTGCCATGTTATTTGATTTAATACTCTTTTGGAAATACAGTAATTTGAGATTCTTTGATCAGAACGAGGGATCTTCAATTTCATTAATATGTGTAGATAAAAGACGGATTGTCTTCTTTTGCTAACGTTCCATACGAGCTACAAGCATTATACGTATTGGTGATTCTTGCTTAGGTAGAATATATTGTTATCTTATGTCCAAATAATTCAAAGTTTCGTAAATACATTAATATTGCACGACCCAAGGTATAGAAGGCCTTGGCACAACCCTATAAGTAAAAAAACATAATTAGTTCTAAGGAATATGATTGATATTTTGTTACTTTGCAATAACGGCAATAAGTGTAAATGTAGAAAGTAACAGATGAACAACAAATTGTATTTGAAACCTATAATTTATTTGATTGATTTTTATGGCGACGATATTTATTTTACTTGAATAACTGACTGAATGTATTTATGTATGTGCACACAATTCCAAATATGCTTACTCAATTGGTCATTTTTATACTAACGAATTATTTCATTTTACTACAAAAATAAAAATTCCTACTTCTAATATGCAATTGTTTGAGCTAATGTTTGAGCCTAATTATATAGAAGTATATACATCAAAAAGAGGGTGAAGGTCTTTAAAAATCTATCACTTCAAACATTATCAAATTAGAATGGCTTGTAATATGTAGAATTCCAATGAGCAATTCACAACATCAGCAATTTAATAAAAATAAAGAAACAACCTTGCACTTCTAGCTCGGCTTCAATCTTCTTCGTATTTAAGAAAAAAAAATTGATAAATTCTGGAGCTAAAATAGTTTAAAATTAAAGTATAATATGATATTTAATAAGTATAAAATTGCAAAACGTGTTTCATAATGTAAAATACAAAATATTTACATTACTAACATTAGCTAACTATATTTACATTTAAATAAATACCATGAATTTGGTTACTAAAGGTATTTAATTTCTTGAGTATATTTTGATATATATATATATCATATGCTGGCTCATATGTCACATATTCTTCTAGCTGATATAAAGATATTTATTAATTAAAACAGAGTTTGATTAAATTTCTGTTAAAATAATACATAGAAAATGAATATTATAGGTAGGTATGGAAGCAAATGTTAGTAAATTCCATTGAATTTGGATTAGATATGAATTATGTAGGTATGAGTATTTTATACCTTTTAACCATGTTACAACATAAGATATTGAGAGAAGTGAATGAATTCAAATGGGCAAATAATTATACCGTGATTAAATGTATAAATGCGTGACGGAAATACAGATAATTTAAGTGCGATAAGATTAAAGAATAATGAAATCCTGGCCCACATCTACATCAGAGCGTCCGTATTCCTATATCTAGCAAAATAATATGAGAATCATTTATATATTTAAAACAAGAAAGTTATGTTATTGACATATTCGCACGATTTGAAATTGAAAGAAAATATGTTACCTATAGTACTACTTAACATACCAATTGTTATTTAAAACGTAAATTTAAATCTAAAATTATGAAAGGAAATCTTAATTGCTACACAATTGATGCAATTGAATACTGGCATATCTAACCTCAACCTGAAAACAAACAAAGAATTTGTATATCTCACCAGAATATTTTTGTCTATAACATCAATTGATCGTTGAACTCAATTTATAAATGATTTATTCATTTTAAGATTTATTCTAAATATAAAGTAGCTCGATTAAAATCTTACATGTCAATAAACACGCTTCAATGAATAAAATAAAGACCTGAGTTATTTCGATGGAAAACTCAAATCATTGTTTGAAACAAAGAATCCTAAGATGACATAATTGATCAATTAGTATAAAAAACAACTTACAGAGTTAAATGCCAATTAAATTCGCATGCGATGATTGTTAAGAGACATCAAAGTAGTTAGAAGATTCCCTGGAGCGAATGATCCCTCATGGAAAGAGAGACGGGGAAACTTGTTGAACGGAGATGAGGCGAATGGGGAGAAGTGGAAACCCGGATCTGTTCCTCAGAAGAATCCGAATCCCGAAGAGCCATCAGAACTGGGTTGAATGATACTTATTGCGGAAGTTGAAGCCTCGAGTCCTCCGGGACTCGTCTGCTCCTCCAACTCCAAGTTATGATGTACTAGGAGCACCTGAGTTTATAGATCCAAGGTTTCACCTGCGAACCTCCCCACCTCATGAATCACTCTTCATGAATTGTGCACCTGCTCGCTCCTCCTTGCTCCAATCCGCTCCATCCAGGTAGGAGTTACCTCAACAAACATTCAATTTCCCCTTTCTCTCACTCCTGATGGTGAGGTTGACGGGTGAGGGACCGCGTCGTTCCTCTTTCAACCCAATCACCTCATCTTTCCTTAAATGGTCAAAATGTTGAACACGAGTAATTAATAGGCTAATCCTATAGAAATTGACAAAATACAAATACCGATATAATACTCCAATGTACATGCATAGCAGGTATCTTGTGAACTAGTCTTCTCAAATGACAGCAACTTGCATTTTTAAATGCTGCCCAAAGCGTTTATTTTTTCAATTGAAAATCAACTGCTTATTTAGTCGCCCTGATTGAATGTTCTAGGAAATTAATATTTTAGCATTTCCCCATCGCTATCATTTATTTAATAAGTGGAAGCGGTGAAATATAATAAAAGACTCTTAAGATGTTCTAATTATTAACCTCAAATAACATTGCGAATTGATGAACTTAAAATTGACTTGAAGCATGACGAGTAATAATAATAACTACACACGTAGGTAGTAGGTATATTATACATGATTAATTATCATTTGATCACTGATCATTGATCATATCAACAATATTAGGAAAGCGAGAGAATGTTTCCTAATGCCCCGGAACTCCTCCTTGACTGTCGATGAGAAAAGGGTATGACGACCAAGGGGCGCCAAGACTCAAGTTCAAACCTCCATATCCATCCGCGGAGCAGAAAGCAAATAGTTCGCTCATCTCTTCCATCTTTCTCGAAGACAGCCGAGGGCATCGCGGCGACCTTTGTTTGAACTTTAGTCCCAAAGAGAGTCAAAGGGTGTGAAGAGAGGAGATCTCCCGGCTGCCCCGCGACTCGTCCGAGTTGTCAACATTGGCGGAGTCGCTCTTGAGGATCTTTCATAGTAAGACGACATTGTTGTGGAGGGGAAGGCTAGAGATAGCTCTCTTCCTCCTTCCTCAAACACATTCGAACTTCGTATAAAAGTAGTAATTCCCAAGTATTTTATAATTGTTAATTATTATTCATATTGGCTCTGAAGTACAAGTGACGTGTTCTTAGGCTCTTGGTTAGTTGAGGCAGAAGGTCCGAGTGGTCAAAGAACCCTTCGTTCGACAAGTGAACCATTGAGAATCAGGATGAGAACCGAAGGAAGTGAATTGTCTAATTCTAACAAAAAAGTGAGAAAATTCTTTTTATATGGATTTCACTCAAGTCAGGACTGTTGTCTCCTATTATAAAACATTAGATCAGGATTAGGAATTGTGCATTTAGATCTAACATGGTTTCTTCGCTCAGCATTGACGGGTCTTCCAAGATGCTAAGTGGGATGGGTCAAGGGCCTATTCATCAGGGTCAGATTCAACAGCATAATCCTGCTCCTCAACATCGGAGAATCACCCCGAAAGAACTTTCGGATTATGACGATCTTGCCACTTCTCTCATCCTTGATCCCTATTTGGGTTTCAAGACTCATAAAATGAATGTCAAGTAAGTTAAGAATAATTTTGGTAAAAGGGGTTAAATGTCTAATTGTAAAAACTTTGGACATTTCCTAATATTCGCATTTCATTACTCAAGATACCGCTCTCCAAAGATGAATCGCCAAGGATTAGAACAAATTATTCCTAGATTCATAATTCATCAAAAATATGACATCGCTTATATTGAACTGAAGAGCGGAGGTTGGCTTAAAAGGTTTCTCAATTCAAAATCGAAGGAGATTGAGGAATCGATCAAAGAACACGTAAAATTTCTATTTTATTTTTTATAATTCATTCTTTGTATGTTTAGTTTTACAAATAAGTAGCTTACGCATGATATTTTATAATTTAGATTTACACTTATCTTCAAATGTTCGACAAAGACGCGGGATTCCGCGTTGAGCCATGTTACAGATATTCTTTAGAAGGGAAGAAAGGAGCGAAAATTTGTTCTACCAGAAAATGGTAAGATTTTGAATCCAAATAAATCTATTTACCAAATAAATATCCAAATACAGTCTAACCCTGAAACTTTTATATTCCAATACAATCTAGATTTACATTCTAATATAAGATTAATTTATGTAAAGGTACAAGAATGATAATATCACAAGACTCGTTGGTTGCATCGCTGAGTTGACAGAGGAAGAAGAAGCTCAACTTCTTCACGCTGGGAAAAATGATTTTTCCGTCATGTACAGCTGTAGGAAAAATTGTGCTCAGCTCTGGCTCGGACCTGCTGCATTCATAAATCACGATTGCAGGGCCAATTGCAAGGTATACTTATTTCATAACTATTTCATAATTGTAATCAATTAATTAAATTGACGTTATTTTTATATTACGAGACCTATTAGAATTTGTTCTTTGATTTCCTGTTTTTAATAGTTTTAATACTTTGTGTAAAACTTCATCTTTGATATTCAATTTAGCTTCTTGCGACTGGACGTGATACTGCTTGTGTCAAAGTTCTCAGAGACATCGAAGAAGGCGAAGAAATTACGTGTGTTTACGGTGAAGATTTCTTCGGTGAGAACAACTCTGGCTGCGAGTGCATCACTTGCGAGTGGTAATGACGCTTATTTTCTATTATAAATTCCATTTATATATCATTTAAATAATAGTGCATAAAGTTTTAAATAAATAAAGATAAAACTTGTAGTTGTAAACAAAATGTTTACAAAATTCATTCAAATGTTAAAACCAATCTAAATATTCTAAAAACTCATCCTCAATAATACCTAGGGTTTATCTAATTATAATTTATGAACATAAAAGTTGTTCAAAAGAATGAGATTGAATGAATTCTATTACTAGTTATTCCATGTTCTCTTCTTTTAATACAATATATAGTAATATTATATATTGAAATATAGATTTATATTGTCCTTATGTATAGGTATAGTCATTCTCGTAATTACCTCGACTTTGCTTCTAACAAGTCTTAATGAGTAAGGGATGAATCCATTGTTTAACCTCACAGCATTTAACGAGGTGTAATAAAAATATGTTTTTATCTTGATAAGTCGATGAGACTCCATTCATAATTTTCATTCGTCTCCTCGCATGCTACGGAATAGCGAGTTCTTATTATTTTTCAATTTTATAAAATATAGGATCCAGAGTTCATTTTTCTTTAATTACTTGGTAAATCACTTTTGTTTATATATTACTTTATATTGACGCAATGAGAGTCTCTGGTCGTCTGAACTGGTTTTTTGATTTTAGGAGAGGAACTGGAGCTTTTGCTAAGCGGGTCAACCCTTCAGAGGCCCAGGAAAAAGCTGGCTATCGACTCAGAGACACCGATCATCGACTCCGGAGGAGGAAAAGACAAACAACGGTGACGAAAAAAGATCTCACACGTAACGTTTCTAGGAATGTTTCAAAAGAAAGAGCACCGACGTCGAAAAAGAGGAGCTCGGATCTCAATAGATTCGGATCAACCATGATTGACCAACCAATCAACTTTCCTGGGTAACTTGACCTTTTAAATCTCAATCTTCGGTTTAATTGCCATCAAGGAGTTATTAGATTAGATATTAAATTGGCAAGCTTGATTATTATTATTAGTATTATTAAATAACCACCCATTTAGTCTAATCTAAATCTATTGAATCTTAAATGAACCATTTAAGAGCATATTTATTCCTAAATGGATTTGATTGTTTTCAATATGGTTGAAATGAAGTAACTATAAATACAGCAACTTGTTATGAGCTCAAATTAACAATGATTCCATGATTAAGTTAATGATACAAGGCACATCAAATGGAAACGACCCATTGGAAAACAAACAATATTTATGTGTATATTTCTAAGAATAACTTTCCTTGGACATCATATAATTTTATTTTTCAATGAATCCTATCGTGTTTGATAGCTGAAACTACTGAAAGTAGATATGCATATGATAAATGAGAAGTTTGTACTATTTCTTTTTCTTGCCTTTGAAGGATTTCACTCATTCGACTCCCCACATTTCATGGTTCGAAGAAACACAGTGTGTTTAATTAAGAACTCTTGTTGACTCATAAAAATGTGCTAAATTCTCCCGACACTTCTCAGTCTCTTTGACTATTTACTTATCAGGGTTTCGCGACAGTCAAGTTCGCCACATGTTCTGTGTTTTCGTAAGCTATTGAATGTGAGTCGATTAAATTACGTCTTGACAAATAGCAAGATCATGAGTCATGACTTGCTGTTCAATTCATTCATTCTCCTTTATTAGTTAATTTGTTACTCTCGTGGCACTAGTGGGCTTGACATTGCTTAACACGTTATACATTTCTAATATTGCATGATTTAATGACTAAATAGTGTTGGAATTATTTCTTGACAATTAACGATGTACTTCTTTTATCTACGCATTGGTTTAAAATCTATTTTTTAGCTTTGAATATTGATTGATTGTGGATGAATTTAATTGAAATTTAATTAATCTCCGACTTAGGAATATATATAGAAACGTATTTAATTTTTATGTGTATGTAGATAAAGATTGGCATTTGATCGATAATAAATGGGTTTATTGAAATTTCATAGTTAGTTTCCCAATAGGAACCTTCTAAAAGTTGATCTCTGCTTTCATTTAGCTTAATGAAAAAGAGGTTGGGAGAGCTTAAACTGAATTAAAGTCCATTTCGAACCTCGTTTTAAATCTCTCATTTCCCTTTCCTCTCTCTTCATACTCAACGTTGATTGCCCCTGGCATCTCGAATGTCCCCTCATCATGAGAACGGAAATCAATTTGAATAAATGCATCCTAAAACCCAAGTGTTGAGATTAAGTCAAATGCTTTTGAAAGAAAGGAAGGCGTTTTTCTCTTTTTTGATTCAAATTCACCTCTAAAGCTTCTTTAGAAAAAATCATCTAATTCATGCTCCTTATTTAGGTAATTAGGAAACTAACGATATAAGTAAGTGCATTATTAAATGCAATTTTTACTATAATGACATTCATATTTTGTAGTTTCTATTATTATAATTGCTTATCCTTTTAAAAATCATTAAGTAGGTAAATTACAATATATGTTTAAATTCATAAGTGATTTTCATCGAAAATGATTCAGCTACACATAACATAAAAGCTTCATATTATTTCATTATTATTCTTTTATCGAAATTGACAACATTTGTCAACATGTTTTAACATATCTGATAACGACAATTATTATTATGTAACATTGAACTTTTATACTTTGTCATTATACTTATAAGAAAACATAAATAGAATTTGTAATTTAATTCAAATTGAATATTTATCAGTCATTTTTAATTCAACTATACATATATGGAGGATATTTGGGATTTATGTCGCATATCTTTTAGCATTCTTGTTTTTATGCTTCAGTGGTTATAAAGTGTTTAATTAGATACCCGAGCAACGCGACATTAAAAGACCACTTGACGGAAATTGAGCTTAAAAGCTTTGAGGTTTTATGAAATATTTTACTTATTTCATAATTCGTAATTTTACCAAAACGAATGCTAATTTTCTATATTTGAGTAATTTTAAGCTCTTTACTTCCAAAGACATGCTGTGGAAAATGGAAATTAGATTCTCAATTTCCAAGATTTATGCTATACTGACTGAACATTTTATGGTATTTGGGGCCCTTTGTTCATTAATTTGATAATGAAATTCTGGATGGAATGATGAGAGAATTTGAAATCATTTTCTTTCGACCAATTTGACAACAATTGGTTCTTCAACGATAAATTGGAAAGAGAGAAAGTTGAGTGGAGAGAAATCTCAAGTGCACTTCTTCTCATTCAAGTGAACAAAGATAAAATGGAAATTAAAACATCTCAAATTTCATAACCATTTAAATTCAATTTTCGAATCTCCAATCATCTTCAGTATGTTTCATTAATTCCATTCTATACATAAACCTTGAGTTTTTCGCTAAATTTTCCAAAATTATTATATATATTCAAAGTTTTATTTGAATTTTCTCGAACTTTAAATCAAACTGATTAGATATGCCTTATACC